>BGZK01000599.1:0-345223 GCA_005406025.1 Eumeta japonica | reverse complement strand
TTATGGCAGATAAGGATTTAAACATGTGGAAGTGTATTTACATTAAAATGGGTGTGCTATTAGTACGGCCTCCAAGTGTTGTATCTGGAGCCAAGTTAACAAAATCTGAAATAAAGAAACTAAACAAATAGCTAGCTTACATTATTCATGTTGAGCGGGTAATACGTCGATTACGTGAATTCAACATGTTAAAACCACATGCATGTCTTAACTTAAGTTTGGTTAAAGTTCTTGACGATGTGATAACTATAGCCTGTGGTTTGATTAATATACAAGATTCTCTTATTAAATAAAACAATGATTAAATTTCTGCATTTTTATTTTCTATTCTATACTTTTATATAACAATGGATATACATGGGATTTCCAAAACGTTATAATACTTTCAAAAACTTGACAAATATTCACCATCAAAGTTTATGCATATAATTTCTACATTTTTATTAATGGAAAAATTGGGATCTGCAACACAAAAATAACATTTTTTTAGTCCACTTACGTACATTTGCATTTGTATTTGGGCAAAGCATTTCTTGCTGGGTTTTCCATTTTTTATATAATGTATATAAGTTTTATTGCTTATAGGGCATTTTATCTCCACAATACTATCTTGACATAACCCATCAGGAGAACCTGCTAACATTGGGTATTTTTGAGATATAAAGAGACCACAATTCTTGATACTTTTCCCTAGTTTCTTGCTAACTATTTCTCGTACCTCATTTTCTAAATATCTACCCCGTTTCATGGCTGGTGTGTCTGGTATCTTACCCCCCATGATGATAGAAATCAGAGTCCCATCATCGGTCTGGCACCGACTCACTTCATAAACTTTAGAAGCTGTTACTCTGCCATACCTGAGTTCGTACCAGAGGTTATTTTTGAACTGGTCCCTGGTTTCAGCTTCAATCTTATTGATAAGGTCAACTGTCAAATTGACTTTACTTAAAAATAAGTCACAACACTCTGTTTTATATTTAAAAACCAGTTGGTGCATTGAGACACTAAGTAATTCATCACCATTATAATCGTGTTGGTACTTTAGTAGCTCGCAGTTACTAAGATTTCTCTTTTACTTTCCTCTAAAAATTTTCAAGGACTGTGTAGTTAGAAGGCAACATATGGGCTACCTTTAGATAAATCTTTGGCAGATATAAATTTCAAGGTAGTGCCAACTCTTGACAGCTTTGATTTCTGCCAGTAACATTGGACTTCTGTGCATGAAGGTTCTTCGCTTCGTCTATGGACCCACATAAGTAGTGCTATGGCATGTTTGCACCCACCCTGGGCAGCAACACAATCATGACATTGAATTGATGTTACTTTTTCTTCCTCTTCATCAACTATCAATGTAACAGCATATAGTTTTGCATGGACTTTATGCTCTGGGCAAATCTTGCATTTGACTGTGCAAATATTTCCTTCCCGTTTTAGTTGCACATAACTAATTGCATCATCTCCATATGAAGGTCTTGAAGACCTGAAATAATAGAAATTAATTAGAACAAATACATACATACTGTCAAATCAAACATGTTTATTTTTGAATGGAGACTTATTTAGAAGCCAAAATTTTGTGTGTCAACCTAAGTCTAAAACTACCACCACTTCTCATATTTAGGTGTTTCGAAGTTATACAAATTTTCTCGTTTTGTTAGGTAATACCTTTAAAATAGCAAACATATACCTATGCAAGGGAGCTAACCTCAAAATAATGACAAGTTTATTGTAAAAATAACTTATGAAAGTAAAACAAAATAAACTTCTACGAGTTTAAAACGAATCTGATTACTACTACTGGTCAAATTTGTATCTAGTGTTAAAGATAAATACAAATAAAATATACTTACAAAGAGGTTTTCACGTTTCTAAATTCGGACGAGCAAAATTCTTTATTTGTTGCGAGGAACTCGCTAACATCAATAAATCGATCCTGGGCAAATTTGAGCTGTTTGCCTTAACAAAGCCTGGTTCCATTGTTATAGATAGATTCGTGTTGTAAAGTCGATAAATCACAAAAACAAATATAAAATCAATCGTAAAGAGCAATCAGTAGGAGGTAATCAAAACACAGTGAAGCTTACATAAGTATGACGTCATGCGCTGTGATTGGCGTTTCAGTCAAAATGGCCGATTGCAGTATTTTACTCTTTTATTTTATTGAAAATCTTATTAATCTCAATTTAAAAAAAAAAACTAATTGAGTTTTTTGAATCCTTTGAATGTGTATTTTCCCCTAAAGTAATTAAATCTTTGATTATGTCATACTATCGTCACGCCTATTGTCCAATAATTTTCGACTTCAATTTTAGTGCTAAAGTTCCAATACGGAAGTAATACAATCCGAGGATCCTACTATAATAAAGGTCATCTGTTCATGATGTTGCTCAATACTGATGTTATTAAATCTGTACTCTAAACTACAGTAAACTATTATGGAAAAATGTCAAAAACATTCGCTTGGTTTCTACAAGAATGCCTTTTGTTTTCCTTTCATCCAATATAAATTGGTTAATTGCAACTATGAATTTTCTTAAAATATTGTGGTTGTCAGCAACAACCTTAGATACAAAATTTGCAAGCCTGCAACTGACATGCTCAAAGTAAAGAACACCTAGAGATAATTTCATCTTGTCGAAACTTAATAAATATGAAGACATTAAAAAGAACTATGTGTTACTGTTTTCAAGAAAATTATGGACAAAATTTTCATATTTCGGAAGGGGTGGATTGTCTAGTGTATTTGCTTAAGGTAAATATTGACCAATTCTTTTTACACAATTTTCGTAGCCCTTGCACTGCTTTACTACTTACATATTTTTAATATTATTTACATATTAATAATACTATTTATATATTTTTAATACAACTTAACATAAAAATGGAGAATTATTGAAGTAAGTAATCCATATATAAATTCTTATAATATTGTAACTAATCATTCCACGATCTAATCATATAAGTAAATAATATATATGTATAGGCAGCTAATGCTTACATATACAAGAATCAAATAAACTTGGTTTTCCAGAAAAGGGCCTATTCCTTTCTAAAAGGCTAGAAACACATTTGTAACTCCGCTACGATCACGGTTGCCTATAGGTGGTTGTGATCACCTACTCTGGTGTCAGACATGCTTAGTTACTTCTTAAAATCCAATAAAAAAGTTATTTATTTCTCCTTCAATAAAGATGAGAGTATATAAACGAGTGGCTTACTTACATACATGTATATATTTATAGTTCCTATAGATCACTCTTATGTCTATTTGGTTGTAAGTCACAAATTTTTCTCAAAAATTACTATGTAGGGACATGAAATTTTGGCATAATATTAGGGTTTTGATAATACACATACATATTGTTAGTCAATGTTTAAATCTAAAAAAAATCTTGTACTGAAATTATAACTTTCATGTTGATTATTGGATATAGCAGTCAATTATAAGGCCTATATATTAGTCAATAAAAATTAAAATGGCTCAAGTTTGATTTTCTTAATGAAAACAAACCATAATAATGGAAATTCATGCATGCACTTTGCCATCTCCAACTGAAGGTGTGGCTACAGTTGTGGGCATGATCTTACAGCTTAAACCCGAACATCTAGTGGTAGTATATTGCCTTCATAGATAAATGGGGAAGCAACAGAGCTATTTGCCTATGTTCTAGTGGTATTTCGTCGACTTGGCGTCATTTCATCCAAGGCAAACAAAACAAGTGACATCGGCCTTCTGGCCAAGTCTAGTATGCCATACTCTGTCCGAAAACTATTTTTATGTCAAAAAATATTCCAATCATGTACCGCATGCAGTTCTTTCCAGATGCTGGGTGGTGGAGAATGCATATAAGTTGAAGCATTATAGTGTTTGCTGTGGAAATTAAATTGTTCCTGTCGAGATGTAAGTTGCAGACGTAGGCGCTGCAGTAATGTTTGCTCAAACACCTTCATCATGTTGCACAGGTAATTAACCACCGACTTTCAAATCCTCATGGATCTTTAAAAATTCTACTAAGATGTGTGTACCTATTATATATAACATTGGTATTATGATGAACAATAGAAAAAAAACTATAATTTCTTGTTATGTTGTAAATGTTATGTTAAAATGTAAATGTTAACAATGTAAATATCAAAATGTATAACTATTATGATGGGTATATACAAATTTTAAATATAAATTCCCACCAAGTACAGAACGAGGGTGAGCACACTAAAAATCCAGTGCAAACAAGCATAATTGGTAACTTTACCATTGGTATTGAAAAGGATAACATTAGTATCCTTTGTCGAACTTGGAACGAACCAAACCACAACACAAGAACAAAGCACACCACAAAAAGAAAATACATTAATAGACAATGTATATACTGATAATTTACTAAAATGTTCATTCAATTTTGATTATCACAAGCAAATTCAGATTAAATTTCTAATATACAATGTAAATTCTTCTTAATGACACTCCATTTAACAATAAATTTCTTAAAACATCAAAATTACTTGACTTTGATTGATTTCTCTTGTTATTTGTACAATGATACACGCTGTCTCATCTACATCTCATCGTCACTCATGTTCATTCTAAATAATGACAACAATATGGTATTATTAAACATTAAGCAGTACTCTTTGAATTACCAAAATTAGAACTGTAACTGTGTACATTCTTTTGTTTGTTGTTTTATTATCTGGCACATGTTTACCTCGACAGACATTGAACATTTTAAGAAATACTCCCTTTTTTGATGTGTGATGAACTTGCACATAATTACCTCGGCCACTAGACTATCATTGTCATCGTTATCATAATGTTAGTTGCTTACAAATTTTCAAACTGTTAACATAGCAAGTAAAAAAAAAATCTTTGTGTATTGATGAAAAATTTTTATTAATATGCCAAATGGTACACTTATAAATTTTTGTTTCTCTCCATTTAATAAAAATTTTCTATAATGCCAAAAAATGCAGTATTACTATGTAGAGTTTATACTGTACATAAAAAATAATAATTTTGTATTGTTTTAAGTATTGGTTTGGAATCCTGACTCTCCATCACTGCTTGTTATTGACTGCTTTGCTAATCCATTAATTCATAATATTAATTATTCCAGTATTATCTTCAAGGAGTTCTTTTGAAGATTTTCATTGTCCTTTTGTCAACTGATTTTCCATTGTTGAATTGATTTGGATTATAATAATTGATTATCAATTATATGGTTACAATTTTATCTTTAATACGTAAAAAGTGTAGAATATGTTATTATGGAAGCACCAATCTATATTTTAATAATGTTTTGGGATACTTATATTCCAGTAGACAAACCATCAAGAAAGTGTAGCTATAGCTAAAGTTGTGAATGTATGGAAGCAAACATAGAAATGGTCTACCCAATGGCGGATCCGGAAGAGAAGGTCATGATTCCCCCTGGAATGGGTCTTTGTCTTACTGTTTTAATTGAATTAAAACCTGTCCTGACTAAAACTCGACTATGTTACTCACACCTGACTCGAAGGCTGGATCCACCCTTGAGTCTATTGAGAGGTATGTAATTTAACAATAAGCATGTTACAAATATTTGTTATAAGAATTAAATTATTATTTGTAATAATTTTAACATGTATATTGAAACGATACAGTGAAAATATTGTGCAGAATTAAAAGAATATTTTAAAAATTAAAAATATATAAAATTAAGATTATATCTAAAAATTACCAAGGCAATTAAAAAAAGTTATATTAGCGTTTCAACTAATCCCTAAAGGAAATGCGTGTCAGTTCTGAGCAGACTGTTTTAATGTACATAGTTTGAAGTTACTAAGTTTTTACTTTGATTTATTCAAGGTATAAGAGAATAAATTCATTAATTATTGACAGGTGGCTGTATTGTCGAGAGATTCTAATCAAAAGGTACCAACTTCAGTTCCTGACCATGACAAGTATAGAGACCTGAATTTTTAATCTAAATTAAAATCATTCACTCTGGGCCTCGGAGAAGACATCAAACCGTCGGATGTAGGCTTTGTCCCCTCATTAGTTACAACAAGGTCTAAGCCCTTCAATCAGAAAAACCTGACATCAACAATTATTGGTCACAAATTAAGATGTTTATTAAATCGGTCATGAATATTTCAGTGAAAATTTTATTTTAAAATATTCCGAGAAGTAAAGATCATGAAATACTTTGAATGTTATGTCAGATAATGTATGGACAATCTTTCAAATTTTGCAGATCATGATTTGCATTTTTTCTGATGTTATGAACTGTCATATATGTACAAAGCAAATGTTTTCAACTTAAATGAAAACTGTTTTCATTTTCAGATGGATTCAGTAGATTTGGCAACCACAAATAAAATAAAAACAAGACACCAACCAGACAGCTATCAGTGTCATCAAGACTCCTTTATTTATATGCTGCTAAATGGAAATAAAGAATCAATATACACATTTTTTTTTAAATTATTAACACTTGCAAAAACTGATAATAGAGAAACTAGTTATTGCAATATGCAAGGCATGGTTAATTTAATTATGTTAAAAATATGTATCAACAAAATAACATAACTTATCAGACACATTTAAAAATCGTTTTATTGAGAAGTATGTAGCAAACACTACAATACAGGTCACAAAATGTTTACTTGTAAAATATACTATATAGAATTAAGCATGGCCTGTGTTTAAATTTACCTTTACAAAAAGTTACTTTTACAAGTTCTTAAGTCAAAATTCATATTTCAAAATAACACTTTAAATCGAGGGTGTGAACACTTTTTAACACAAACAAAAGAAAATTAATATATATGTTTTAGAGCCATAGTATAATTGATTTTTTTTTCCCTACAAATCAAGAGTTATTTAAAGTTGGTATACAAGATTCTTAAAATATGAAATAATAATGGAAAATATTTGTCAGCGTGTGCCATCGTATTGTAAATGAATTAATAAAATATTTAATTCTGTGAAAGTTATGCATAAATTTGTGAAAATAAATTGCTGATACCTAATGTAATTGATAATTATCTGCTTTCACACTCCTATGTTATATCTAAGTTGCCTGCATATAAAATCCATTTTAGAATTAATTGGAACCCTTTTAAAATAAACAATAATTTGTTCCATGCATTATAATAAAATTTTAAAGGCACATGCTAGAAATTTCTATTATCTTTATAAACTGATTTATGGTTATAAAGAAATACAGTATAATTTAGTGTTGTTTTGTTAAATGATATTACATAATTTTAATGATGTACAAAATAACACTAAATTATACTGTATTTATTATACTGCCAGACCTTATTCATCAAAGCTAGGCAGTATAATATATATATATAGTCTTGCTATTATAAATATTGTCTATAAGCTTGCAGCAGATATTGTTATTGATTAAATGTAAGCATGCAAATGTAATTTATAAAACAATATTTATAAGATTTATTTCTCTCTAAGCTATATATTAAGTATGATTTTTAGGCATATATTATTTTTGTTGCGTGTGCTCAGTCTTGATACCAAATTTGCTGTTATCTTACTTTTTAGATTATGTTAAATTCTAGATTAATTGACATTCACTGAGCCAAAGAGGTTAATTGTTAGGTACTAGTTGTTTTTGATATCATCCATACTTAATATATGATAATTTATTGAGTACTTGAATGTTTAAAAAATTATACATCAAATTTTCATTGATTATTTTTCAACTTCAGATAAGTTTTTGTTTTGATATCTAAAAAATATGAAGCCCAGTCTATTGAATCACTTATAAATAGATGTGATTTATTATTATTAAAAACTATTGTTTAGAAAGTAAAATATGTGACCATCAAAGGACAATCAGTAGATATGCTACTTTTAAATTGATGATTATTGAATGAATTTATAATTAAGAAAACTAATAAGGTTTTAGAATGGTAGAGGCATTTTGCGGCAAACTAGGCTACATCACAAAATGGGCGTAATTCGACCTGTGAGATACCACACTCAAAGAATACAGACTTGAAGTAACATCTTCTGATGCATTTCGTTCCGAGAATGAGTTTCGTTGGCTTACTCTCACTTCATCGTCCTACTTCACTTTCATCAAATATCCAGTTCCTACTCAAGAGTCCGGCAATGCATTGGTGACTCTTCTCAAGTTGCGAATGTCCATGGGCGGCGATAAACATCTACCTTCTAATGGCGCTTGCAAGCTTATTTGTCTCAAGAAAATGCTTTAAAAAAATAAATAATATAAAGTAACATAAATAAATAATACTGTCACTAATATAAAACCTTGAAGCATTTTAAACAATACCTTTTGAATAGAATAATATTGTATTATTTGTATTTTTTGAATTCAAATTATTTTTCCTGTGATTAGTCGTCATTCTGGACTAAGCAAAAACTCACTTCTGTGAATTTTCTGCAACAAATAGTTAAAGGTCTCTAAAATATGAGCAATAACTCATTGGATTCAGGAGGCAATTCTGGACTTTTTTGTTCCGCAAACAAAAAAAGGCCTCTATTTTTGAGCAAAAAAAACTAGAACATGCGAAAATCAAAAAAAAAACTTAGAGATATTTTCAATATAAAAGTCCCATCTCCCGGAATTCTATTTACATCATTTATAATTTTAATTTGTCGTTGAAAATAGGCTTCCGCGTGGTCGTTACAGCGTAAGCACCCAGTCGCTAATGAAAGTATACCCACAATTTTTTTAGTGTTAAATATAAATTTAAAAATCTGAGTAAAATATAGTGTCATCTGAATACTTGAGAGAATACAGCCCTGTTAGAAAAAAAATTGTTAGTTAATTGTTCAAAAGTTATACAATTGGTAACTAATTTTTCCGGCATCTGTTTGTATGAAAGGCGACATAAAAGTTTAAATAAATAACCTGTAATTTCTTTGCTTCTTGAAGCCTTTCTTACATATACCATAAAGAATCGACATGCATCTTTTCGTAAATATTCATAATCTCCTTTTTTAGAACAACTTTGCCAAAAAAAAAAACATAGTCATTAAAGTAGCCGTTTCTGAGAAAAATAGCTTAGAACATTTACCAAAAATTCACTAACTGACAACCCTACCAACAGCTGATAATCCCCCAGCTATTGGTTGCCAAACGCGGCCTGTAGTCGCTGTTTTTTTAATTTTTCCTTTAGAGACATGTTTTGTAATGATAATATAGTATTAGTGTTAGGTTACAATTACAGAATGTATAAATGTTACGTTCACGATATTGACGTTTTTAAGACTGTATGTGATTAATGTTAAAGTGTTTTATAACAATGCCTTTGACTGCTATCAAACAAACATGATTTGTTGTTGGCGAGTTTGCATAGATGACATTACTGCGGATCAAAGACTTTATAGTAAAACTTGTCCTGACAGTCAACAATCTTCGAATCCGCAAGTAATATTGCGTGTTTTGTATCGTTTACGCCAATGGTTCCCCAACCTTTTATGGACTACCGCCTCCTTTACAAGGAAACGAAATTCCAACGCCTCTTTTAAGATAATAGTTAATTATACCAATTTTATATGCCTATCTATTATCTATTAATAATCACAAATTAAAAATTTGTGATTATATTATTGTATTTATTTATTATAATGTAATTATGATACTAAAACATGTTATACTAAAAACATTTCATTCAGACAAAGACCATACAAAGTGTTATGAACAAAATTATAACTTAACCAACAAATGCAAGACGATACACAAATAAAGCTGGAGCGCCCCGCACTGCGGCACTGCACAAGTCCTGGATTTGTCAATAGGCGGTGTAGGCCGCGGCCTAGGGGCGGCAGATTTCAGAAAATTATTATTTTAGAAAGGTACATGGGGCGACGGAAATAAAGTGGCCTACACTCATAAAAAAATATAAATCCACCTCCGCACTGCACAAAGCCAAAGACAAGACGATTAATTAAAATTAGGAAAAAAATATAATGAAAAAGTAATTTGCAACAAGAAACATAAACATCAATGAAACGGTTGAGGGTGGTGGAGTTCTAACAATTTGTTAATGTCGGCTTTCAATTTAGTTAACATCAGTCACAAATCATCACGCTCAGTGATGTGCAGTCTATTCCTTTTCTTAAATAGTAAATTGGCTACTACACTAAATCCACCCACAGCGAAATATGATGAACGAAACGCAATTAAAATTTTCTGTACTATTTCCCACAATCCAGGATAGAGATGATATAGATTTTTGGAGCCAGAACTATTGGTATCCATTTCTAAATTTTACTTTTAATTCTTCATTAGTTGTGAGTTCTACGATTCCTTCTAAATTTGATGATTCTGCTGTATATGCCTTTGCAAAAGCGTTTAAAACCCAGCTTGGTATATTTATATTTAAAATATTCTAGAATCGCTCTGTAAAATCAGCATGAAGAGCTTGCAGGCGTTGGCAGTTCGTAAGTAAATCTCCCTGTTTTACCGATAATGCTGAAATTGTCGGAAAGTGGTTGTATTCACCTCTTCCTAGATTTCGTTTGAATAGTTTTCCCACAAAAACAACTATGAGGTTTTTATCATATTCAACTCATCACACTGCAATTGTAATTTAACGTAATTAAATATTTTAAAAAGGTCTGTCAAATAAACGATGTCATTTTTGGATGCAATCAAGTTTCCGCGCAGTTCATCGTCTTTGTTTTCATAGAAGTCTCGTACTGAGTTAAATAGATTGAAAAAGCGATTAAGACAAACATCTTTCGAAAGCCATCGTCCTTCTGTGTGCAGCAGCAAGCGATTATAGTCTCCATAATTTTCACTACAACGTTGCCCAAATTATCTGTCATTTAATGAACTGCTTCTTAACTTGTTGCTCTAATAACGTAATGGAGCGACGCATGCAAGCATTCATTATGATTTTTTTGCAACCAACTGCTGAGTATGAATAGCACAATGTACAGCGAGTATATTTGCTACTGTTTATATTAAATGCGCAATGAAATTCTTATGACGCTCCGTCATTACTGGAGGTACAATCTGTAGCAACTGATAAAATATTTTAAATAGGAATTTTCTTTCTCTCGAAAAAACGTTAATCGTATTAAAATGGATTCTCCCTTTATGTCAGTTTCCAATTTTTTTGCAAATAATAATTCGACATATTTTTTTTATGTATTGGACGTAAGCCAAGAGAAGTGCTACATTATTTGATAAAGTTGATTCATCAAATTGAATGCAAAATTTGAAAGTCCTTAAGTAATCACATAATGATGGTTCAACGTCTTGCAAAGAAGAATCGATGTAAGTCATTTCATCTAGTCTTCATTGCGCTGTATTATTACTCAAAGGATTTTTTTTTGATGATACCTGATGGTGTCTTATGATAAATGACTGTTTCGATTATTTCTTTGACTGCCGGCATAATTAATTCCTCACCAATTGTATGTGCTTTTCCCTTTTTTGCTATTAATAACGAAATATTATATGAAGCTCGTAGTCCATCATTTTCTTGTTTATAGTACGATGCAAAAAGATTTATTATAATAGGCTTTTTTAAATTTTTCTTTTCAAGTCCTTGAAAATAGGATAAATCTTTGTCCTTTTTATCACCACATATTTTATTCAAACGCTCTTGAAGCCTAGAAGGCTTCATGGCTTCATCTGAAAATAATTTTTGGCAAATTAAATACATAGATAACAATTCGTTTGTTGGAGATTGCGTAAATCCATATTTCAACCGACATTTGTTCTTATTTTCAGACATTCTGGGAATTCACTTTTTCAGCATTAACTTTTCAACCGATTTATAGAAAGTTATAAAAGTAATGGCTATAATGACTTCTTTACTTTAACTGTCATACGCAAATATGGATCAATGGCGAAGCACACAAAAACAATAAGACTAGAACAGCTATTCCTGCCTTTTAAAGATTTGATTTCGAGTACGCAACAACTTGTATGCCTTTGTTTGTTTTTGTGCCCCGGTGCACTTAACCTGCAAACAGGTTGTTACAAGTTCCCGTATTTTTGACAAAACATTCTTGATTGTGTAAATCACGTCTTTGATTACAACTTGCATAGATTTGTTACCGACAATCCTAAATCGAAATCAATTAGTCAGTTTATTAAAGCTTATTTAAATGTTTTAATGTTTATTTACGCTATAATAATGAGATAAACATCATAAACGGCTATACAAGATATTTTTTCATCAAAATAGATGTATTTTCTAATCATTTTATTATATTAAATTTCTAATTAGATAGGTACGTCGCGACTGCTCCCTTGACTGTCATAATGCCCCCATTTGCCTTTGGGCCTGTTACTGCCTCCACGAAAAGCTACATGCTTTACTAGGGTGCGGGTACCGCCCCCGTTGGGAATTATTACTTTACGCGATCATTTGTCTTAGTTTTTCCTGTTTGTTTCGAGATGAATTGAACACATCAGCGACCTTTACATCACTAACAACATCAAGTGTCATTTGTAGGTAAATGACCCGATAAATTCTTTAAAAATAATACATCGCACTGCCCGAGTGTAGGGCAGAATTCAAGTTCATTATGTGGCGCCGCCACCCGACGACTGCGCCTGTGCTTGCAGTCTGGTCGTGCAGTCAATAGGGTCGTGTCTAAATTGTTTATAATTGTTTTTTTCAATTACATATTTTTGTTACAATTACTTTGACAAAGTTTTTCTAAAATAGAAGACGATTATGCGTCATTGCGAAAAGATGCACGATCGATTCCA
The DNA here is from genome assembly GCA_005406025.1 of Eumeta japonica. Taxonomy (NCBI): domain Eukaryota; kingdom Metazoa; phylum Arthropoda; class Insecta; order Lepidoptera; family Psychidae; genus Eumeta; species Eumeta japonica. The sequence goes on along the minus strand of BGZK01000599.1, from coordinate 332,516 downwards.
TGCTATATACATGTATGAAAGTGTATACAAAAATGATTATGATGATTAATGGTTGATGTTAATGTAACACTACCTAAAGAATTCTGAAGAGACTGAAACAGGAGAAAATCTGAGGGTGTAAGGTCAGGGCTATATGGTGGATGCATTAATACTTCTCAACCAAACTATCTCAATATTTGCTGAGTGGCTAAAAAATGTGTGTGGTCTGACATCATTATGGTAAAAAAACACACCTTTTCTGTTAATGAATTCTGATCGTTTTTTTTTTTTTTATTTCTTGCTTGAGTCTCGTCGACTGTTGGCAGTGGAGATCCGAATTGATGGTTTTACTTGGCGGTAAAACTTTATAATGAATAATGTTCTTCCATTCCCACCATATTCATAATATCAACTTATTGCTAGTTAATCCGAATTTCTCTATAATATATGAAGCTTGCTAGTTTTTGACCACGTTCTTTTTTGCACTTCTTGTCGTAGGTGATCTATTTTCATCGCCAGTAATCAATCTTTTCAAAAACGGCTCGCTTTCATTAAGTTTAAATACAGAATCGCAAATTAATACATAATTCATTAGATTTTTTTCAATGAGCTCGTGTGGGACGCAATATCGACTTTTATTTGTATATCCAGCTTTTTTCGAATGGGTCAAAACTGTTTTATGGACAATCCTCAGCTCTTTAGCTATATCGTAAGAACTAATATGCCGATCTTGCTCTATTTTTACCAAAATGGCATCAACTTTATTCATAACAGGTCGACCAGGGCGAAGTTCATTTTTGACATCAAAGTTATCGAACTGGAAATGCCTGAACCAGTTTTGTGTTAGGCTTGCCGACACTGCTTTAAATATAGGCATCGTAAATTTTTTTCATAGCCTATGTCGCATTTTTCCATTTTTGTAATGAAATGTCAACATGTATAAAATTTCTACGTTAGATTCACTCATTCTGGTAAACAGAAAAACAATATAGAAAAATGGCGGGACATCCTTTTTAACTTTTTATGTATCTTTGTAAAAATATCATCTATTTAATGTTATCAAAACTAATTAAATACGAACAACACAACCAAAGAGATTTTCTGCAACTTTTTACTTATAGAATACAAAAAAGAATTATTTTCTATCTACTATATAAAAGAAACACGTTTTCAAATTAATAATAATTCATTATTTTTTTGAAAACGATAATTTGTCTTAACTAACACATAGGATACTATGTATCCAGTTCACTTAATCTGTCAAAATAACTCTCTCGATGCTAAATGTTATTGTTTTATAAAAACATGTTTTGTATTATTAATTAGGCATCGAGATTGAGTTTCGGGTCAAAATAAAAGGAAACGAGTCAATACTATTCGTTCCAAAAAAGTAATAACCCTTTTAATTATTGCCAACAAATAATGGCATTTCATTCAGTGAATATTATAAATTTCGCTATAATTTCTACTTTTAAGAGGGCTTTAACGATTATAAATTAGCTCAGTAACATCAGAAGTACAATCAAAATAAAGAATATTAGTGTTTCTTGTAATATAAATAACTGTGTTCAGTGTTTGTATAGGTTACCATAGTTTTCTTTTTTGTTTATAAAAATTTAAGCTTTTACTCGTAATCCTCCTTAATTTGCATGTACACACTGTTTTTTTATTAAATTCCGTAATGTGTATATACTGTGTGTAATATGGTGTTCAGTGAAACATTTAAAAATTGTTATGATTGTGAGAACTGCACTTGCAGATTGTGTGTCACTCGGTTCAACCATTTACATCTAGGACAACGGGGTAGGTAAGTAATAGAAATAAGTTTATACAGGAATCCATCTACAAAATCTATAAGTTAAATAACACCTAAAAGTTGTAGCGAATAATTAATGCTCACAATATTATTAATAAAATTTTATATTTAAATACATTATATATGTGATGAAGTATTTGTTACTCATTGAATTCTTTTTAAATCATAATATGATTGTTAATTACGATGCTTAGACAAATATTGACTTATATATATATTAATATGTAGATTTTCTATTTGAATTGGAAGGGAATACTATTAGATTATCTTGATTTTAGTGATAGAAGTGTGATGAAATTAAATAAATGTGTATAGGTCTAACCTAAGGTTGATAACAAGATCAAATTCTACTAGGCTTATTTTAATAATTAATTTTTTTTGAAGATTATAATTTGTACAAATCTTTGGGATAAAACATATATTTATCCCTTGTTTGTTATTTATGAAATAAGAATCTAGGTATGTGCTGCTGCTAATAATAAAATACCAGATCAAGAACAAGAAGAATAACAACCTCCTGTATACTAATCTACAATGTTATTCCAAAATGTATAAATAATGAATAAAAATGAAAAAAGAAACTGGTTACATAAATTATAATTTGTAAATATTTATTATATGTATATTAGATACAATAAGCATTTTCTACATAAACTTTTGGTTTTTATTTATCCAATTTCAATTGCAAGTAAAAATATTTAAATCCTATTGGTGTTTTATTTCAAGCCTTTATTTTCTATTTCATAAGACAATCCTATGATGAGTAAGTAATGTATAAAAAAATTATAGAAACAATTGAATTTTCAGATATCTATTATTTGCCATCACATAGACATGGGAGCATGGTGATGATATTCAAAGATAATAAATACTGGATCAACAATCGGTATCAAAACACCATCAATTGGACTTGTAGAGATAGAAAAAGACTAGGCTGTTCCAGCTGTGTTCAAACTACGAATGAGGGCAGATACATAAAACACAAAGGATACCATAATCATCCAGATAATTATACAAAGTATAATTTTAATGATTGACAATTAGCCAGAAACAGTACTATGTGGCCAAAAATAAGTTGTGTAAAGAGCTGTTTTAAATAAAAATGTAGTGTAAATATCCTAGTAACTATTCATGTATCTATAGACATTTATTCAAAGTACATTCTGCAGTAGTGAATAGATATTTCTAGTTAATTTTCTATAATTATGTACATAAGTAGTATAATACTAAGTTATATTTTGTAATTGAGATTGAGTTTAAGAACTCAATTTCATCCATTTCATTTATTTTTTTCAATCATCCCACCCTCCTTAGATTAATAAAACACTTTTGTTCATATAAGGTGGTCACGAAATAATAAAAATCATATCATAATTAAGTACTTTTAAAAATAAGGTGAGGCTGTGCTTGTGATGTGAATGTATTATATTAATTTCTTTTGCAGTTGTATATTTTCATATCTAATCTTGTTACTTTCACAAAATAAATTGCTAGCGCCATCTCTTGGCATAGTTGTAATTCATAAGGTAAATATCAAATGTAATAAATTTAATACTATATTACTAGATGGCGCTTCAAAATTTTGTGCCAAATTTTTTAAATGTAGTTGCTCAAATTGTAGACTGCTAGTCAAGCCGATTATGTTATTATGTACTTAGGTATAAAATTATCTTTTACTTATTTCTGCATGTATCTGTAAACCTATAAGTATTTTATTGTATAGGTACCTATGAAACTATTTATAAGCATTGTAATATTGGCCATAGTTGAATAAATAATAAAGTATTGTTTTTTCAGTCACCATTTTTTTCATATGGCAAAATAGAAGCTTAGAAACATTTTACCAAAATGACATAATATTTTTTTATTCATAAACACAATCACATAAACACTATGTATCATGATTTTTATTAAAATGTACTTATTTCTTGAATCTGAATTAAAAAAAAACATATCACAATTATTAAAATGGTCTAGAGTAATAATCCTCGTCACCAAGAAATGTAAATTAAAACTATTTCAAATTGCAGTACTACTCGTGAAATCGAAGACTGGAAAAGATTTATTAATGATGAATGGTTACACGTACTATCAACATAAGCAACTAAAGGATGGTCATAGATGGAGCTGCACTCAAATGGGCTCGAGGTCCTGTCGTGCATATCTTCATGTGACACCAGAAAAATTGGTGATTCGTGCACACATCGAACACACCCATCCACCTTCCACATACTTCTTGGAGAAAATAAAAAAACAACATGGAGGTAATGACAATGTACGTAAGACTGACTGTTTATCACAAAATGAATATTCTTAATTACTATCCTGTTTCCTATGTTTTCAATTAGTTCAAAAACAGTATCCTTATGTGAATACACCCTTATTTAATAAACTTTACCGATAATTTATGTTCAGTTTTTTTATTTTATTTTTTTAAGTAAATTATAGTTTTTGACTAATAAGTAAAAAGTTATTTTATTAACTACATGTACTGTCTTACACCCACACATTGTTCGCCTAAAAACCAACAACCATGCAATGATGATCTGCTTCATGGATGACGATTATACAACAAATTTCTGAAACCTCCTAAAAATAAAAATTTTTGAGGACTGTTTTATTATCAAAAAAAAAACTTGAGATTTTAAGGATATAATAACAAATACTAACAGATTTGCTTCAAGCAATTACTTTTCTTTAATGGTTTTTATTCTATTCAATGAAAATTAAGTATCAATTTGTATTATTGTAAGATTGCATAAAAGCAAAAAGTGGTATCACTGACTGTGCAACATGTAATGATCTCAATGACAACATAACATTGCTTTTGTGAAGACATATACTTTCACAGATAGTTTAAGTTCCACCTGTAGCTCCAGAGCTGCGGATAAAGAACAAATTCCCTCATTTTTTAATGAAAAACATCTTAAATTAAAGAATAAGTATTATAGAAGGTTTACACACAAAATATAAGAAGTTACAAATTAATGACATTTACGTAATCTATAAATGAAATGCTTTCCATAAATATAATGTACTAGCATAATAGTCTAATTATAATTTCATAAAATATTGTAATAGCATTATATAATTTCCTTGCTGGAGATCGGAAAAGTTGTACATTTCACACAACACCAAATTTACTTGCATCTTGAACCTTCGAAGTTGGCTTTGCTCTCTTGCTGAATAAATAACTATGTCAAATCTAAATTAAACACTTCAATAAAACAGCATTTTATTGCGTTAATATTAATCATAATTAAATGCACCATATATTCAGATGTTTTATACCGCTTTATATCATCTATATATTAATGGAACCTCTCTATGAAATTTCTCATCATCATTTGACCCTCACGGATGCAATCAGTTTATTTTCAACACCTGTTACATAGAAAATTGTTTGCTGTGTGAGTGCACATCACAATCTACCTATACATATAAAAAATGTTGAACTGTCATATCTACACATTAAAACTGTTTGCACAGAGTCGATCATGGGTGATCTATGGAATGTAACAGAATACGATGAGAATACTTTTAGAACTTTGTCCCTCTATTTCAAAAGTTGTCTAATAGTCTCCAAAGCTATCAGACAAATACTCATGGGGCTTTACAAAGTCTCGTCATTCTTAATGATATACACCCATAAAAATTCTTATTCTGTATAAAAATGTAAATAAGGAGTGACAAGTTTTGACATTTTTAAAAATTCACATTTTACAGAGATAAAATAGAAACTGAAATTTTTACAGGATATTGAATTTTTGAATCAAGGGACATAAAATATTATTTAAGCAATTTACATCAAATAAGGTGTTTAGCATTTTCGAAAGTTCAATCCCTTTGAGATTAAATGGCCGTTGAAAAAGAGGCTCATGTTACTGTAAATGAACTTTATAAATAAAGTCATTGTTTTCATTCTTATTGCTGTTTTTGTAGCAAATTAACTTTTTATTTGAAAGAAAATATGTCGACGTAATGGAATACAAACATGTGGAACAAAGAAGAGTGGACCACCCGTGTAATTGAATGGAGTGTGTTTGTTTCGCAGGCTCTTGCAATTTAATACGGCAATCAACTACTGGTGTGAGAGGTGCTCTAGAACTGTCGTAAACAGCTCTAACAAATCCATAGAATGTGCTATTCTTAATCCTAAAAATAAAATTGCAACAAAATTAATGTAACTTTACTTGAATTACATGAGGGTGTTAGAAATCTAGTGCATGTATGTGAATAGCATCTTTGACACCAATTACTCATTGAACAACCCAGTAGAGTTGAACTCATTGAGTCTTAGCTCCTACCATATAATTATTATATATATATGTACTGCAATGACATTACTTTTAAATATGAGGCCTCCGATACTATATAATGCTATATGTTTGAATGAAAAAGTTTTGCTCCTTACCTTGTTAAAGCTATGTTGCTCACTTGAAACAAACAAGGGATACTTGTCCATCTTACGCATGCCATTTGTACTGTTGTTGTATCACTTTGAATTTAAGAGAATCAATTGCCTATCAAAGTTCTCCGAGATTACCATTAATGGATCACAAAGGCAGTCCTTAAAACTCGCACAAGTAAACCAAAGCTTGTTTCTCTCACGGCCCAGGTATTCTCTAGAGTCAGCTCTCCCAAAGATTCACTCATCTCGACTTTTGAATATAAAACTGTTAGTATTGTTTGCAGGAAAATTTTTTAGCACATATGTTATGTATATATTTTTCAACTTCCTTTTGCGAGACCTTCATCAATAAAGCTTAGCATATATAATTTACAACTGTCTACTGTACATTTTTTGGTTTGTATTTTGAAATATAATTTGTATTATGGTGGATATTGGCATAGATAACTATAAATTACATTCACAATAAAAATATATTTTCATGCCTGCGGAGCCTCGGCCATAAACTAGTATTACATAAAATAATCTCAGAATTATTTATATCAAAGGTGTGTTGGTTCGTGGGCGAAATTCGGTAATATCTTTTCTAAAATTATACCCATAATAAAATTCGTAACGTTTAAGTAGCAAAATTCAAGAATAAAATTCAAGTACCTACAATAAGAATATTAAATAAATACATGTATGGAATGTGCTTTACTTCCTCTAAACATCTCAAAAAATATATAATATATTGTATGTATACTACCTTTTGGAATATTTTTTGAGAACACATATTTTTTTGTAAATAAATATTGTGATATATGTATTATTTTACAAACCATGATATCTACATCTAAGAAGAGAGATAATTGTTTGTTTTTTCAGGATAGTAGATCATCATTTGAAGAAGACTCGCTGCCTTTCGCTATGAAAATTGGGAATGTAAAAGGAAGAGTTGGATTTTGAAATAGCTTTAATAAGGAAATGTTTTATATTATTTAAAAAATAAGTAGGTAAATAATGTAGTATTATTAAAAGATATAAAATGACAATGTGTATAATTAGCCATTAATATAATGCATAATAATAGCTTAAATGATTATTTTTAATGTTATTACAATTAAATTTGATTATATGGCATAGTTCTGTGAACTTATGACCAAAATATGTTGGGAAGTTTACAGATTTTGGTATCCATTTGGAAACCAAAAAGGAGTCGATTTTATAATAGAAATAAAAATTTATTCTTGAATATATCAAAATATCTACTGTCATCGTTCGTTTTGTATGACTTTAAGTATGTATTATTGTGTCAATAATGAAAATCTGAATTTAGTTCAGGTGTTGACTGTAATTAATTATAATATTACATTATTAATAAAAGCACCAATTAGGTAATTTTTTTTCAGAATGTGTCAAATGAAAGTAAATAATATTTGTTACCATTATTTGATAGTCATTATTTTAATTAAATGTTCAGGATATGGAAATAAAAAATACAGATTTATTATGTTGGTCTCTCAATGGCAAATGTAACAAAATTTTTAATATTGATTACCATTCCTAGTTTGTGTGTCTTACATTTTATGTGTACAAATTGATTTTTGTTACTGATGATGTATGTGGATACAGCCATCGATATTTATTTTAGAATAATTTTCGAAGTGATTCTGATATAGTCAATTTTAGAAACTATGTTATTGATATAATTTAGGAATATTTAAAAAATATTTTCTCACAGTGATCCATTTAAATGTTAAGTAAAACAAGTTTATCTAATGAAGATGGTACATAATGATGGTATTCAATCAAAGTCACAAAACACATGTGAGTTTTCTCTAAGTTTAAAATATATGATAAAATTGTCTCTCTGGTTTATTTTTTTTTTTCTACAATCAATGGAACATTAATTAAATGTATGGAAATGCATTCAATTACTGTTCCATTGGCAATTTTTTTCCAAGTATGCTAAATAAAATATGCATGACGAACCATTATTTATTCTTTTAATTATTCACATAAGATCCTTTAATATTAATATATATTATTTTTATCAAATATTACATTTTAATCAATGACAGAAAACATCTAAGTTGTCCGTGTTCTATCAAATATTAATTTTGTAGCTAGCGAACGCTTAGTTTACATCACTCATCATCTAACTTCAAAAACGTGCTTACAGCCCAGTTCTACCAACGTCCGAACGGCCGGATAAATCTTCGGCTCAACAACTACACGTACTACAAACACATGAAAGCGCGCACCGGCGCCCACAGATGGAGCTGCACGGCTTACGGCAGCAAATGGAAGTGTCGCGCCCATCTCATCATCACGGACAACCTGGAAGTGCTCAGGGCGAACATACTGCACACGCATCCGCCTCACGTTTACCGAGTCGACGAGAACGGCAGGCACATCAGGGTCATGCACAGGAAGGGCTTCGTGAACGGCCAGGGCGGGTTCGACAGGAGCGTCGAGGACAACGTGCCGGTGCCGAAGCTGATACCCAAGAATCAAGGGCCCCAGATGCAACCCTGCACGTCGTATTACGATCATCTGATACCGCATAGCATCTTCAATCATATCATGTAGATGTGTCGCACGACTCCCCCAATCGATGTCGATTAACGTGTGCTGTAAAATTTTCTATACTTCTTTTTTTTCTCTATCGTGTTCCGAGAAGAAATCTCGTAAATACGACACGACATGCGTATACGTCGATACTGCGATATTTACAGCGTTTCGTAGCGTGTTCCAATAACTTCACGTGTTTATATTTATTCGAATTGAGTAAAACTATCGGGTACAAACTGAACGTATTGTTATCTTTCGGAAGTTGCGACGCTCGCAGCTTCGTTTTCGTTCACAAAGGGCGCGGTCCAGTGTACTGCGGATTGCGCCTTGTCGCAAAGGGTAGAAAGACAACAAGCGCAAATAATTTCAGGGCCTGATCTAACGCAATGTACTTGCGGATCCGTAGGTGGATAGTGGTTATATTTGTAAGGATAATTTCGTATGGTATATTACGTCAGGAATCTTTGTAAGCTAGTATTTTTTAGAAAGGTGTGTAGTGTTAAGGAGCCTGTCAAGTGCGAATCGGCTTTTCGCAATTAGTGTTCCGTACAGGGATTTTTATTACGTATGTAAAATAAATTGGGCATTACTTTCAGAATTTAGAATTAGGAATTTGCCCTTGCCGAGAATGGATTAACAGCTTTTAATAATTTTCGAGAAATAATGTTTTGACAAAAATTGATTTTGTACTAGTTTTCGCCCACGATTGTGCTGTTTAACGGATTGTCTATAATAGTAGATATATTTACCTACGTCGTTGGATGTTGCCATCTTTCTCTTCGTCATTAGCATTAATGACTAGGAAAAAAATATATAGCGCTATTTCAGTGTCCTTAAAATACATTTTGTGAACATTTTTGCTTTTCGTTTCCACTACAAGTCCGAGTGTTCGCGTCTTAGTCTATTTTAAGGCTACAACCAACAACTGTAACATGTATCATGTTTCAGTATTATACATGTAATAATGTCCAAGGGAAAGAGCTGCGAGATACAAACAGGCCAACGGGCAGACGTGGAAATCATCCAACAAGCGTATTTTAATTTTTTTTTCATTTCAGTACGGAACACTAAAGCAAATGGGTTATCAAATTATGGGGGAAAAAAAACCTAATTAGGATTAAATCAAAAATAGAGGCCACACAAACAGTTTTTAGATATTTTGATTTCGAGTATTATTTTATCGTGAGTTTTATTTACACATTTTTTTTTTGTGTTAAAATGTAATAGATACCTAATAATTTTTAATCAAGCTACAACTTACGTCATCACATTTTAGATATTAACATACTTAAGCTTGGAAACTTAATTCTATATGTGTATTGTTAGTGTGTAATATTTTTTGTATTATTTGCAACAGTATTATTGATAATCATGCATTTACTTTTTTAATATTAATTTTTATTTTAAAGATCGATAGGTACTAAAAACAAATATATGTATATATATAGACTTTCACACGTTCTTAAAAGTGACCTTTCTATGAATATACTTGAAAAATGTACTGAAAATGAGATATCGGTAAAACCATATATTTTTAATATGTAAGAACCTTATTCACTAAGGCTGAATTCAAACATTTATACCGACGATTGTAGCGTAATCGAGATTTACTCGTAAAATTTGCTTGACGTCAAACAGACGCGATTGTTTCTTCTCAGACATAATTCACTCTACGATTACGCCCCACTGTTAGTGTTAAGTGAATGTAATGTTGTTTAGCATTCGTGTGTAGCTGTCGTAATTTAACAAATAGACCTGCCAGGTAAACGTCAAATCAACTATTGACGAATCAATTTGAAGTTACTTTGTAGACGTGTTATTGCGCGATGGATAAAATGCCCTATTTAATAATTAACATATATAATTAATTTTCAGATATAAAACATATCTTGAGAAAAGTTATTTCAGTATTTAATTTGAATATTGATATTCAAACAATTACAGGGCCCGTTGTTATTCCGTATTTTTTCATTTTCAATTAAAACAGAAAATTTCAATAGTTTGACTAGTACTAGAAATTAGAAACTTTGTATTCATTACTTATGAAAAGTTTTATAAACATTTACTGAAAACTGTTAAAACATCACAAAAAAAAATAACTAAGATTTCATTTTTCGGACTGATTTAGATATAATAATACCTTGTCTTGTGTGCTGCTTTTTAGGTTTACTAGATTAGAATTAGGATGACTAGCGGAAACTTAGTCTCTATGTTCCTTAACGTCACATCTTTATTAATTCGTCATTTCAACCCCCATGCTTCTGTTTTGACGTAAGCATTCCGTCACTTTCGTTCATCATTAGTGTTAGTTAATCAATCGCCCAAGTAAACTATTCACAGTGGCGGATCCAAGGAGTGTTCATGGAGGCCATGGCTCCCCCACAGGCTGGGTCCTTTATCTTTGTGTTGTAATCGAATTAGAGCCAGTTCTGACTGAACTTCGAATGTGTGATCCCCTTTCTGACTCGAAGGCTGGATCTGCGCTTGCGCCTTTGATTTCTATTTATTTATCTAATTATCGATTCATTATGTTTATATTATTTTATTTTGTATACGGCCTAATATACATTTTTGAACTTCGCTCAAGATATGGTGTACCCATCATATTGATGAAAATAATGAATTTTTCTCTTGATAACATCTTATCGTATAGCGGCTGTTATTTTTTTTTATTTAAGTAATAAAATGCCGACATTAGGACAATCAAATCGAATAAAGTGAATACCAACCAGATCATTCAAGTTTGGTAAACGGTTTACCTATGTCATCAAATAATTGTCTTGACTATTTATGGCCCTATGCAGTCTGACCGAAACATAAAAGTTTTCTTAACAAGTAGATAAAATTTGTCACATCAAGAGATTTTTGTCAATTGAACTCTACAACGTTGATAGCAACAATGTCGAACTTACTGTTGAGGAAACACTTGTTATTTACAATGGATGTACATTTTCTCATTATTGTTTTTTTTTCTTTTTTAAATATCTATTTTGCGAAACTTGCGTTACTACAAGGAAATGGAAAATATAAATAACTTTTGCAACCACATTTCTTACGTATTGGGTATCTATTTAACAATATTGTTTAAAACTCAAAACGAACTCTTGCATTTCCTGATATAAATAATTGGAACGAAGTTCTTTTTCGCACGTTACACTCGGGAGCTACACGAAAAAAAGTGTAACCGCAACAAAAAATGCTGACCGCTGTTGCTTTAATTAACATATTTATAACCCACGTCCATACCACGCTGAATATACCGGTTCTCATCTGATCACCGAAGTTAAGCAGCGTCGGGCGCGGTCAGTACTTGGATGGGTGGACCGCCTATTAACACCGCGTAATGTTGGCTTTTTTGATGTTGCATTCTTTCTTTTTGATGTATTTTTCGTTTCATTACTTTCAAAGCTTGTTAATTTATTTCATTATATTCGTATACGACTGATATTTCCATTTTTTTTTTTTTTTTTCTTAAAATATTAAATAAAACTCTTGATTGCTTCAGTTCTGGAGCGTATTCAATTTTAAACTTTCAATAAATAAATACTTATACAAATATGTGAAAGATACATCTATTATTGGTTTCATAATTATATAATGTTGCAAATTAAGGAACTTAACAAAGTATTTAATAAATAAAACAAATAACGCTGTGTAGTGTTTTTTTTTTAGAATTTAAAAAAAATAAAAAATATTTATTTACAACTTACAAATCTTACCATTTACAATTCACTTATATTATTATTTATTTAATTACATTCAAACGTTTTAATGCATTTCATTGTTATTATTCAATTCGTTAAATAATTACATATAGTGAAAGGAACTTCGTTCCGAGTGCCCCAAAGACACCTCGTGACTTTTTTTATCTTAATGTTCTATGCAAATGACCGCCTACGATTCAAGTTTACGCTACTATGCAATATTTAATTTTTTCCGACCTCTTAAATTTTCGCCGACTGTACATTCGCTTAAGGACCCAAGCTCTAAATCGTACTTATATATAAAGCGAAAAATATTCATCTAAAATACATTCATACGTTAGTTGAATTATATAAAAAGGACGGACAAACGGACGGATTTTGTCGTTTACGCGCTGTATGAAGGGGATTGATGATTATGCCAGAACAGAAGACGGGGTAAATCACTTAAGACTGAAGCGATGTGAATATGGACCTGTATTATTTAGAACTTATTTTCGTTATTGAGATTAACGGTACCATTTCTTTGCGGACCCTACCGAAATAATTGGAACGGGATATAAAATAATTGGGAAGGTGTGCCGTTTTTTTTTTCATATGAAAGCAAGAATTGGTAAAACTGCTAGGGTTGCTGTAAACGGTTGAAAACTATTTTAGGTAGCTTTCGCCTATGCTATGCTTGTCTTTGGTATGTAATTATGTTTTTCAGCCAGTAACCAATAAGTAAGGTATTACTTAGGACTGAATAATTCATTAAATATAAGTACTTTTTTTGATCACCTTTTTTATATGTAATTCACTAATAGATTTCGTTTCTATTTTACAACAAGAACGAGCGATAATAATATTTCTTATGATATTCAGTGCTTTTAAATATATAATAATTAAGTAGTATTTAATAATATGAACATTATCACTAGTTATAAGTAAGATTTTTCCATTTGATTGCCAATTTTAATGTCTTTATGAATTATTTCTTGTAATGTGATTAATTCGTATCGATTGCGTCTTTTTTATTATTTTGTAATGGAATTAAACATTCGTAATTATTATGGTTTATTTTGATGTGTCCTGTATTAAGTGAACTATGAAAAATTCTTATTATTCAAATTATTTGCACATACTTCTGAAAAAAAATTATTGATAATAAATTTATTACTTTCAACAATAAGTGGAATGCGTTTTTCATCATCAGAACCAGAAATTTTTCTACAGTTGAAAAATTTTAATGACAAAATAAATTAATTCAAATAATGGAGTATATACAACTATAGTTTACACGTGGAAATGTTTTTGAATACTTAGCTTTTTTTTCAATTGGAAAAATTGTAAAAAGTAAGGAAATGATCATCACTTCCAAGCTCTAACTTCGTTAAAATAGACGATTGAAGTCGAATATTATGTTTACGAATATTTGTCCTTTAAATATTTGGATATTTGATTATACCTTTAATAATAATGTTACACTTATTAATAAAATGCTAAATTGTGTATATCTACGGGGACCTAATTAAAAATATGCAACCAGAGCTTTGACCCTCTATATCTATCGTTTTATATGTCAAGGTGCTAATTTTTGTTAAACTTAGTTCTAAGTTTTTCAGGAAATTCTAGCTTCAAAACTGTTCGAATGGCTTACTTCTCTAAAGCAAGATGTCAGGTGTCATCGGATTATGAAAATAGACAAACTATATTAATCTATAAGACTTCATCAGATACAAAGTATATAATTCAGAGAATTTCCCACTAACATTGTAATATCAACAAACTAATTCCTTGTTTCTTGTTAAAATAATACCAGATCGATCTTACATATTCGGAAGTGGACATTTTATATATTTTGTTTTCTTCTTGTTTAGAAGTTAGTTATTTACAAAAAATCATTTCTCAACTTTGTAAATAGCATTTTCACATCGTCACAGGCTAGTTGTTGCGTCTTGTAGAACAGTGAGATAATAATCTACACCATCACATGAATATTAGTAACTAGGGTAGGTAGGTCATCAATATAAAGCAAAAATAGGAACGGCCCAAATACTGATCCCTGGGGGTACCACCATATTATGCAATCAAATGCCTTGAGACATGGTGAAACACTCCCATCACATCCTGTGAATCCTCATTATTGAACAAGCTTCGATATTGAATCAGCATCGATTGTTGAGCGATCTCGAGTGAAACCGAACTGTTTTCTGGGCATCAAATTAATATTTTAAACAACGAATTAACAGCAATAAAAATAAAATACTAAATATCGAAAGTACAGGTATAGGACTAAAGTTGATAGGGTTTAATTTACTATCATCTTTGGATAAGGAAATGACTACCTTCTTTCATTAGGTTGGGAAACGCCATCATTCAGGTACATATGAAACACAAACTTCAAGTGTGGCGCTATGCAATCAGTGATGGAGTATTCGATTTTAACTAAGATACCATGGAGATCGGTAGTTTTTTTCATTTCTAACGACTTAATTTTTGATGACCTCCTCTAAATTTATGTATTTGAATTCAAAATGATTGCTATTGAACGAAGTGTTTTAATGATTTGTTGTGGGGTTGTCATTAATTATATGACATTTAGTGGTTGAAATAAAAAAAAAACATTTCAAAGACTATATTAAACTCAATGTTTTTGACGTGGATACGTCTGTTTTCATTTTTAATAGAGGTCATTTCGTTGAGAGGATATAAGCTGACGCTATTTTTTGGTGTATAAGTGAACGAAGTAACCTACTTCATGCAGTCGTGCCAACAGATGGCGTTGTTTAGATCTATATTTTTTTTTGCTTTTTATTTGATAATATTCGCGATTGTATAATATTTATGTAGCCACTATTTTTTTTTTCTTTCAATTACAAATATTTAAACCAATTTATTCCTTTCATGTTTACATACCTAATTCGTTAATATACTTTGGTAAAGTATACATATGGTTTAACCCTTTGAGGGCGCGATCATAAAAATACCTCCTCCCCTCGCACGCGCAACTGTTTTCTATTATCCTTTGCACAGCACAACCTACTACAAACTCAATGAAATGTACTGAAATGCTGATATGTCTATCATTTTACTGTATTTTTTTCGATTTACATTTAGATTCTTAATGCACATGAAATACATTGTTACAGACTTTATATTTTAATTGAAATATAATATGAATGTAAACTAACTAGAATCACATTGGTTAAATTTCACTGCACATGTTTTATGCCAGCTATCACTGCAAAATGCAATGACCGATTCGCTCTTGGCCACATTCAACACTATTTTATTAAATATGTAATAATTTCAAAATGAAATGAAGTTGAGATAAAACTATTATCATAATTCATCACTATAAATTATTTAAAATGTAATAAATCACCTAGATAATATATGAAATCGACATGTAAAATAAAATCATAACCGCCATTTTATACATCTAAACGGACAAAGGAAATTTTAGGCACATATTTTTTGTATCTACTTTTGAGAAATACTATGAAATATATACTTCACTATGCTGCAAAGTGTTTTACGTATTTTGATTAATATATATATCAAAAGAAAACACTCGCAAGTAATTTTGTAAAATGGATAAACAGAGATATCGACAAATAGGCGACGACAGCGCTATCGCGAAGTGAACTGAACGATTATTCATTTTATAAATACATTTAAATTTTTTCGGCAAAAATGACACGAAAGGTAGATATTTTTTACTACCTTATTTCCTTAAAAATACGATTCGATTTCGTATACCAAACTAGTATAACCCAAAAATTTAAAGTTAATTTTTTTTGTGCGGCGCCGTAGAAACATAAACAGCGCGGCTTCCATCGAAGCCGCGCACGTTCGAGGAATTGAGGAATCTTGCGGCCCACACGGACAATGTGCACGTTAAAACCCTAAGTTCATAAGAACCTCGTAAATACGTATTGAGGATACGCATAAACGTATCCTCGTAAAACTTACGAGGTTACGTATAAGAGTTACAAAAGTTACAGCCAACAAGGATTTTCTTTTTTAAAATCTTGTCACCCGTTTTAAACTGAAAGTTGAGATTACAACCTTTTTCCTCCAGTTTTTCTTTATAATACTCCAAGTTCCTTTTAATACGTTTATTAAAACGAACTTGGAGTATATTTTGGAATAACTTGGAGTAATTTTTACATATATCATGCAGTGCAAGTTTATTATATATTTAAATATTTAAGCAACTTCTCACGTCGGAACTTATGTATTTCAACGGCAAACTCGAACTACGCTGAGCAAAGTTTCGTTGCCCAGGTACTATTATGTTGACAATTTTATAATCAAAACAGACAAGGTTTGTTATAAATACATAACAAATATATTTATAACAAACATATTTGTTATGACAATGCTACACGTATTTTGAAAGGAATAAATTAAAAAAAGCCCAGCTGGTAAAACAACGTGACACCGATCGACAAGCCTGGTCCAAGTGTATTTAAAATTTTCGGAGATCTGTACTACAAAATATTTTGGTTAATTATGTAGAAAGGTTACAAATTAATATTTTTTCTTTGTTTTGATTAAAAAAAACAACATTTATTTTCAGTATAAGTTGTATTCTTATATTTATTCATTTTTTTGTGTTCTGTGTTTTAAGTACGCAATCTACAAGAACTCAGAAGGTCATCAATTTCAACTGATTTATTAATGGAAATCGTATTATCTTAATTTATCGTATCAATTATAATTGTAATCACTAGAAATAAACTATTCTAATTTTTTTTTAAATATAAACTATTCCAAAATAATGAAAAATTGTTAGTTTTAGGGGAAAAAAGTGGTAAATAATAAAAGACTTTTTGAATCATGTTATTGCTTTGTTTTTGTACTTGATGTGTAAACAGGAAAGAAACCGAACACAACATGCAGCACTCTGACATACAACAGGAAAAAGGAACACAAGCTTATATTCACTTGGAGAGGTTCACTGGATTGAGACATGCAATATTATGCACGTATTGATCGGAGCTGCATCAGGCCAGCAAAAGATAGACAAGTCACGAAGAGAACAGCAGCTGAAATGGATATTTCAAGTTCCATAGACAACGAAACTACGCATAAAGCGAGGAGTGAAGGCGCAACGAGGCTTAATTCTCTTGTAGCATCTATTTATATTTTCCGTCTGCTGTTTCTGGCTGTTTGTGCAGGTCACATGTAAACCGTTTGCTTATAGCCGGCTTCTGGTTGTATGTAAACTAGTCTGTTATGTAATACTTTCACATCTGTCCTTCTTATATAAACCTACGCTCATTTTCATGCGCCCACCACGACTCCTTTGTTTTAAAGGATTGTCGTATCTGTCAGTCACAACTCTGGCTGTTATAACTTATTTAGAAGATATGAATTCACAACATAATGTTTAATTCAGATTTAAGAAATGTTTTCTGTCGTGTAACTGAGCTGAATCATCGCAGTGTATGTAAGTAATATATTAATTATAGAGGCTCGACGATAAATTTAACGCAGATAGTAAGGGTGCAAGGTTTCACGACATACGATAAGAAAATCAGTACATTGCTGATATAATATTACTCGGGATACAATAATCCTAATATGAAGGTGAAAAATTGCTTACAAAATTTACTCTTGGTGGGAGGACCAATTGAAGTCAAGATATTTTTAATAAATTGAATTAAAATTACAAGTTCTACGAAACATTTAAATACGATTACCCAATATGAAATTTATCTAACTCGACTAAACTCATTTATTAACATTTGATAGTATTTTCCAATTTCTTATACAAACTATGAATGGCTTGTCACCGAGAAATGGCTTAAAAAGGTATTAGGCCAATAGTCTCCAAGTTCGCCCAATGTATGTTGAAAACTTTGCATTCCATTCAAAATCCTCATGAACCTTACATTTTCAGGCTTAATCAGACTCTTGTTTGTGTTTTATTGAATAAGTATCTTCACTTTAGTGGGTCTGGATGTTTGATCACATCTTATTTGTTACAGATACTGCCAATTATCAGTTTATACGAATGATAGATGGAAAAACGATGCTCTACCACGAACAGTATACGTTCTACAAGATGTCGAAGAAGCGTTGGTATTGCACCAATAACAAAAAATGTAGATCTTACCTGATCCTTTCGCCGGATAATACGTTCATTTTGCGTATGAAATTGGATCATTGTCATCCACCTCCGAAGCTTGTTCAGTTGCAAAATGGACTCTTCCTGAGACTGTAAATGGTAAATGATAGCTTGTTTGTTTATTCACGCACTTAATCGGTGTGCTTGATTGTGAATAACAACAATGTTGATATACAGTATTAAGTAAACAAAAGAATCCAATGTTATACGGTGTATACAAAATGTTATATTCGATTTTCAAATTTAGGTTTATTTATTTCATGGTGATTTGTAGAACGAAGTACAACGTCTGGTTTAAGGTTGTAAACTGGCTCTTCTTTCTTGCCACTCCTAATCCAGACTACAGTCTATATTTTCTTCATATATTTCGTTCTCTTCGTTGTATCGGCATCTGTCGTTTTCAATCATTGCTACTGGATGAAAGATTAAGCAAATAATGATGGTGATGAGGGTTTGTGGTGAAAGAGGGAAAAATATAATAAAACGGTCAAACAAAACGTAGTAAACGCAATTTTTAAATACTATCGTATAAAGTTTAATATTGAAAAAATAAATGAAATTTTTGAATTTGAGTAATTTTAAAACACCTATGCCAAAGCAACAGAATGTAAATTGAGAATCTTTTTAGGCGGTGTCCTATAAGGGTAAAGCATTTAAGTATCAATGACGAAATTATAAAAGGTCTTCAATTGTTAGTTTAAATAAACTAAGTTGCAAAATCACCTATCCGTGTCTTTGCAAACCAGTGTCATAGATGTCTGTGAAATTAATTTATTATTGTAGTATAGTCCTTTGTGAACGTCGGGCACTCCTTTTAATTATATCTTACTTTGTTGATTCAATGCCTTACTTTATGCATTAATTTGTGTATTTTTAACATTTGTTGAATTTATAACATTGGTTTGCTCGTGACTTTTCTTAAGAAAAATTAAATTCTGTTGTCTTCTTATTCGGGACACACGTCCAACCCGTCGCTGTACTAATGCCACTAATTTACAGTACTACGGTATCTCATTTTAGCGGTAAGGATCCAACTAGATAACGGGAGGTATCTCGTAGTGTTCAAAGGATATCCGTTTTACGAAAAGAGGGCGGTCAGGAAGGGCACGGCGGTGATATGCTCCTGCACCAGGGCGCAGTGCAACTCCTACATCCACGTCGACCGGGACCTTAACGTCGTCCACGAGGAGATACATCACAGCCATGAACCGACACGGCTCATCCCGTTGAGCAATGGACGGTATTGCAGAAGTTCCAGTAAGAGATTATTCTGAAGGCATTCCTTAACATTTAACTTGTAACGTATTAAAATCGTATTAACTAATAGCACGGGACTACGTGGATATATTGCGTTATCTACGTCGAAGTAGAAACTGTTTAATTTTTTTTATAGCTTATTGATGTATAACATGTTCGATTCATAAGGCTAAAGATCAATCGATTCATAAGACCAAATATTCATCCAACACAGTTTACTTGTACTTTCAGTTTATTGCGTAAAATATACGATTAATATTTATGTTAATGTAGAAGTCAGATTATTGCAACTGTGTAATTCAACGAATAATTCCTTGAAAATCGGATCAAGTTATTATGTAATGTTTTACTTGATATTGGGACAAAGGGCTGAATTAAAAGAAGAGACGGTAGTAGATTGAGAAAGTTTCGTCAGAGATAAAAATTACTTCATCATGATAGGATAACGTTAGTTAATAGTTATTACACTCGTTAACAGTAAAGAGCAGGCCGGTCCCATAATTTGCCGTATTGTTTTGAGCAATAATTTTTCGAGCTCGGAAAGCACGAAAACATTGTTGCTTAGATTTTGGAGCTCAAAATCGGCGATCCCTTTCAAACTTAGGAATATAATAAATTACCTATTTATTATTTTTCAAATGATTCAAGTATATTTTTTAAACGAAGCAATTGATTTGAATGGAGCTTTTTGCATCCAATGTGTTTTTTTGATTTTAAATACTATTCATATATAAAGTCGATAGTCAACAAATGTACTAGTTATTTAAAAAAAACAACACTGTTTTTTAATAATTTTCGACGATATCTTTTGATCAATTTAATTGAGTTCAAAGAGACTTACGACTTTCGACGCAGCTTTTCTGGCACAAAAATATATTTTATCTTGAAAATGTATCTTTTGAAAAACCTGAAAAATAGAGAAAAAAACTAAGATATCGTTCACGACATTTCTCGAAAAATAAATCGATTTGGATTTAGGGATAGAGACAATTACATTTTGAAATCATCGGTTCAATAATTTAGAAATTATTTGAAATACAAAAAATATAAAATATTTTAGTAAATTATGTAAAATTTACATAATTGATTTAATTCAAACTTTCAGAAAATCTAAACTAATTCAAGTCCTTTGGAATACCGTAATTCGATTTCAATCTGGCTATTCATTCAAAAGATATTCAAGACTTCATATAAACATGTCTATACGCACACACACACACCACACACACACACGCGTACACGCCCGCTCGCCCGTATGCACGCACGCACACGCTCGCACATGCACATACGAACTGATATTGACCAGAAAATACCTCAAAATATCGACATATAATGAAACAGAGATATTCGAAAATCGGCCAAAAACGACAACAAGTATAAATAAGAAAATTGTACAAGCATTTTATTTAATTTATACAAAAAGAGCAATTATAAACTTGCATGCTTAGAATATAAATGCGAAATAAAATATTTTGTTGTTACCTATGGTGTTTTCTTGTAAGTATTTATTATTTATATATTAATATCATTGGGCGATGTTTCGTTGGTGTTTGAAAAAAAGAAACCGAATGGCTAACGTTTCAGATTTGCCACAGATGGAGTTCATCGAAATGGCGAACGGCAAAGTGTGTCTGTATATCGACCGTTACACGTTCTATCAGAGGTCGCCGAGGGTGTGGTACTGCACCAACAACGTGAAATGCCGCTCGTACACGGCGCTCTCGCCGGACATGAGACCGCTGCGGATGAAGATCGACCATTGCCATCCGCCGCCGAAATTGCTCCGTTTGTCTAACGGGCGATATATGAAGTCTTGATGATCAAGTATAACTCGCTAGATCGAGACGATGTAGATACTGTGATAGTCAGAAAATATGAGGATGTCCGCTAACCGAAAAATGTTATTTCCTATCTCGACATTATTTATGATAAATTTTCGTCCTAATGTATAGGTGAAATTATCTGATAATGTTTTATATAAATCAACGATATCATATGCGTAGGGATGTATTTAGTAAAAGAATACAATAATGTATGAGTAATTTTTATTTAATCATTTTTTTTTTTAATTTTAAATATTTCATATGTTCTACATAGCTCGCCACCTTTCTGTAAGAAGGTAACTCTTGGAGAATCTACACTAGATTAGCAAATAGATGCAGTTACTTTTTAGGGTTCCGAGTCAACATGGCAAAAGCGAAACCCTTATAGTTTCGTCATGTCCATCCGTACGTCTGTCCGTCCGTATGTATGTACAGGTATTTTACTCAAAAACTATAAGACGTATATTGATGAAATTTGAAATATAGATGTCTTGTATAAACCGCTATTAAGTTTAGTAGTCAAATAATAAAACTAAATATTTCTAAGGGGGCACTCTGCATATGTAACAAATCTGAAAAATTTTTTTTCACCAAACATCAATATGTGGCATATATTTCGTCAGTTCTTTTAAAATCACTAATGTTTCTAAGCTGTTTTTTTAATTAAGTTAATATTTTCGAAAATAATCGTTCCGAAAGTAGCATAAATTGTGCCCTCCACCTTTATTATTTAAACCGTATCTCCAAAAAATATGAAAAAAATTACAAAGGTTACGTTTAATAAATATCGTCCATGTATATTATTTTGAACATGTTCACAAACGGTATATCCGATCAGACGTACCAATGTTTTTAAGTTATTGTCGAAAAATTGCGCTTCTCAACGAAAGGACGTAAGTGCCATGAAAATATGTTTTTTGCTGGTTCACTTTAGTATATACTAGTTTAAGAGTAATGTCGACGTTCCTACTCATTTATCTAGTTATAGGCGACTAAAGTGCTTATACCTACTTTGTGCGGGAAATATGAAAAGAAAAGTGTAACAATGTAGTTTTTTTCATCTGTAGTGCATTTATTTGTAACAACCGCTACGGAACCCTACACTGAACATGGTCCGACATGCTCTTGACCGATTTTTTAAATATAATGACGTTTTTTTTTCTTGTGCTAGACAATTGCTCATAATCGAGACAATGATTCTTATTAAGGCAGTATATAGTTCTTTGTTTACGCGTAATGTCACACTGATAACCAATTCTTCTTGGAGTGGCTAGGAATAGATACCCATATATTATACACTCACACGTGACTTACATGTGTTGTTATTGTCATTAACAAATTGAAGATAGAAAATTCAATAAATTGAACATTACACGTGTGAATGTCACTGACGTGCGTTTCTATTAAAGTGTAATGTTTTGTAATTATCACAAAAGTTTTATTAATGACATAAACGGATGGGAAAAATTATCACATTTATTTGAACATATTAATGCTCCCAATACAAACGAGTCTAAAACACCAACAAATACACAGATACATGCAACGTGTAATCTCTTTTTGACACTATCACACACAGCACACATTTATTTTGTTTTTGGTCTGGCTTGGAGTTTGTTCGATGCTGTTCTAAGGGTGGTATAACTATAGTAGATGTATGAGTAGGATATTCCGCGTACACAATGATGTGTAGTGAAGTCGATGAAAAAAAGTGATGTACCATAATATGCCCGGTTCATCTTATCTACTTTACGTACCGACATCGCTGAATTTAACAGATTTTTAGTACTCCTATGGATACTATGATCATAAATGTTTGTAATTGTAGTATTATCTTTACAATTTGCTTGTAACAAAAAGTCAGTTTAAATTAAAATTTGACTTTGGAACAAACTTGCAAAAGTGGCTTCTTGTTAAAAGTAAATTTAAAAGGATTTTGTAGAAGAGACGCGTGGCATACACAATGAAAAAAAATGTAATTTTTAATTTAATTTTAGTATAATTTTTAACCGTTTTTAAAACTTTAAATATATTTGTTTATTATGTATAAGTGCTGCTTTCGTCAAAGCAATTAGGTACTCCATGTTCATATATTTGGCCGGCAATTTCCCAAAAACTGCCGGCTATTCACTAAACATTCATTAAAGTCAATATTAACATAAAATAATAGAGATAGTGATCCCATTCCTTAACTCAACTTTTCAACGGACTTTTAGTGGTCCGTAGTCAACAAGGAACTCTTTTAGTTTCGCTGTGTCGGTCTGTCTTTTTGTTTGTCTGTCCGCCGCTTAGCTAAGAGAATTTTAGTACTAGAAAGCTGTAATTTGACATGGTTTTATATATTGATCACACTGAGGAATTAGTAGAATAAAATATTGAAAAAACTTTTTAGGGTATTACCTCCCCCACACCTAAAGTGCGGACTAATTTTTTTTTCTCGTCTTCCGCATGGTGTGGGATATCATTTGGATAGCTTATTTAAAAACTGCGGGTCGGCAAAAACGAATTCACGATTTTTGGGGATCTGTTTGCGAAATATTAAGGTTTAAAATCCCACCAAACCCTACCAGTCGAATAGATGTTTTTGGATATGTAGAAAAATTCATGGCCCTAGTATACATAAAAAAATAGTAAAATTAAACTAGCACAATTAAGGACGCTTTACAAGTTAACGGATTAAAGACCACCAGATTCATAAAATGTACTTGAACAAAGATGTAAAAAGCAAAATTTCATACAATTTTCATTGAAAATTATTTAGATAAAGTTGTGTAAAACAGGTAATAAATGTAAGTTTATAAACCATACAAAATTATGGAAATGTGGCACGTTTTTAGACGTTATTACCCGTTAAATCGTGAACTCAATTAATTGGTTCATAGTATCAAACAAAAGGCCCTCTTCTCTAAGTCCCCATATTGTGACAGTCAACTACAGAACCCTGAATTATTCGTGGCTTGACATGCACTTGACTGATTGTTTTAATCTCCCCTTATGAAAATTGAAACAATTTCATCAAATTGGCAAGTTACTGTTTTCAGTCCGATTTTCGAAAATTAAGTTTTCATCAAATCTTGACGTAGGATCTTAGGAATATATGTCGACTATTTTCCGAGTGATTTCTGTATGTTAGTATGTTTCTGTATGGGTGCGTGTGTGCGTGCGTGCGGGAATGCTTTTGTGCGTGCGTGTGCGTGTGTGTCTATGTAAACCTCATAACTTTTGGACGGATTGAACCGATTCGGACCGGTCGAAATGCAGTTTGCGACATTTGAAACGGGTCCACTCTACTTGAATTTCCAAAAACGTTGAACTGAATTCGCCTAGTAGATTTTGAGAAATTTCAAAAATAAAATCTCCAAAAATTTTTTTTAAACACATTTTATACCCATCAATACCAAAATGTAATCGATCTACTACCGAACCTTTCATGCGCTTTCATTTTCTGCCATGTACAAGAAGAGAGCGTATTCCTATTTAAAAGGCTGGCAACGCACGTAAGACTCCTATGGGATTGCGGGTGTTCATTGGCGGCTGTGACCATTCGCTTTCCGATGGTTCGCATGATCGTTTGCCTCTTATAAACTATATGAAAAAAATAATCAGCTCTTTTCCCCAAAATAGTCGCATCGACTGGCGCAAACTGCATGAAAATCGGTGATTTGTGCAAAAGTTGTCGGTGAAAATTTTTTCAGAAAGTTTATTTTTTAAATATTTCGTAAACTAATTTACTGATAAATTCCAGTCTATCCGATTGATAATCTTAAAAAATAAGGACGATCTTTGCTAAAAAGATCAGAATTACTTGATTTGTTCAAGAGATATCGTGGACGAAAATTCGAAAAGAAGGGTAGGAATCTATTTTGAGCATTTTCCGAGTGTAGTCCGTATGTCTGTGTGTACGTATTGAAAAAATTTTCGAAAGTGTATTTTAGAATATTTTTCAAACTACTCTACCGATAAATTCCAAAATCGTTTTTTAACTTCCTGCTATGAAAATTGGATTTTTTTGTAATTCAGGAATTGTTTTCAGTCTGACTCAAAAATATAGTTTTAATCACATCTTAACCTTTTAGCATCTTAAGAACCATATATTTTGTCCATTTTCCGAGCGGCGTCTGTACGTCTGTCACGTTTATTCGCTCTCACTGTATGAGTAAACGTGTTGAAAAAACCAAAATAATAGCGTTTTATTTAATTAAATCTGGATGTTTGAACTTGAAGATCCGAAAGCATATATATATTTGAACTCAAAGAGCTTGTAAAACACAAAAATCGATCTTTTGAGCTCAGACTCAATAATTTACTGCTAGGTATATTTTTGAATACTTTAAAGGCGAAAGTAGCAGAGTTTCAGGGACGATCTATAAGGTTAACCGTTTTTCGTATCTCGAAAAGCTTAAAAATAAGTATTTTAATTTTGAGACAACCATAGTTTTGAACTCGAAAGACTCAGAAATACATCATAGTTGGAAGTTTTAGGGATGTCCTGCAAGGACAACCATTTCGCAGAAATTTTTTATTTGTCAAAGATGACTGTTACAATTCTAAATAGCCTGTATTGTACGCAATACATATTTTTGTATTTGTGTCTGCTTTGCATAAACATAATAAAATTGTTTTGTCCGTTTGTACTTGTTTGTATAGTGATTCGTAGTCTATGCCTTACACTTCGTATAAATTCACTAAGTACATTATATACTTATATGTGTATGTAAACTTAAACGAAAATCGGAAAATACGTAGGCAAGTTTCTCACTAGAATACTAAATCACGGATCCTTAGAATCAAAACAATAGATTGAATACATAAAGAAAGTAATACAGGTCTAAACACAAGCAAACACAAACAAGTCTAAAGTTCAATTGCAAAACGAATTCAGCTTTCGCATGGTAGCCACCAGCTCTACTGTCGTAGAGCTACACTCCGGCCAACTTAGCTGCAGCCCAAAAACGGGCCCACAGGTTTATTTGAGCACTATTTGCTGTACGAATCTATAGTAGAGCTCAATGTTTTGTGCTTTGATTCAATTTTATCAATTCTAAATGTATTAAATACGTTTTTTTTATATAAGCTCTCGTATAGAATAATTTATTTTTGTGGTTCACATTTCGTCAATTAAAAAATCTGTCTGAATTAAAAAAAATGTATTTCACTACCCTAAACGGAACACGTAAGGAATAAAATTTGTTTAAGATTGTGATATTCTGAGAAATTCCACGAAGCTTGCCCTTTAGAAACGTATATCCTCGTTAATATTATTAGTATTGCCTTAAAATTTTGCACAGTATCTATTCCAGGTATTAAAATTTTAAATTTTTAACTAAATGCAGTGTCAATCAGTAATTAACAATTGTGCGATTACATTCAAAGAGTTTATTTAAGGTTTTTCTTTCGTCTTTTTGTCATTTGAGTTATATACGTTTTTACTGTTTTAAAGCGATAAATACATTGTACCTCCTCATATTTAACGTTTGCACTCGAAAAATCCAAAATAATTTCTATAGATGACTTTATATATTTATATATTAATTGAGTTGTATGGTTTACGAAGAAAATCGTTTTGTTAATATTTTACTTACAAACTTTTAGTTTATGTACATTGATATTATACAAACCGGCATGTATCGGCTGTATAGAACTTTTGGCCGTGCGATTCAGAATCGTACTTAACCTTTTTTCATGTACTAGCACTAACTAACTGCTGTTTCAGTGAACATATTTATGACGCAACGAGGTAAGGAACGGTTGGTCTACCACGACTACACGTATTACAAGCAGAGCCGCACCAGGAACGGCTTCAGATGGGGCTGCACCAAAAACAGATGGCATCGATGCAAAGCCTACCTGCATTTAGCCGACGATCTCACTATAGTACGGAGCAACATGGAGCATACGCACAGCCCGCACGGCACACCGCTGTACAAATAAGCGGCTCTTGTTTACACCTCACACGTGACAGACAGGAAATTGAGTCAAATACTACGGATGGATGCATCACATGTCCTTAGGCGCATTCTACTTTTTTTCGCTGTACCAAGATTCTCAAATAAACTATGTTCATTGAGAAGGTGATTTTTGTGAGAAAGATAGCGTTGAATGTATTTCACATCGCGAACAATGACGCAGAGTCCGTGCGAAGCGGGCCGTCAGTTGTCGTTAGGGATGTGTCTAAGACATTTTTGAAAATATGTACAATGCTATATTTCTCAGAAACCACTGACTGAATGGCAATAATTCCTCCAAAAAAAAAAATGAAGATTGTGCTTGTTTTTCGAAAAACATAAGAATCATATGCATTTCACACAAATATAAAATATTTTCTTGTTGATTGTATACTTAATGTTATTTTTTTGCTATATTTGACAAGTCCTAATGAAGAAGGCTTAGAATCATTGTATACATAAAAAATGTTCTCTAGCTGAATGACTGTAATTGAAAATGGTTATCTTTTCATTTTTTTAATATTGAGTGCTTAAAGTTATTTAAACCAGCTTTTTAAACGATCTCATTCGCTTATTCATGCATTCACGCTAATGACTTCAACAATACATTGAGAGTTGAATTTATAATAATGTTTACATTCAGACGTTGAATATTGTTTTAATATTGTATTACTGGCATGTATTTATTGATCGTGTAAGTATTACAAAAGACAAATATTTTTAATTAACAAATAAAAGTTGCTTTAATTTAGTGATCTCGCGTTTTGATCTCATTATTTATATAATTTATAGTCATTTTTGTTATTGATTATTGTTTCAAAAAGATAAATATCTTTATTTAATAACCAAATGTTAATTTATCAAAGGTTTTGATCTCATTATTTATATAATTTATTGTGAATGTTATTTTAAAACAATTATCTTTATTTATTAGATATAAATTAATATAATTTATTGATCTCGTCATAGACAGACAGATTAATTGTGTTACACAAATGTGTTGTCCCAAAGTGACACATGAATATTTGTATTTTATGAATATGTACTTAGTACACTGTGTACTTAGTTTTTATATACATAATGTTTTAGGTGGTTGGATCCCACTTTGGGTGGGATCAAACTTTAAGGATACAAATTAGAATCAGTTTTATTGACAAAAATGCGACAAATAAAGGGAGTCGTAGATTTTCCTTTTTACAGCCATTAAAAATTTTTCTTAAAGAAATTCATCACTTTGCGCTTGACACTGAATAAGTTTTCTGTAATGAACCTATGCTTAAAGGAGAAATACATTTTAATAGTTTAATTCTTTGTAAAGAAATAAAATATAAATAAATTATTCTTTCATAATTTGGCAACACAAAAAATTATGTAAAAAAATATTTTTTTTTAGTTTTACTCGTGTACTGGGAAAAACAATGTCGCTGTGATTAAATTATTATAATTTTATATGTAACCAAATAATAGGTGAGAATATCATAATACACTAGCTCTACGGGATAGTACTGAAAAACAAAAACAACAGTACCTTTCGGCAGAGCCTCACTTTTGTTTCTGCCGATAAAAGTAAGTTACTGATAAATAAATTTCACAACAGTTTCTATTAATAATATTACTTTTTTTGTTAACCCCAGGTGGTACAAAAAATAAACAATAACTTTGTTTACATTATTTTAATTAACATTTTACAAGTTGAATTTTGAGTGACCACGTTTTCAAAATGGCCGCCGTAATTCTGTGGACAAACAGGCGCACGGGTGGCCACAGACCCTGTACCACGACCGACAATTTCTGGAGAGGCTTAAATTTCATCTGCGACTGCCGAAATCCTTTCGATTAATCCTTCCCACTGGTTATTGAGATGAACGTAG
Organism: Eumeta japonica; assembly: GCA_005406025.1. Classification (NCBI taxonomy): domain Eukaryota; kingdom Metazoa; phylum Arthropoda; class Insecta; order Lepidoptera; family Psychidae; genus Eumeta; species Eumeta japonica. The sequence continues at coordinate 303,036 of BGZK01000599.1, read as the reverse complement.
GCTTTCTAATAAAAGTATAATAATGTCATCTTATCGACTTAGTTTTCCCGGTATAAGAGTAAAACTAAGAAAAAATGAGTTTTTATTTAATGCATTTTTTTTGTTAATTTTTTTTTCTGGTACCGAAGTACGAATGAATAATTTCCTATATTTCTATTTATTGAAATTAATATCTTTAGCGCAGTTTTATTTAATTATCTTTTATTAAATAAACCAGACAAAGAGATGTCATACACAATTTGACATTTTTAAACAAACTGACAAGTTAAATTTTTTTTTTTTAAATAAATTTTAAATAACAAGACAAAATCATAATATTAATTAAAAGAACAAATAAAGAACGGGTGTCTTGTAATTTCAACACACCCCCTCAAGACATACGTTATAATTATAATTTAAATAATTTTAAGTCCTAATCCTTGAATGCATTTATCATGTAATTCTCTTGGAAGTGCCTTTGTTAAAATATCTGCAATCATTTCACTTGTAGATACATGATGTAATTTTACAATTCCTTTTTCAACTACATCTCTAATAAAGTGATGACGAATATCAATATGCTTTGTGCGTGCATGATAAACAGGATTAGAAGCCAGTTGTTCAGCTCCACAATTATCAATAAATAATTCAATATTTGAAAACTTTTCTTGTTCAATTTCAATTAATAATCCTCTTAAATATATTAATTCTTTCACAGCTTCTGATACACTAACATACTCTGATTCAGTAGATGAAAGAGCTACAGTTCGTTGTTTCTGTGATTTCCAGCTTACAGCACCCCCTGCTAATATAAATACATATCCAGAATATGATCGACGATCTTCAAGACAACCTCCCAATCAGCATCACAATAACCAATCATAGATTTATCCTTTTTGTATAAAATATTCCAAGTTTTAAAGTACCAGCTAAATACCTCAAAATCCTTTTAACTGCTAACCAATCTTGCTGACATGGTTCATTTACAAATTGAGCTAGTCTTGAAACAGTATTAGCAATATCTGGTCTAGTTCCAACCACCAGATACATCAATGCTCCAATAACTTCTCTATAAAATCTATTATCTATTTCTTCTTTGTTTATTAAATAATTTGTCTTCTTCTTTTGTATTTCTCCTGGTGTTTTGACTGGATTACATTCACTCATTTCATATTTTTTAAGTAAATTAATAATATATCTTGATTGATTAATAAAGATATATTCATTAGTTTGATTTATCTCTAATCCCAAACATTGTTTTGCATTACCTAAATCTTTAATCTCAAAATCATCTTGAAGTTTACATTTTATTTCATCAATCCAACATATGTCTGAGGATGCAACCAAAAAATCATCAACATAAATTAATAATAATAAAATATCTTTACCACGTTTAGCATAATACAAACAACTCTCTGCTTTTGTTGATTTGAGTCCAATACTTTCCAATTTTCTTGATAATTTTTCATTCCATTGTCGAGCAGCTTGCTTGAGACCATAAAGAGCCTTTTTTAATCTACAAATATCACCCCTTCCTCAATACATTTCAACATTTTTATAGCTTTAATTTTAAATCCTCAGTCACTTGATTATCATCAATAATCCATGTTAAAATTTGATAAAGCATTTCCGGAATTTCCATAAAAACTGTTTCATCTAATGTTCCATTTAGGTAAGCAGTCACAACATCAAATTGTCTAATTTCCAGATTTAACTCCGCAGACAATGCAAATAAAAGTCTCACTGATTCCATTCTTGCAACAGGAGCAAAAGTTTGATTATAGTCAATGCCATATTTCTGACTATAACCTTTTGCTACAATACGAGCTTTTCTTTTTTCAATTAATCCATCTGATCCAAATTTATTTGTTAAAATCATTCGACTTCCAACAACACTTTGACCTTCAGGTAATTTAACAATATCCCAGGTATCATTTTTTAATAAACTCATAACTTCAGATTGAATTGCTCTTTTCCAATCAGTACTCTCTTGAGAATTCATAGCATCATCTAATTGAACTTCAGTTATTCCAACAAATATATTATTATCTTCATTAAAATTACAATCAATCCTTTCTTGAACTTCACAATTATTAACTTTGAAAATAATTTTCTGGGACGACCTCTCAAACCTGTTTTAATTAATTTTGGTCTTCCAGGTCCTCGTTTTTCTTCTTTAGCTTCTTCTCTTGACTCTCTTCTTGAGTTTCATGAATAGATGATTGAACACCTGATGACTTTTCATTTTCTTCATTATCTTCTAAATCTTCTGGTATTTCTGCTTGAGCTTCTATCTCATTATTATTTCCAAATCCTGTTATCAATTCAACCCATGGTTTATTTTCATTTTCATAATCATTAATAATCAACTGTTCAATCTTTTGATTTTTTAAAATAGTAGTAACATTATCTTCAATAAATTTTACATCACGAGCAACAATAAATTTTCTACTCTCTGATAACCAAATTCTATATCCTTTTGTTTCACGTGGATAACCTACAAAGATTCCCTTCATTGATCTATCAGATAATTTACCTTTTGCTGGATTTTTATCAAGAACATAAACAGTTGATCCAAATGCTCGCAAATAATTTAAAGACATTTTGTCTCTGTTGAACCATCTCTGATAAGGAGTATCCCCATTGATACTTCTTGAAGGACATCTATTTCTTAAGTGACATGCTGTAGCTACAGCATCAGCCCAAAACATGTCTGATAAACTTGACTGAAGTAACAGACAACGTGCCATTTCTACTATCGTACGATTAAAACGTTCAGCAACACCATTTTGCTGAGGTGTTCTTACAACACTTAATCGACGCTGAATACCTTGATTACGCAGGAAATTATCCATCTCAGCATTACAATACTCTTTACCATTGTCACTTTGAAGATATTTGATCTTCTTCCCTGTAACACGTTCTGCTTGAGTTTGATACATCTTGAATGCTTCTAGTGCACCACTCTTTTGTTTAAGAAAGTATACTTCACACCAACGAGATCGATCATCAATGAATGTAATAAAGTATCTTGCTCCGTTTACTGATTGAGTCTTGAACGGTCCAACAATATCTGTATGTACTATTTCAAGAGTTTCTTCACTTTGCCGTTCACTTGCTAAAAACGGTAACCTTGTCATCTTGCCTCGTAAACATACTTCACATTTTGACAAACATGTCAATTGTTCAGAGGTTATTTTACTTGTAGTATTCTGATTAATAACCCGAACTAAATCATTAGCATTCAGATGGCCCATACGACAATGCCACATTAAAAATTCTGAATTAGTTTTATCTTCAACAATATCAGCTTCTTCGTTTCCTTCTTGCAAATAATAGAGATCACCACGCCTTTCAGCTACAAATTTAATATTTCCAGTCGAATCCATAATCATCGCTGAATCTTTACGAAATAAAACTTCACAATCCTTATTAGTAATTTTAGCAACTGAAACTAAGTTTGATCTAAGATCTGGTACAAATAATGTATTTGAAAAACCTACTGACCTCAGCTGTTTACCATTGCTAACTAATAAATTAACAGTTCCCTTTCCTTTGATTTCACTGCTAGCTTGACTAGCCAAATTGATTCTTCCATTAGTTTCTTCATTAAAAGACTTAAATAATTGCTTATCACCACATAAATGTGTAGTACAGCCACTGTCAAGTATCCAAGGTCGACTACTTGGAATAATACTAGCAAATTCAGTATTATATACTGCAAAGTATCATCATCTGCTTGAGCACATTGTTTTTCTTGTCTGTATTGTTTATTCTGCTTATCTGGTCCATTTCTTCTGAAATTTGGTTTGTTTGGTTTGGATTGTGTTGGACATTCAGGAGACTTATGTCCTTGTTTCCCACATTTAAAACAATACCCATTAAATTCATATTTATAACTCTTCTGATTTTCAGTTCTCACACTTCCAGCTAACTCAACCACTGAATTTGAGCCTACTTCACTCTTCTCAAGTATTTTTACTTTGAGAGCTTCAACCTCCAATAGTTCATCACGCGATTCAATTGCACATTTAAAACCTTCATAGCTATCTGGGAGGCTAAATAATAACATTATAGATAGTAAATCCTTGTTCACTTGAATGTCCATAGCTCCAAGTCGATCAACTATATCAGAAAATTTATTTACATGATCCCTGACATCACCACCTTCAGACATCTTGTGAAGCATAAGTTGTTTGAGTAATAAAGCTTTTCTTGCAGGTCCTTTAGATGCATAAACTGAAGCAAGTTTTTGCCAAACCTCACGAGAAGTATTACATCCTCGAACATGCTGCAATTCCGTTGAACTAATCGCTAATATCACTTCTGATTTAGCTTTACGATCAGTTTTAATCCAAGCATTCCTTGCATCAATACTCTTCTGGTTATCTTCAACAGCAGGAATCAATTTATCACCATTCACATATTCCCACAAATCATTTTTATTAATAATGCCTCTACATGAATCTTCCAGGCTTCATAATTATCTTTATTCAAAAGCTCAAATCTCGTAGCACTCACTGTTGAAGTCATATTAATCTTTTTCTTATTCAAAGCCTGGGCCCATAACCTATAGAAATTAATATCTTTAGCGCAGTTTTATTTAATTATCTTTTATTAAATAAACCAGACAAAGAGATGTCATACACAATTTGACATTTTTAAACAAACTGACAAGTTAAATTTTTTTTTTTTTTTTTTAAATAAATTTTAAATAACAAGACAAAATCATAATATTAATTAAAAGAACAAATAAAGAACGGGTGTCTTGTAATTTCAACACTATTAAAAGCCAGAAAATCAAACTATCGATGTGTATTTCTTCTTTAAGTATTATCTCATAAAACAAATATTCAATGTCAAGCAAAAAAAAATGTGGTTGTAAAAAAGAATCTATGATTCTCATCCCTTTATCTGTCGCATTTCCGTCGATAAAATCGATTCTATTTTTACCCTTAAAATTTGCTCCCACCCGAAGTGGGAACATTGTATACATGTATTTTTTTGTGATGTGTTGTAATACAAGAAAGCTTTGCAAACTGATATCTAGGTTAACTAAAGAAGCTGTCAAATCGCAAAATACGAGAAAAGTTGTCTTCACGATTGGAATAAAATCTTGTTATACTTTTATAGAAATGTAACAAATCGTCTACGCACCGATATTGAATATGTTTTAATGTGTGGTTGTTTATTTTTGCGTGTTCGTGTGTTCTGAATGAATAAGGTGTGACGTGTAAACGACTGTAATATTTTTATTACAATCCACGTTGCAATTGGATTACAAAAAAAAATTGTTAATGTTTGATTTCATAAATTTAATTTCAAATACGATAATTTCAAGTCAATCGAATTTGATCGAAACGCAATTCCATTCGTGGGATTGTCTGTGATAAAAAAACAATTCATTTTTGGCGATAATTTATTTACAAAACCAGTGAAATTTTGAAAATTCAAGGGGATTATCAAGTTTGATAATTATTAGTACAATGAGTTAATCGCTTCTAACAATATCCGACCAGGCGTTTTTTATATGGTTCCGGTCTGACATCTGCTGCGATATAAAATTGTTTTATAGAGTTCAGAATCAATTGTCTAATCTCTTCTAATAAATTTTACGCCAGCAGTGACGAGAAGCCTATTCGTAGTTTAAACTGTTTTAATTTTTAACGAAGAGCAAAAAATATAATTAAAAAACATGAATATACCAATTTATTTTACGTTTTTGTACAATCCATTAGTTGTCAAAATTAAAGCGCTGAGATCAAATAACACATCAGTCATTATTATTATTTGTGATTTTATATTATTATTCGGTATTTTGATCGGATATAATTCTTAATCTGTATGAAATTTACTAAGTTTAATGCTAAACTCTGTTTCACTAAACTTTAAAATGCATATAATTAAAAATATTCTTTTGTATTGTATCTGAATTCTGTTGTCTATATTAAAATGAATAATTTGTGAAATAATTGAAGTTATCAAAGTTAATTGATTTAATTATCAACAGTATATAATTTCATATGTATTATTTCTATTTCTGTATATGCATTTAATTTTTAGTGTTCCGTATTCAAAGAGCGTTAACTGGACCCTATCACTAAGCCTCTGCTGTCCGTTTGTCTGTTCAACGGGCTTTATTTTTATGAACCGTAATAGATAGACAATAGAATTTTTCACAGAGTTTGTATTTCTATTGCCGCTATAACAGCAAATAAAAAGAAATAAATTAAATTGGAAATTAAAAGGGGTTCTCTCATACAAATAACATGTTTTTTTTGCGTTTAATAATAGTGTATTTGCAATATGCAACTAAGAATCATTTGCCGCTGCTGTGCGCTATGAGTTTATATCTTTATTCATTAATATTTTATTTCTATATATTGTTGTTATTATTATTATTATTTCGTACATAAATTTAAATAAAATTTGTTTAATCACACCTATAGAGATTTCGAAAAATGCGTTGACCTTATCAAAGCAAAAATTGAATTACTTAGTATTAATTAACTTTTAAGATAGGTCTCACAAATCAGAAATTTAGTTTAGTGATCTAATGTATTTATTTATCATGAACCATGTTTGTGTTTACTGTTTTCTACTTTTATTATCTTAATGGCAGATAATGTAATATTTCAGAATTTTTCAATTGAATTCTAAGTATATTCCGTTTCAAAATTCAGTTCAAAAAAGTTTTCACAGTCCTCTCTTGATGTTAATCTGACACTACTTAAAGAATTCTGGAGAGACCGAAACAGATGAAAATCTGAAGGTGTAAGGTCAGGGCTATATGGTGAATGTGTTAACACTTTACAATCAAACTCTCTCAATATTTACTGTGTGGCTAAAGATGTGTGTGGTCTGGCGTTATCTTGGTAAAAAACCACATCCTTTCTGTTGATCAATTCCGGCTGTTTTTTCTCTACTTCTTGCTCGAGTCTCATAAGCTGTTGGCAATAGAAATCCGAATCGATGGTTTTGTCCGGCGGTAAAAGCTCAATGAATGCCCCTTCCTATCCCACCATACACATACCATCAACTTCTTGGGAGTTAACCGGGTTTCGATATAGTCTGTGGAGCTTGCTTACATTTTGTCTATGATCTTTTTCCCACTTCTTGTCGTAGGTAATCCATTTTCATCCCCAGTAATCAAACTTTTCAAAAACGGTTCGGTTTCATTACCGTTCAATAAAGAATTACAATTGAGTACATGATTCATTAAATTTTTTTCAGTGAGTCCGTATGGGACCCCAAGTATCGAGTTTTTTGTATATCTATATTGTTTTTAAATGGCTTAAAATTGTTTTGTGTTCAATCTCCAGCCATGTGGTAAAAACTAATATGCCGATCTTGTTCTACTTTTTCCAAAATAGCATCGACTTCATCCGTAACAGGTCGAATTACCGGATTGAAAACGCTTGAACCAGTTTTTTGCTACTGTTACCGACACAAAATTACGTCCATAAACGTTACAGATTTTTTTTCGCGGCTTGTGTCGCATTTTTCCTTTTTTGTGCAAAACTGTAAAATGTATCAAATTTCTATGTTAAGTTCACTCATTTTGGTGGATAGATAAACATTAGAAAAATGGCGGGACACCGTTCTCACTTTTTATTTTTCTTTTTTTAGTTGTAATCCATTTAATGATATCAAAACTAGCCAAATACCTACAGTACTACCAGAGAGATTTTATTGCAACTTTTTACTTATTAAATACAAAAAAAAATTCCCCGACTTAATAGTTTATTTGAATGTTTTGCTTATATTCTGCTAAATCTGAATAAAATGTATTTCAATTTTATTATTATATTTTAACTTATATCTTCTAGTATCCTACATTTATTTACGTGCTCCAACAAAGTGTGATCTTACTGATACGTATTTGTAAATATATAGACAAGCTTGTTAATTGTCACGCAGTTGCGTAAACTAGTTAAATCGACTTCAGTGACAATTGTCTGGAATATGTTTTGTCGGTTATTAATAAAGAAAATATAGAATTATTCTCATACATTAATTATTTCATTACTTACCTTGAGGTATGACGAGCTTGGGGTGAGACAAACATTTTTATTAAATTGTAAAACTTGTACATACGAACGAACAATGTTTCATATATAATTTGACTTATGTTGTGAAACAGATATCTTTTTTACATATAATTATTTTGTAATTATAATATTTTGGTGTGACATCTGTTACGTATGCTCAATGATCTGTTTCTTTGACCGTTGTCATAAATGTGTTTGTTAGAAGGTTAAAATATTCTTTATACAGTTTCTTTGCCGCCTATTTCAAAGGTAAGAAAAACAAATTTGTTTTTAGTTCGTTTCTTCTTCAGATGAAGATATGTCACTACTGTTGCAGAGAGCACACAGGGCGAGTATTATTCTACTGTACGTATTTGAGGCCACGCATCGATTTTTTTCGATTCACATAAAGTGTATTAGGGTCTCTGGACTCTAGAATTACCTATTATGTCAATCTCATATATTTTCTATATTTATGTCGTCGATAATACTAGTGAAAAGTGACTTGTCTATTATGAATTTTCGTTTAGAACATAAAACGCATAGACATCCACGACCCATAGACAGTGTTTGATTAGTGAATTAGTGGCGAAATCCAAGATTTAATACATTGACTTTTCTCATTATCTGTTATTTTTATCATTTCCTTCATTTTCAATTTTTTAATTACACACTCTTTCTTAAAGTGTTCTGAAATAATTTCCATTTAAGTGACCTGTATCTTTACTTTTCCTTAATTAACCATTTTCTTGCCATTTTTATTTGCCCTCACATATTCTATTTAGAATTCCGTATCAAAAAACCATAATAAAGGATTACATAAAAAAAAAGTTTATCATTTATCGCTTTCCTTACCGTCAAGTTAATCGTATACTGCATCATGAGCCATAAAGTCACTTTTCCAGTTCGTAGACTTAGTCGGTACTAACAGGACTCAATTCTTTGTCTTCCAGCTGAATACATCACAATGTGCAACGGGAAGACCTTGCTGCTGCTGCAGGGCTACACGTTCAATAAGAACGGGCAGAGGTGCGGCGGCGACCGTTGGCAATGCTCTAGCAGGCTGTCCAGGCGGTGCACCGCATACGTAATCGTATCGTCCGACTCCAAGACCATCATAAGATCGAAGCAGATACACAACCACGGCCCGGCTGCGCTTCACTTGGGCAAAGATGGCAGATATGTCAAGTTGTAAAATGGAGGTTATGTCAACCTGCAACCAACCCGAAAGAGCCGAGATTGATTCAAAAGTAAAATGTTTCGACATCAAAAATTAATACATTCGCACTTAGGACGGGTTAGCACCAAAAACAAAAATCGAAACCGTAGGATTTGACAAATGATACGTAAATCATTATTTGTCAAACTTTGATGCAACTCGTCAAATCAAAGTGTTAATTTACTTTTAATAATATATGATATGGTACCATCATAAGGAAAAATAATTGTCTTAAAAAAATTGAACTTCTTAGGAATCGTAAACTGTGAAAGCTTTCTACCTTTTAATATAGTAACTTAGGCTAAAAAAAGGATCAACCTCGGAATGAAACTGAATACGCTGAATATTTGTACAAATTTTATTTTAGCATTCTAAATGTTGTCTCAAAAGTCTTAGTCGCGTCTGCGAGTCCTCAGCTATTCTAGGTCAAAGACGCGAAAATCGGTCTTTTGGACATATTTCGCTTCTTTTGTCTCAAATCGTATTTGCTTTTAGTATAAAAGTTGTAGAGTTTAAAACTCTCTTCAAATTTCGTTGTAAGCAATTGTTTTTAATCCTTTTGACGGTTTTTGAGGTAGAACACAAATAATGCGGAGCGCTAAGCCATACGTACCATAGCACAAGTTCAATCGCGAATCCCAGATTAAAATGTGGTTTTATTGACGGAATTATTAATTAAATAAATACGAAGTAATTATTTAGTACGTTATATGTATAAAAATCATTTATAAATCAAATAGTTATTTAATCTTACTTACATTTTTCATATACTAAGAGTGTCTCATAAGTGATGTAGATCTACGTAACTGAAATACATACGCTTCTTTTTATACACGCCATCACTTGTTACGATTAGTCTCTAATTCTTTGAAGAACGCAACTGTTTTTCTTTCCTGTAATGATACTGTCTTGTTAATTGACGAGGCACGTTATAATAGTTAAACGTATGGAATGCAGTAAACATGAAATTCGTGCATTATTCAGACATCATTTAAAACAAAGGGTTAGAAGTTCTAACCCTTTTATTTCGATTTTGATTCGCGCTCTGGTCGCCCACTCGTGTGTGATGTTTAAGCTACAAGCAGTAGAAAACCAACGCAGTACCAGCGCTCTTCGATCATCGGACTTCCTTGGACCTTCTAAGGGAACCATACATCGCCAGTTAAGATCATTCGTTAAGAGCTGTAAAAGTTGTCGCGAATGGTGGTCTACGAATCAAACGAGATTCAAACGAAACGTCGGGTATTAGTATGCCAACAGCTCTTTGCCCTGCCGAAATATGTTCGTTTTATTGAACGCATTGTTATTTGCGATGAAAAAAATGGATTTATTTTAAAAATCCAAACATGAAAAATAAATGGTTAGACAAAGGACAATTACCTAAACCCATCGTGAAGAGAAGCCCATTCGAATCGAGGTTCTTGCGTCCGGTGGAACTACAAAGGCTTAGTGAACTTTGAAATAATTCCTAATGGTTGAACTATCACTGCTGAGATACATAGTGAACAGCTGATGTGAATGTATAAGGTTTTGTCACAAAAATATCCGGGTTAGTAAATCGAAAACCGGTGTTCTTACAACATCACAATGAACTGCATACTGCAAAAGTTATGTAGATGATATCAAAGATCTCGGTGGTGTTGAATTCCTACCACATCCAACATTTTGTCCGGATCCTTGCACCGTCAGGCTACTATTTATTCAGATTCCTGCCGAAATTCTTTCAAAGTTAAAAATTTGAGAGCAGAGGTGATGTTGAAAATGCAGTGCAGCAATTCCTTGCATCTAAGCGCAAGGAATCTCAGAAAGCTTGCCGATACTTTGAATATTAATGTTTTATTTTTGTATGACTATTTAATAAACAAAGTGAGCATTCAAAACCGACATTATTTATGAGACAAGCTAAACAATTAAGTAAGTGAGTGAATTATTTTAAATATATTTAAGTTACATTCTCGGTAAAGATAAATACTTATTAAGTAGGAAAAAAATTAAGTATTTTTGTTTCAAATGTGTAAACTCGTGGATCTCTATATCGCTATTAAGATTATATCTGGAAATACCTTATTATTCGACCCTTACTCTGCCCCTACTATACGACCTTTTCTATTTAGAGCAATTTGGGACAGATGTTCTATTGTATACAAAAGACCGGCTCCTTTTTGAAGGGACGCTTTGTACTAACCAAGTTCATTTATTATTTTTAAAGTTCATTTTGGCAACGGCGCATGTACGATTTCAAAAGCTATTATGGTTAATTTGTGTTTCATTATAATAAGTTATTTTCTCAACGTAATGCTATAAATGTTGTGCACGGCATACGCACCATAAAAGCGGCAAGTATTCAAAGAAACAGCGGACACATAAACTATTTAAGTATTTTAGTCTCTGTGAATATTCAAACCTATTGTCAAAAAGTGTACATCGATGAAAATTCAATCAGCATCGAAATGACGCATCGAAGTGAGTGAACCTTCAATATCATCAAGTATATCCGATAAGAAAAGAAATGAAGTGTTTAATTTAAAAAAATATGCTATTTTGTGGCTAAGCAGCTGAAGAAGCACGATTAGTAAAGTAAGTACTCTCGAATTCAAAGGCAATTCTATTAAACAGAAGAACAAAGCATTTCTTTAGGAGAATTAGTAAAACATCGTGTATTTTATGAGTATTCGCGGATAGCTGCTGAAACAAAATACTGCACCGTTTGTTACAGTAATTTTTTAAGGCTAGTACCATCAGTAAGATAGCCTCGCCAAAATGATCAAATCGCACAACCAATGAAAGATATTTCTAATTATATAGAAAATCGTGAAGATTGATAATTTACATTGACAGAGCCTAAATATATTATTATGGAAGATATTCTACCATTTACAGTAAAAACCAAGTCTTATCCACCTCCAAGTAGAAGGCTAGATGACGCAAATGCAGAAATACCAAAAATGTATACACATTTTTTACAAGAAGCAATAATGAAAAACAGAAAAGGAAAAACCAATATGAATACTCTTGACGTTAATAATAGTTTTCATGTTATGGGAATGATTGAAATAATCTATTCAAAATAAGTTGTTTTTTACAATGAGCGCATACGAAAATGTACAACGAAACCAAGTACGGAAGAGCTAGCAGCAATATCACATGTAACTTCAAATATATGAAAAGCTAGTTGTATAAAATACAGCAAGATTCAAGTACAGAATATGTATGGCGACCAAGTACTCATTAAATACCAATTAAATCAGTGGATTTTCTGCGGTTATATGGAAATGAAAAAATATTTCATCATTGCCCTGGTAGAATGGCTGTCTTGAACAAAATACGAAAAATTATAGGGATTCGAATTCTCAGACTATGCTTATTCAGTTTATTGATCATTTTGCCAATTATTTAGACACAATTTATGCCATATTACACAGGGTTATTAATATTGTGAAGTCCAGATAGACAAAAAGCATGTGTAATAACGTTTGATCAACCTCTTTTCTCTAAAACTCGTAAAACGATTGCTGTCTCAGATGCTATCTCAGGCTTGTTTAAAGTAGTTGTTAAACTAGGAGACTTCCATATGCTTATATCCTTTCTTTGATGCATAGGATATATAATGGACGGAAGTGAATTCAAGGAAGTTCTAGGTAAAATATACGCTACAAAATTGGCCGATAAAATGTTAAATGATAATGCTTATGCAAGAAGTAATAAAGGTCATACACTATTCGACTTGCATTGTTAATTATGAGTTTTGGGGATTTGAAATTCAAAGTTGCATCTCAGATGAGTTGATTGCAGAGATAACTTTCTGCAATATTTCTTATGAAAATGTAAAAGCGTGTGTAAATAACTCGGAGTCATTAATTGATCAATTTCAAGATAAACTGAATGATTCAAAACCTGAAACCCTACATCACGATTATGAGTACAAAACTTTGAAATGGTATCAATAGCACTATACTTTAATCGCGTTGAAAGGCTGGGACTTTTTCAATGACTTCTTGACGCAATGTGACAAATATTGTCATGATTGCATGCCAATGGTTACATGTATATGCAAAATTAACACGTTTATAGTTTTAAGATATGTTAAATTAGAAGATACAATGGATGAAAAGACTTTTGAAAATGTGAAAAAATGGATTTTTCACTGTGAAATGGACAAACAAATTTAATTCAGGCACATGGATTGACATGCTAATAGAACAAAGTCTTATAAAATCTTAAATGTTCCATTAAAACACATTATAGTTTTAATGGAACAATTAAGAAAACAGACACTCTTTCAAAATCGTATGTCGATATGAAATTTCTTTTGATGGAACAATGAAAGTGCTATCACCCAAGAAAAACTTTTATCAAATCGATTTAATGAGAAAAAAAAAACCTGATCAATTTGCTCTTTGAGAGATTAAAAAATGTTAATATCGCTGTCAAAGTAGCTAAAAATGATGCTGATTTCCTTATCGTCAAAACAACTATTTAGAACTGCTGTTTTCATAGCGTAAATATTGATTTGTCAACTATTTTAATTAGACGCACTAATTCACATGAACTGGAAATTTTCTTTAAAAAAAGGGCAAAGTCAACATTAAAACGGACGTATTTGTGTCACCACTTCTGCTTTTTGTAAGATAGAAAAAAATCTATCATCAAAACGTTAGAGAAGTTATCCCATTTGAATCAACTGGCTCACGTATTTTAACAAGAAAACTAGCCTATGCAAACATTATTTTAAATTGGAATACACATTTTCTTGACAGTACCTATTGCTCCAAAGTCTTAAGGCAGTATCGACGATCTTCGCTACATACAGTTCAGTAAGTCAATAAAATTAAACACGCACATGCTGTTGTCAACTCTTTCACCAACAAGTGCAACAGTTGATCAACATACCAATCGTATACGCTACCAAATTGGAATTTGGTTAGACAATGATTTCGATCCCCTGGAATGGGTTGGATGTTGCAAAATGAATCAAGTCCTGGAACTGATAATAACCAATTACCCAGACGATCAGTTTAATATTCTATTCCACGACTGCAAGAACGGTTGTAATTTGTACTGTGGATACCCAAAGTCAGGGTTGTAAGATTCATTAGCTTGTCACCAATTGGACGTGCATATCTCGGCGCTTCATCGTATCAACGTGATCTCCATGAGGACTATGCGTAGGAGTCTGAGGTTTTTTAAATATTTGAAGATGATTGAAATTAATAACGAAGAAAATTATGATAATAATTCTGAAATTGTTGAGTGACCGGAAGAAGACTCGATGAAGAAGAAAATAATTTCTTGGCTACTTAAAATACGATTATCCTTATTATTAAAATGATTGTAAATATTTTACTTAATTACTCAATTTTATTTATGAGTAATATTTATAAATATAATGTATTAAATAGCTGATTAACTATTATTTGACGAATAATGAACTTAAAAACCATATTTTAAACTGAGATTCGCGATTGACTTTGCTCCATGGCACATAAAGCTCGGCGATTTGTGCTCTCTTTGCACTCTATATAAAAAACGGTAAAATGTATTTTGTAAGTACATTTTACCGTTGTTTTTTATAAACGATTAACTAAACCGATTAGCGAAAAACAGGAAAAAACGCTTATAATTTTGTAGAAAATTTTATACTCTACAACTTTTATAATAAATGCAAATACATATTGAGACAAAGGAAGCGAGACATTTCCAAAATGAATAAGTCTAGTCCATTTTTTAATAAGCCATTATTTTAATATTTATTTTTTTTACGTTTAACAAGTTATAATAATACTACATTTAAATATTGTATGCATTTTATCATTTCACGCATAAAAATGATCGTTAAGAAAGTGGTAACATCTACTATATTTGCCATAAGGCGCGCAAGTGCAAGGGAGCGCGTAATATTGTCTTTTCCATTTCTACACTCCATGCACTACGAGTGTTTGGAGAGAGTATGTTCAAAATATTAATGTTATAAATAGTCATATGGTAGAATTAAATAAATGTCACAAAAAAACTTAAATGGTAAAAATTTAAAATATATATTAGAAATAGCAAGAGCCACTGTGGTAGAGACACGCTGTGACCAACTTGGCTGCAGCACAAAATTGGGTTAGCTCGACCCGTGATATACCATGCTCTCACAGAATACCAATGTGAAGTAGCAGCTCCACTGTTACATTTCGTCCAGTCAGTGAGAGATCCGGTGGCCCACTCTCCCTCCTTTCCTTCTTCATCAATCTCCTCTATCAAATATTGTATTTCTAATTGAGAGGCCGGCAACGTACTGGTGACTCTTATGGGGTTGCAAGTGTCGATGAACGGCGGTGATCGTGTACTCTGTGATGGCTAACTTGCTCGTTTACCCGTTTAATTAGCTATAAAAAAACGAACATACTACATTTTACAAATTATTCGTAGAATAATAATTCTTTCTTGGAAATTCATATATAAGTTCGTTAACTGTGCAATGGTGAGATCTTGTACAATATTATCTTGAGCAGCATACTGTTGAAACTAATTTTGTGATCCCATAACATAGATTCTATTATATATCTACATTGTATGGAAAAAAAAACTATTTTTCGGAACTGTACAAATATCTACCTACTCAACTACTCAAATGTAATTGTAGTAACTCTTCAGCGCTCGACGCGTTATAATTAATTAAGAGCACATAATATTTATTAGAAATAAAAATATATAAGTAAAATTTCCCCACCTATAAAAATCGGGATGTAAGTGTGTCAAATTATATTGTACGTCAAATTATACGACATATCGTAATCGATCGTGTTATACGTGTGATTTTAATCGAAACGTTTAAGTGTTGTGATCTGTTGTGATTCAAATCAAAGAGTTTTCTATCTATTGTACATAAACTCAATTTCTATATTTTCTAGCCACTTGATATTTACAATTTACAATTTTTGTGATCTATTAGGTGTTCCTATTAAAATTATCGATGTACCGAATTCTTGTTTAATTTTTTTACAATAAGACAAATTGCAGTTTTTACCAATCTACTAAGTTTTTCGTCCACACGACTTTCAAATTAAATCCTATTTATATATAAATCGTAAAAGAAATGACGAAAGAAAGAATGGAAAATTTTAAAAGTTCAGGACGTCGTATTGAATAAGAAGAAAATAAATGGTTATCTCTTTTAGCGGCTCATGGAATTAGAACGTTCCATTTATCCGGTTTTCGTACTAAATACGTGTTTTATATTTCATAGTTAAATATGACAAAGAAACATTTTTTTGTAATGGAAAAGTTATTGCGTTTTCATTATAAGAAAACGTCTACTCTTAAAATTCTTTAGGGGATTGCAGTGGTTTTCAGCGAAATCGCTTGAAAATACAGTGGCTGAAATCGTGGTACAACAATGTTCTAAATACGCGGATAAAAAAATAAACAATCTGATGTATTCCGATCGAAACCGTTTATTGCTTCTTACTTCACATTTGCATTGAATTTATTGAAGTTGCATGGCACTATCACAAATCAATTCTTTTCATTAAGTATGGTTAACCGTCTTTTTTTGGAACTTTCATAGGTTACATTTGTTTGTCATAGTTTTGTACATTGAAACTCGATTTGTACAATGAACGCCGCCATCTTTTTGCATACTTTGCGAAAAAAAATTGTCATATACCACGTAAATCCTAAATAGGTGATTCGAACGTTTTTCTGGGTACGTTACCCAGACGTACCCTGGTAACGTTGTGGTAAAGCGCTGTCAATTCCAGCACCATATTTAATAATCAGAAAGTTATGAATGAATAGAGAAATATTGCTAGATCTCATTAAGACGAATAACAATATTGACGTGTTTATTTTAAAAATGTTGGCAGTATTTTAAAACGGATAAACATAACCACACATCGGTTCGGGACGCTTGACAGCAAAGAAGTTTCTTATGTATGTGTAAAGTATCACATTTTGATGAACAGTAAAATGAATAGCTATTTATGAGTTACTATTTTAACACATTTCACGTAACAATAGACTGTAATGAGGTATAGCGGCGTGATCAAACGTTATGTCGTCATTGTCGTCGTCGTCGTCTTTGACGTTTATGGTTTTTTTGCCAATTCACTCGCCATTCAAAATCTTATATTGCCCGAATATCTCTTCGATAACGTAACATCGTAAGTGTGGCAGTGGCTTAATGGTGATCAAATTGACTTGCACAATTATGTTTCTGATGTTATGTACTAATAATGACAATGACACGTTTCGTTTCTTTGTGTGTTTTTTTTTATTTAAATGTAAATGTTATAGCTTTGACTAAGTTCATATATTTCAGATTCAATCCTTTCGATTTAAACATTTGTCGTTTGTAAGCTTTCTAACTTCATTAGCTCGGGACTAAATTTATATATTTATTTTTTTAGTTAAGGAAATCCTCATGGTAAACGGCAAGAAGTTCAAAATGTTGAATCGGTACACTTATTTACCGTCGTACACGTCGGTGCGCAAAGGCAGCTCCCGCTGCCGCTGCACGATTGACACCTGCAAAGCCGCCATATTCATTAACCAAGATGGTGTTTTCTTAAAAAGTGTCTACGAACACAACCATGCACCACCAAAATACCATAGACTTGCCGATGGAAAATACCTCAAATTAGGGTAAACTATTTTGCTTATGTAGTTTTTATAACTTCACAAATTTAGAAGAAAAGTTTTATTTATTTAAAAGTATGCTTTTTTTTAATGGACTTTAAAAGTTGTTTTCTTTGTATACTAATCGTGTGGGATAGTAGCTTCGAGCTTAAGGAATAATGTTTGCTTGTTTTTAAAGCAAAGGTGGTATTTAAAAGGGAATCCGGTGCATCCTCTCTAAAGATCATCCGTATGTAGATTAAAAAAACATTGATCAACGTCGTCTAATAACAAATGATTACAAAACTTGGAAAAAATATAGGTTACTACACTACTACTATTATTATTATTACTATACTACTCTGGCTATCGCAATAGCCAAGTACGATGACTAATGATAAAAACGCCTTAATGATGCAGTAACCCAAAAAAACTATACTCTGACGGCTACGTAGTATCTGGATAGCGATGAAATAACCGAGCATAGTGTGCAAAGATGTGATTGATATATATTACGGTTCTATATAAAAGTCTGTAAAACGCGAGTACTTTGAAAGTGGAAGAGAAACCTTATCCGATTTACCCGATCTTACCCGATATGCGACTTATCCGATTGACTGAGGTGTAGTCCAAAAGGAAGGTTATTATTATTTTTGACAAAGTATTAATTATGACACTTCATTATAAATACTGTTACAATTACGTATTAATATTACCCTAATCTTTTTGGAAGAAATAGAACAGACTACAGTATAGAGGGCATATAAATACATGTTGTACTACTGAAATTAAATTGTTTACGTTCAAAAATAACTTTCGTGGAGCCATGGAATAAGTAGGGGATTATGTTATCATACCGAAGAGAGTCAAGCTGGGGGATCTATTTTTAATCAAATTATTATCTGCAGCTCTGCAACATAAAGTTAGAAATCTTGAGTGGAATACGTGTAAATTAATCGAAATACAATACATATACATTAAAATTTTCCACACATTCTTATATTAATCTGTATTGATCTGAAAGAGCTCTTATGAGAAGTTATAAATTGAGACTATTAGTGAATACCAGATAATCGAAATTATTAAAAACAATCATAAACGATTTTAATTAAAATCGGCGGTAATCGGTGGAGACTATTTAGATATCTTGGACAGGCCTATGAATGTTAGAAATGAGGCAATGCAACATAGAGACAAGAATGCTGAACTGAAATAAAATAATACAACCAAAATAAAATTACTACGAAAACAAACCAAAATTACTGGTGTAACCGACTATATTAAAAAAGTGCAAACGGGCAAGTCATATGATACGAAAAAGAAAAGAGAAATAGAGCAAAGACGTGGTAGTCTAATAAACAGTATAAAAGAAGAAACGCGAGACAGCATCGAAGGGGAGGATGATATCAAAAGGTGAGTAAGCACTATTTTAACAAGGGAAGCATACAATCGCAAGGAAACCTCTACTGACAAGTACAACAATCTTCAACCAGACCCTGGTTAAATACAAAATGTATATTTTCGTTTCGTTTTTTTATTATTTTCATTTCATTTGCATATTTTACGATAGTATGTAAGATATGGTGTCCAATTGATAAGATTGTTGATAAAAGCTATTGTTATTATACTCTTCCATCCCTTTTTTATTTGAATAAAGATTTTCTTTTATTTTAGCCGTTGTGAAAAACTGCATAGACAGTGAGAAAAAAACAAAAGTTAATGCTCCACTACGCTTTTGTATACACGATCGTTGATATCATTGGCAACTAAAAATCTACCATTTTGAGGTGAAGGAACTATATATGATGAACTATGAACCGAAATATATTATTATTCAGCATTATTTCTTGAATTTAGGCACTGTGATCTAATAAGTTTTGTAGCCAAAATTTACGAAAAGAAGCATATGCGAATGTTTAAACAAAACAAAAACGCTTTGAAGATGGTGATGAGGTGTAAGATGGCGACCTTTTACAAACATGATCACAGGAAGTTTCAAGAATGACATAGATTAAAGGTCCGTTGCCGTTTAATTTTACTAATAAATAAAAACAAGTGTTTTCTATCTGATTGTGTTGTTTTTTTTTTCCATTTGTCTAATTATTATAGTCAATCAATGACATGTTTGTGTTTACAATAAATGAAGTTTTTTTCCATTTATATAAAGGGGGTTCTTTTATTTCGCTAAAACATTTTGCTTATATGTTATTTAAGCTTTTGCCTCAAATTCAATATTTTTTGTTGTTTAAGCCTATAGCACATCTACCTGTTTGGTCGGTGGAATGAATCTCTATATAATTTTTAACCGCCCAGCTAAATCTGCTTACGATTTATAAATTGGTATGTGATAATTTGATTTTCTGAATAAGTAGGTAAGAACTGTTCATTTACATAAAGCTATAAAATTGTTCGGCCAATAATTGGTCAATTAAAAATCATAGGGCAGATTGAATGGGCGAACTGAAAATCACAATTTTGCAATCGTAATAGTGGCTCGAGTACTTGTACAATCGGTGGCACGAAAGATGAGCCCCGAACGCCACACGATCACAGTTGCGTAATAGCCGATTAGCTTCCAAATCGCCTACTTCTCAATTATGGTGACACGATGCATCGATCTCTGCTTTGATGCCATTTTGTTCACAACTGTGAATTATAGGTAATATGTACTGTCATTTTTCTTTCCTGTGACCTAGCGCGACGCTCTAGTGAAGAGCTTCTCTGTTAAGATGTCCCTTTCGTTTATCAGGTTGCGCGAGAGGGATAGCCCTATGGAGAGCCTTCTCTAGGGCATCATGCTAGGCCCGCTGCTGTAGCTGAATTCTCATCTGACTCTGTATTCGTCTTCTCAGCTTTCCTCGTAAAGCGGCCCAGAGGGACGGGACTCATTTATCTAGGCTACATGTACTATCGACACTTTCCCGTAAGAGACGGATTCCGTTGGCGCTGCGCGAAGTTCCATGCGAGTCCGGTGCCGTGCAAGGCCTACCTCCACGCCGACAGGAACAACGTGGTGGTGAGAGCGATGCCGGTGCACACGCACCCCTACCCTATGTTTAGGGTGACCACGGATGGACAGTACCTGAGTTTGTAATATCAATGTCAATATTCTTATGTTAAGCGATCGTGTAATCATAGTTGTTGATTTTGGATCACGTGTAAGGAGTACTCTTATTTTTAATTGATTCAGAGCCTCTTCTACCATCTCCTTTTAAATTGGCATTTAACGAAAGGTCACTTTTAAAATAAGGCGGTCGACATCCTCCTTTTAACGGTTGTTCGGGCGAAAACCCGTTAAGAGGAAGACATGAAACGAAAGATTAATTTAAAAACTAAGTTCTATGCAAAAATAAGTTTAAAAAGTGATGGAAGACGCCCTTATTATCGTAAAACCGGGCCAGGACAGCAAGCCGACTGGAGATACAACGCGTAATAAATTTGAGATATCTCTGTCGCAGTCCAACTATAAATTATGATATTTTTTATTTTCATTCATGAATAGATAGCAAAGGATCACTCACTTAATATTTACGGCATAATTTCTTAAAGTAGCCGAAGAATCGGCCATTAGTTTGTGTTTTTATTGTTTAATATATTAACTGATTCGTATTAATCTTTGCATCACTTTTCTAGTCATTTCATAGTACTTTTGTTGTACAAAATATTAATTAAGTATGTAATTATAATGATTCAGAACGGTTCCTCTTTCTTTCTTTTTCGTATAATAAACACTATATGTAGTTATAATTAGTTTTTAATTAATATGAATAAAATTAATGTATTTTAATGACATTTATCGGCGAAAATAATGTTTTTATTACTATTAAATATTTTGCCTTAGACTAATTGTTTCTTTTTGCTTGGTCATTAATTTTAATTATTTTTTTTATATCAATATCTTTGTTGTCTGCCAAAACGTAGCACACTTTAATATGGCATTTTGAATTTATCAAGTTGTCATATTAAAATGCAAAATTATGATCAAGATTCAAAATGAATCGAGTCGTTTTAATAAAGGAGTTTAACTAACATTTTCATAAACATAAATTTTGACAAACAAATGAGAAAAAATGAAATAAACTGAATATTAATTTCAATATAACTGTATTCAATATACAGAGTTGAATCGAAATAGCTTGTGCCTTCGCCCTTCTTGACATGGAATGTAGTCCTTTTTTTCTTGCTATCAGTCACAATCCCGGTCCCGTTCTCAATTCTGATCCCTGTACTATTCCTGGTTCCGTAACCGGTCACGCTTTTGATTCTATTATCGGTTCCATAATTAATGGTCACGGTTCCGATTTGGAAAAAAATCAGCGTCAATGCTAGTATCAAAATGAAATATTTATGAGTTGTACAGCTCTCGGATAATGTAGCTTTCTGTAAGTAAAATAATTTTTAGATTTAAAGTAGTCGTAGACAAATGCTAGTAGATTAAAATATAAAAACATGCGCGTATTCAAATTCAACATTATTTCGGAATTTCAAAGCACTCGGTGAAGAATTTTCGCATGTATAAGATTTAGAACGAACGAGCAAATCAATATATATATGTATATATATACAAAAAACTTGCAAAACTGTGATACGATTTAACCACTATTTCAAAATTCTAGATAGGGATACTTTTGATTTACAGCCGAGATAATCACTCTGACCAATGGAAAGAAGCTGCTAATGTTAGAAGGTTTCTCGTTTAAAGTGGACGCAGTCAGAGGTGCCGGCCGCTGGGGCTGCACTGCCGGCCAGAAGTGCGAGGCGTACGTCAAGACTGACGTGAAGTTGAACATCGTCGAAGCGCGAAATGTTCATCTGCATAAAAAGCCATCCTACCATCTCACTCAGGAAGGGAAATATTTGAAAATATTTGGATAAATCAAGGAGTGTCTATGGACGTTCATTTTAACCTAACGTTTGATTTGTAATATTTTTTTTAGAAATAGTCGTCGTGAATATTATATAAAACTACTATATAAAATTATATAGTGACTTTATATAAAATTTACTTTCATATAGTACTAGTAAAATATTTAATGTACTTCTATATCGATAAGTTCGCTCTTTATTGTTTTAGCATTTTGCACTTTTATAAATAGGTATCAGAGATTCGTAAACGATCACTCGCATCACATCACTAGTATATTTTTCGAATAAAGCATATTTTTTACCGACCATGTTTCACTTTATATAAAATCCACATATATTCATAAATATTTTTTTTCCAATTATCCAAAAAAAACATAGTGAGGGTATTTGAGCGTGTTCATGCAAATGAAGGTAGCAAGAGCGAAAATCGTGCTGAATTTCAGTCTAAAATGACTGCTTTTTCATTCGCCACTACTACGCCGACGAACACAACCTCCCTCTGCCCTTCGACACTAGAGCTGCGGTCGATTCTGCAAAACTTTAAAACAATCAGTCGATGTCGTCACGACATCAAAATGACGTAAGGCGAGGGCGCGCGCCTAATCTCGCTCTGTTGTAATAATATCGATCGTCGTAACGATATCGGCTGAGTGGTTTTAAGTTTACAGAATCGATCTGCAGGGGAAGCAGGGAGGTGTTTAGACACTTGACGTTAAACGTTATTTATATAAAACGTAAACAGCGCAAACCAACATCGGCATAGCTTTGTCGTACAGACTCTCGTTATCTTTGAAGAAACTCTAAAATATTGGCAATCAGGCGTTTTCTTAAAAAAATCTACCTTTACATCACTTAAGTACTGAATGACATAATAATCATCGAATATAAAGCAGATATTTGTCAGATGAATGTAATTTAGCGTGGCAGCCTATTTGGCCTAAACAAATATTCTATCTCTATAAAACGGTTTAAAGTATTGATAGCGTTAATCCTAACTCTCTTTAATTCGTACCGTAAGTGTCGATATGAGTGAGGAGCTCGTAATTTTGTCTAAGGTGCGTGTCAGCGTGGAAAATATATTGTTGTGGATATAAACAGGTGATTTGAATTCGCAATAGATTTCACTATTGACAATTGTTTTAACATGGAATAGAATAGAAGTGATATTAAGCCTCTTTTTACACGACTGCCCAAATAAAGAGTGTAATGAGTTTTCAGGGTACATGGTATGTACGTGAATATCTTTATTACACCATAACCAAACCAAAGTAACATAGGCTGGTTTGAATAAATATATGTTTAAATTAAATTAATTAAAACCGCGACTACTTTTCTAAAAATTAAAAAAAAAATAGTTGTATTAGTCAATCTGTATATATGCAACGAAAGATTTACTCGCTGACTCAAAAGATAAAAAAATGTCATCGCAGTTGGAGAACGGTTTTTTAGTCAGCGGGTGAATGAGCGAATCTTTTGGTTATTAGCCAATAAAACCTTTTTTTTAAATTTTTAGCAGAGCAATCGCGCTTTTTTTAATTTCTTATTTTTTACAATATAAATAGTTTTAAACTGTAGCTTTACTTTTATCAGTTTTTAAATTATGTTTTTAGACTTTGTAACAATTAAAGACGTAAAAAATGAACGGTTTTTTTTTTAATTAAATAACCTCCCAATCCACGGCCTGGCAAATTATTCTTTCATCGTCAGGATAATCTATCTCTGCGAAGACCGACTGCGCTTCTATGTGTTTCTCTAACACTACTGTTTCGTCTTGATCTGATCTGTCTCACATGACATTTCAATTTATTTTAGTCGAAGACGTCTTACTGACGAGCGGAAAAAGGTACAAAATGGTGAACGAGTACACTTACTCCTTGGACAGCGCAGCTCGCTCCGGCCTCAGGTATCGCTGCACGATGGGTTGCAAGGCCCACATATATCTGAACGCAGACGGAACCCTCAACAAGGTGGTCCACGAACACACCCACAACCCTCAGAGATTTCACAGGCTCAGCGACGGGACTTATATTAAGATCTAACCATACATTTATTCATATTTTCTTCATTAATCCATATAATTCAATGTCAAACGGGAAACTTTTATTTTTCTTTCTATTTAAGGTTTTTTTTTTTATCTTATTATTCAATCTGGTTATTAATAAAATAAGAAAAAATAATACAATTGATAACCATCGATTGATTTATGTGCGGAAATTTGAGTGAACATCAGTTTCAAATGAATACTAATAGGTACTTAGGCGATGCCAAAAGGTCAAACATTTTGTTGCATGTAACAAAATATTCACACTGAAAAAAATATTTGTAACCAAGTTCGAATTTCGCTTGGTTGAATATATTTTGTTGCAATAACCGAGTAATTCGTTGTATTAAAAAATAATATGTATCATTTAACCGATCATATCAATCGGAGTAATATACAGGTTGGCCAAGACAACCAAAATATTGACTCAATAAAATTATTCGAACTTATGGTTAGAATGACCAATTTTTTTTTTCAGTGCATTGATTACGCCACACCGAACGTCATGTAACAAAATATTCATATTGAATATGCGGTCCGTCCTTTTTGATTTTGCGACGAACGTAAAATATTAGCACTATTTGTTCGCTATTCGCCGTCGAGATGGCGACACGATGTGAACGAGTGCCGCGTAACTGTGACCTTCAAATACTGAAAGGTTTGTCAAGAATCACCGGATGGGGCAGTCTTAAAGTCAATGCTAGTCTTTTTGGACTTTAATATCTTCTCTCAAGGTTGGAAATTGTATAAAACTATCCAACCATCGAGTTCGATCAGGTTACAAAGCGTTTCACATTTTTTCCTGCTCGTTCTGTTTTAAATCTAAATTGTCCACGTATTTCTTGCGACATCAAAACGGTATGCGAAGTGTTTCTTTTAATTTTTTACAAAATCATTTCTCACCATCTTTGCTTCTTTCTGCACAGATTCGTATATTACGTAAGATAATAATGTACCCTCCATAATTACGTATCCACTTCTCGAGCGATCCGACAACAATGGCGAACATAACTTCTGCACACGGATCGCTTCGTGTTCATGTGACAGAACGTATCCTTCCGATAAAATGTTCATGTTCATTGTTCAACACGTGTGTATATTACAAATAAAATTATTCGATTATCTGGATCCGTCTTAAGTAACTAGTTAGTTACCAGACGAGTGCACCGAGATAGAAAATACAAATTGTATTTATTTAGATACGTATGTAAATATAATAACAAGAAAAAAGACATACAAATTATTTTGATAATAATGGCTTACTGTAAGAAAATGAGTCTATTTTTAAAATAAAGGTTTAATAAGTACATAAAAACAACTTCAGTAATGACAAATTTTCTATGTTTTGTAAACAAAATCTAGTTTTTGTTAAATACAATAAATGGTTTGGATAGCAAGTTTACATATTATTTGTTTTTGAAATCTTTTTGTGTTTTCTCAAAGAAGTATAACCCATGTGGTGTTATAACTATAAACATAGATTTTATATTTTTTAATTTTATTGTAAATGTCATTTTTCTTTTAAATTTTTTATGATTTATTTGACAATGGATCCCGTGAAATCTATTTAAAAAAAGCGCTCTTAGTGAACATGTAAAAATGTAAACATTATGTTAAGATGCGATGTTTTTAATTACTTTCATTGGAAATAGCATTCTCTACGTTCTATTCTTTTTTAATTTCTTCTAATTTATAAATAACACAACATTTTTTTATATATTTTTGCTGCTGTCATTTTTAATTTAATTTTAATTTCCAAACGTTACGCACGCATCTTATTATAAAAACAGAGATATTTAGAACCTCTTCCATCATCTCCTTTTAAACTGACATATCACAAAAAGTCGCTCTTAAAATGAAATTTGCGTTACATGTCTTCCTTTTAACGGGTATTAATCCGAACAACCGTTAAAAGTAGGACGTGGAAAGCAAAACTAATTTTAAAAGTGATTTTTTACTACTTGTCAATTTAAAAGGAGACGGTGGAAGAGGCCCTTAATATTCTGCCGTTAGTGGAGAACATATCTGTATTGAAAGAATGTCATTACAAAAGCGATAAATTAATCTATACCCATGTTACAATCACGCAGGGTCGTTCAAGTGCATATCAGACACGACTCCGCATATTTTGGAAATCCACTTCCTTGTCTCGTTTCGCGACTGCACAAAATGGCCAGTTGCTTTCAAAAGTACTATAATAACAAGGAAAAGAAGCCGCAGTTATGTTTTAAGTGGATATTTACGTGACTATCAATACAGTCAACCTCGCTCGTCGACAGTTGCGACATCTGTAACCTTTTCTGTGAACTACATTACAAATTTCCAATATTATCCATATCTGATGTGTTTATCGTGTCCCTTTTCAGTTTACGGCAAATTGGTAAGTATACCGGGTAAAGTCTTGACGTTACACATCGTTGTCTAAAAACTGAATATAATATTAACAAAGTGATGTCTGTGATAGACGTAATTTCTTTGAGTAATGTATTGACATGTGCTATTTTATACATAAATTGGAATTTACAATATTAATCACAATACAATTTTCAGAATGTTGCTAATACAATTGGTTTAGTATTTTTTTCTTTTAATATGAATACTTATAAGTAGTCATTTATTATATCAAGTGTTTATTAATAGGTATAAATATAGCTAATTTTTGTAATTTTATAATTGGTTCATCATCGAATGCCTGTTCCGTGTATTTGTAATATGATCATTTTTATATTATAAAAACACTTTTAGTGTCGTGATTACTAATAAATGTGATTTAAAAATTAATATCACATTATTAATTAGACAGACAGAGTGATCCTATGAAGTATCCGTTTTTTCACCGGAGGTATGGAAAAATATTTATTTTTGTGGCCAATAACTGTTTTATTAATTTGTATATACTTGTCTTTGTTAAATAAAACTGTTACTAATATTTCAGCAAATTGAGTCCAATACAATTAACTATACCAATTTCATTAAAAACGGTTACGTACACGTATAATATGCATGTATATGTGTATATTTAACGTACATTTTTATATTTTTAATTTGCTATTAGTTACTTATACCAAGGATGCACCAGACACAGATTAAAAATAGATTTGCCTCATACACACTAGTCTAGAGTGTTTTATTGCTGTCTCTACTACGGTTTTTCTTGCAACCTAGGAATATATTTCATCTTTAAAATAATATCTACACTGTAAAATTCAAGTTAAAGATTTAACGTTTGAGAAATGCACTAGTTGCATGTTCTCATTCATTTTATTTTTAATTAAAGTACGTTTATTTTAAAAAGGCTGTTTAAATAATGTGCGTTTAGAACAAAAAATTATCTAAAAACATGTCCACGTTTTTACAATTGGACTAATTTTGTGTGATGAAACTTTTTAAGTTGTACACTTATTCGAGGATTTTATTTTTTCTATAAAAATGTGGGTGGCATTGTATTAGCCGCGACATCATTTCATCTATAACATCTGTAATCATAACTCATTCAAGTTTGTCTATAATTATTTATTGTTTTTATGGTTCATTGTTAATAAGCTACAGAACCATATGCAATGAGCGATTTAAAAATTGCAAATTAGAATGTGGCAAAAGGTAAAATTTCTTGTGGATAAAAAAAAATTGAACGCCCGAACAGGGACTTGAACCCTGGACCCTTGGATTAAAAGTCCAATGCTCTACCGACTGAGCTATCCGGGCGATGTAAAGAGTGACTGAAAATATCGTTTAGTATGTCACGATGTGTAATTGTGACTCGTATAAACAGTTTTAAATATACAATATTACTTTATTTAATTAGCTGTTTTGCAACATAAGGTACATAAACAAGAATAATCTAGATCCAGTGAGTTATGATATGATGAAATAAAAATTAAGGCATTTTTTAATTAGTCGCAAGTACCAAATATGCAGTTTCTACAATTTCTATTAAAAACGTATCTAAATATCTGGTAATAATGGTGCTCATATTTGGGATTTTTGAAAAGTTTTTTTGGTCAAAATATTGTTCACTTATTAGCTATAAGGAAAAAAAAACAATAATCTTTTTTGGTAAGTGAATTTAATAAAATAGTTTCTTTTTGAATCACGAATTATATAATTTACAGATAGAGGTAACGACAAAAAATATGTAAATAAATAAAATTATATTTATATGGCTAAAAATCTATGAAACATTTCTTTTTCCCGTAGTGACTGTCATATGAATAGCATCCATAACGATTCTATCTTTTTTTATTAACAGTAATTTTCTTTTTTAGTGACTTTCGTAAAGAATTTCAGAGGAAGAAAGAACCCGTTGCTGATGCTAAACGGCTTCACGTACAGCTCCAAGAACGACTACGGGAACGGAAGGAGGCTCTGGTACTGCTCCAGAAGGTACACCGACGACTGCAAGGCGTCGGTGATCAGCAACTGTGGCCACTACCAAGTGTCGCCCGTCCCTCACAATCACGATCCACCTCAAGAGCGGAGAACGAAAATCATGATATCGGATAGATCAATAAACAACGAGTTTATATGCCAATATGAATGAATATATATATTTATATACGTAGATTACCCACGATATTGTAAAAAGTAGTCTGTAGCTCTATTTGTTTTTCTATTATTTGTTCATGTAATGTTTATAGATAATTTACAAATTTGGCCCATTTTATTGAAAAATATTTGTGAAACTAATAGCCGCATTGGAAGATAGTTGCTGGATATTGATATGTTTAGTAAATTGACTATCATTTAAATGTGTTGCTTTTGGGAATAACTATATTTCTCTTATTAATATTTCTTTTATTGTGAGAGCTACTAAACGGTCCGCCAAAGTATTTTCTTGGCTATTGATAGATAAAAATAATAAAAGAACATTTGTTTTAGAACAGTAATTATGATAATTATAGCATCTTTAAAACGGGTTTCAGACCGAACAAACGTTAAAAGGACGACATGGAACGCAAATTTCATTTCAAATATAAATTTTTACTAAAAGTCAATTTAGAAGGGCATTTAAAAGAGGCCCTTAGTCTTATTACTATACGGTGACGGCGGTCGACTGCGTTAAATTTGATCCAGTAAGTACAGGTTTGAGCAATCTTGAGCAAATTCACCAATGAATTTTTAACTTGAGTCAAATGAACCACTCGCTCCGTACCCCATTAAGTAAGTAAGACACTAATGCAATTTGCTCAGTACTAGCTCAGTGCATTTAGCCGTCTGTTACGAAAGTTGTCACAACGTGACAACGGTCCTTAACGGCTCTAATCACTTCTGCGCCAGTACGGAGGATTAGATATTTCTACCCCTCAAATTGGAACAAAAATATTGCAAGAGAGTATTTCAACACAGGAGTAATGAAAATCAGACAAAAACAAAAGCATAAATAACAATATAATATGGATCACACGTAATGTACTCCAGTCCTAAACGTCCAAGGTTTGCATCTGTTGATTGTACCGATCGGTTTGTCCATATTAACGATTAGGTATTACATTGCATTGGATAGGGTGCCTATAAATGATCTAAAAATTGTAAATACTATTAGGTTGTGAACCAGACTATCGCTTATGTATTTGTACAAGGTTTTGTTTGTATTACAGTTAAAATACGCAACATGTATGGGGTCCGCTTAGAAACTGTGACCTATATAATTACAGCTTCTTCTCAGATGAGATGAGATGTGTTAAACCACAACAGGATATCTACTTCTGTCAGAACAAACTTCTTTATTCTAGCTACCTGATAGTAAAAGTTGCTCGAAGACATTCTACTTTGTAGTTATGAATAGTTGTAGGAAAAAAGTACTTTTTTATTTGTTATATTCCTTTCCTTTCCTGGTTTTAAAACACACGGAAAAAAAAAATACCGCCAATAGGTAAAAGACCTTGGAAGGTCACAATTTCATTAGAAGTATACGGTACGAATGACTTTTAAAAATATTTTAACTTAGTTCATTTCCTCGTATGAGCAACATATCCATACGAAAGCATAAACAATGTATATTTATGTCATCGTATGTATATGTTGTTCAACTATTTCAGGCACATTGAAGTTCATTTTAATAGTAATGTAATCGCCATTGAAGTAATGAAGTCTTTCACCTCGTTACTGCGTCGCCATTGTGTTTTTTGGCAGAATTAACGAATTGAGATATTTGTACAGGAAGTGAGCGTGCCTCGTGTGCGGGTATTGGCCTGAGATAAGGAGAGGGTGTTGCTAATGAATAATAACAAATTGTTATATTTAACGAATTCTCGTATGAGCAGTAAAACAATGCGGCTGTTATGGCAGCTCTACCTTCTAACGAACGCGGCGGCGGTAG
Source organism: Eumeta japonica (assembly GCA_005406025.1). Lineage (NCBI taxonomy): Eukaryota > Metazoa > Arthropoda > Insecta > Lepidoptera > Psychidae > Eumeta > Eumeta japonica. The sequence continues at coordinate 271,981 of BGZK01000599.1, read as the reverse complement.
ACTATCTATTTCAATTTTAATAACACCTTTTTATATCTTCTTCTCCGGTTTGTTTCCTTAACGTGCAATTACGTCACGAATTGTACTCTCTCCGCCATATTGGAATCGCATCTCAATGTGTAGATTTAGCTGTGGCATTTTTAAAGTCTTATTGTCTATTGATTTTAGCCGAGTTCATTGACAACGGCACAAAAAATCCGCTATTGATGTTGAACAGTTTCACGTACAGCTTCAAAAAGGACTACGGGAACGGCAAAATTTTGTGGTACTGCTCCAAGCGGATAACGAGCTGCTGCAAGTCGTCGGTGGTCAGCAATAAGGAGGGCTGTTATACATTCTCGAACGTCACTCACAATCACGAACCGCCTAAGTACATCAGAACGGCTGACGGGAAATATATCAAGTACTGAACAATTGTAAAATTAAGTTATTCAAACCTTACGGCTTAGTATGCATATTTGTAAAAAAAAAACCTGTAGGTTATATACCATTTGATTGAATTAGTAAATATATACTGTAATTAAAAAATTAATACTTTTTTTTTTAATATAATCTTTTTTAAAACAGTATAATATTTTTTCTATTTTTCGTATTCCAATTAATTTATTTTACATTATATAGCTCTTTATTCTTTTGATTATTTTGTAGAATATGACACCCAAACCGTTGTTTGACTATTCTTTCGCTTGTACAGTATTGGTTATTGTTCCGTATTTTAGAAAAAGTTATTATTTGTTATCGTCGTATGCAGCAACTATTAAATCAGTATAAATATACAAATTGACCTTTGTCGTTGTCTTTCGTTTCCTGCAGGTACTTTCGTTTGGACGAAAAGGGGCAAACATCCTTTACTACTCCATTCCGGTTTCACTTACACCTACCAGAAGCAGAACGCCGACGGCCGAATCTTCTGGTACTGCTCTAAAAGGCTCCGAGGATGCAGAGCTTCCGCCACTAGCATCGGAACCAAAATCGTACCTTATTTCAAAGTTCACAATCATTCTCCGCCCTTATACCACGTCACCAACGATGGAAGATATATCAAATGTTAAAGATGCGTATGAATGAAATGAGAAACATTTTGTAAAATTAATAGATCCCTTCGTGTAGATCCAAAAATGCCAAGAAATTAGACTTATTCGAACTCCATATCCTATTAGAATTAAGTTATTCAATCTGTTACTGTTTAATGGAGTTCGTATTTCACAGTGTCCTTTGAAGATCGCTATAAAATATAAAATAGTACAATAAACTTATTCTGAACAAACGTGTATTACTGTCTACTAATTTTTGATGAAGGTCAGCCCGATATAAATAAATATTCTCAAAATTAAAACATGTTCTTGCAATATTTTTTATTAATTCAAAAATCAATTGGGAATTATCATTGAAATTCTTCACTGGTTTTCAACTTTTTGCGTGTACTATTGAATAACTATTCATGCATTGAGTAACTGAATTCCTTTATAATGATTTTATCACTGCTACAACCATATCGACTCAATTTTACCAATATTATGGAATGATTGAATCTGTGACGTAAACGACGTTCTGTTTGAGTGGTCGTAAAAGAATTCGCCGTTTTCCTTTCTAGACATCCACCTCATACCGTCGGGAAGAAAAAATCCTCTGCTCATGGTGAACCGGTACACGTATAGGAAGTGTGCTGTGTCGCAGGGAGGCAAAGTCACGTGGCGATGTTCCAAATGGCTCAAGGGCTGTAAAGGGACTGTCGTGAGCAACTCGGACGACCCGGCGGACGGCGTCGACCTGCCGATACCGGTTCATAATCACGACCCGCCGGTATACCGCCTTACCAAGGATGGCCATTGGGTTTATATTAAATGATTGTTGTTTTTAACGCAATTAATAAACGGTATTCGTGCAATGTATGGTAATTTATATTCAATAGACAACGATAACTTTATTAGTATTATTTGTATGAAATACATTGTTGGTGACAGATCACGATCGCTGACAGATTTATATTGCTATCTTTTTATGCGATTTCGAAAGACTAATTGGTTAAGAATCTTATTTTATACCTTCAAGGTGTACATCTCATACCTTCAGGGAAAAAATATCCATTACTGATGATAGACGGTTACACGTACAAACGTAGGCAGACGTTGAAAGGCGGTAGAAGAAATTGGAAGTGCTCTAACTCGTCCCGAGGCTGTAAAGCGGCCGTCGTTACTGCTTCAGAGAACCCAACGGATGGTTATGAGGTGATCTCTTCATATCACATTCACACCCCTCCGGTTTACCATTGCACTAAAGACGGTCGCTGGATAAAAATTTGAAAACAAATAATTGGTTCACATCCACTCGCAAAAATACTAAATATAACAAACTATATGTTTTAAAATGAATATTTTTTACAAAATAATAAGTTTTGTGAATGTCACCATCTTCATCTCCTACATGATTATTGTTATACCAAAGATATAAATGAGCCGAATCCTGAACGTGGCTTTCCGAGAAGTACCGGCTTCGATTCTGTCAGAGGCGAGAATTGTCGAGTGAGTTTTTGACTCGCATCAAATAAAAAGAACTGCTGCGTGCCTCGCAGAATACGTTTCGCCGTCTAGTCCGGGCGTTTTCATCATATAGATGACAACAGTTGTCAGCAGCCCAACCTGCGATACGGTAACATGGACAGCTCAACGTGCAAGTGTTTCGGTCTGAAATATTTTTTTTATTTAAAAAAATGGTAATAATTATTTTTCTACTAAGTTTTTTTTTTCATTGTTACTGTACTGGGAATTCATTTTATTGCCTTTATAGTATGTGTAACATTAGTGATCAAGCCTAGTATTGGCTTAATATCCTCATTACTAACACGCACTGTTTGTAGACTTTCGTTTTTACGTACTGAGCAAGTTGTGACTTTAATAAAATACACACTATTTATAATCTTTTCGTATATGACATCTTAAACACTTTTGTCATCCCTATATTCGATGAAAATATTTTTTCCCATAGACTTCGAGATATTTGTTTAAAAAGTGAGTAATGATTTTATTTATTCTATGAAATTAACTACATCGACATAGGTCGAAAGCGATTGCGTAGAGTAATATTTTATGACAATAACTCGACAATGTTTTACCGTTTCTCTTCAAGATTTTCATCTCATACCCACGGGGAAAAAGTATCCGCTTTTGATGATACAAGGGTTCACTTACAAACGCAAGGTGCCGCTGAGAGGCGGCAGGGTGAATTGGACGTGCTCGAACGTGTTGAAGGGTTGCAGAGCTACGGTGGTGACAGTTTCAGAAGACCCTTTGCGTGGTTACACCGTGATCAGCGACCTTCATAATCACGTCCCTCCCAAATACCACTGTACAGCACACGGTCAATGGGTCAAAATTTAAGGTTTCTTAAAAAATGAATTGGGCGTGGTTTGTGAACCAAAAATGAGCCCATTCACAATCAATATACGCACTTAACATGTTTACAGTAATGTTTAGTTTCCCAAAGCTAACTTCACGTAACAAAATGATAATTTGTTATAGAATTGATGTTATTGTACAATAATAAATATAAATACTATTCTAAAAAAGTAGTAAGTACACATCTTATTCAGAATTGAGCTAGTTACTATTCTTAATCAATAAAAACGAAGCCGTGTCATTGCAATTGTAAGAGAAATACATTATCAATTTCTTTTCAAAAAAATTCATTATAACTGTTCAAAAAGAACGTATATGATTTTTTGAATTCACTAAAGTTACTTAAAATAATAACTTATGGCGAGAAAAAAATTAACATAAGTGTATATGCATAAGGCAGTGAATAACTGAGCTTTGACTAGAAAATCCACATCGGCTTTTTTTCTGGGCATTCCGTGTGGACCACATATCTAGAGTTCCGTATGTATATTCATTTCTAAGTAAAGTCATACAGCAGGGCTTTCCAAACTGTGCGTCGCGACATTGTCCCAGGGGCGTCGTATGTCGATGCGACCAAATCGAGTGAGCCACAGGGTACTTTAGGGAACGCCATGCGCATTGTGACAAACATCCCTAAGTTAGTACTAAAATTAGTAAATATTTTTAAGGGTTGAGTTGAGAGGCGTCGTAAAAATATTGTAAAGTTCCAAGGGCGTCACAGTAAAACAAGTTTGGGAAACTCTGTCATACAGAATACCTATATGGCGTTAATTATTTTACCTTCTAGACTACATTAACGCCCAGAACATTTTGCTGCTTTGTATTATGTGTTATTATACATTTAAATATATATGTGTGCTTTTATTGGATTGTGGAAAAAGTTTATTCGCATTTTATATACAAATTCAAGATAATTTTTATCGTATTTTAATTACATTTAATTATAATGTACATATATGACGTTTTGTTTAACAACTTGTTGCCATTTTGTAAGTAGTGACATAATTCCATTGCTGTAGAAAATCTTCTTCTGATCAAAAAACTACGACAAGTAGTTTTCACAGTCCCCTTTTGATGTTAACCTAAGACTACCTAATGAATTGTAAAGAGACCAAAACAGGTAAAGATCTAAAGTTACAAGGTCAGGGTAATCTAGTAGATACGTTAATACTTCCTAACCAAACTCTCTCAATATTTGCTGAGTGGCTAAAAATGTGAATGGTTTGGCGTTATCATTGTCAAAAACCACAACCTTTCTGTTGATTAATTTCGACAGTCTTTTCTCTACTTCTTGCTCAAGTCTCATCAGCTGTTGGCAATAGACATTCGAATTGATGGTTTTTCCTGGCGGTAAAATCTCAAAATGAATAATGCCCTTCCAATCTCACCATACACATAGCATCAAATTATTGCGAGTTAATCTGTGTTTCGCTTTAGTCTATGGAGCTTGCTTGCCTTTTGACTGTGATCTTTTTCGCATGTTCTTGTCATAGGTAATCCATTTTTAATCCATAAACGTTACAATTTTTTTCACGGCTTGTGTCACCTTTTTCCTTTTTTTTGGAATAAAACTTGAAAATGTATCAAATTTCTACGTTAGATTCATTCATTTTGGTAGACATAAAAACAATACAAAAAATAGCGAGACACCATCCACCATCACCATCATTACTTTTTATTTAATTGTTTTTTATATTGTCATCTATTTAATGATATCAAAACCAGCCAGACGTAAACAGCATAACCAAAGAGATTTTACTGCAAGTTTTTACTTATGAAATACGAAACAAATTTTCCCCGACCTAAAATAGAGATAGTACATTTGTGTGTTTGTATAGCAAAAAACAATTTTTTGGTAAAATATTTTTTTTATATGTAGGAGCGTTTGATATTAACAAAAATAAAATGGTGTGAAAAGGTTTCGTGCAGTGATAATTTTTTTCTCTTAAGCAATTGTGGATATTAAACACAGCACAATCCTATGTACACAAAATATAAAAGTTACTTTGAAAAACTTTAACAGAACCCATAAGAAGAGTGAAATAATTACATTTACTTGTGTAAAATTTACATGTTATAAGCGTAAATCAGAGCATATTATTACTATCTTGTAATTCTTATATTTATATTTTAATTCCAATGTAAATAAATTGTTTTTATAAGATTTTTTGTTTAATTTCACACGTCAATTGTTGCTCACGCGCCGTTGTTGAACTCAAAATTCTCTCTAACCAACCGCGCGCTCTTTGTGTAACATCTACACAAACCATTTTGAAGCCTATTTGATGCTTTCCGTATCCGAGACTAGTAAAAAAATACATTTTTCTTTGACGGTAAACATTACAAAAGTAACCGTATTTTTCGGCAAATCTCACTCCGTAGAAATGGGATGGTACACGTTAATCCATTCGATATGGAATCGGTTATGGAATATGTTTTTGGAATACGAAATTCCATCTGTTCCACTGATGAAATGATTTTAAACAAATAAAAAAAAAATCATATCTGTATTTCTTCAAGGTTTTCACCTCATACCCACAGGGAAAAAGTATCCGCTTTTAATGATACAAGGGTTCACTTACAAACGTAGACAGACACTTAAGGATGGCAGAGTGAACTGGAGGTGTTCCAACGTGCTGAGAGGCTGCAGAGCGGCGGTGGTGACGGCATCCGAGGATCCGTCGTACGGGTTCAGTGTGATCACTTCGCTTCACAATCACGATCCTCCTCAATATCACTGTACGTCGAAAGGCCGATGGGTCAAGATCTGAGAACTAGTTTAATACTAAAAGGAACCAGTTACTGATTTTAGTCATTGGGTTGGGTTTTCGGGTTTTTGGGTCGTTGGGTTTTCTTGTAATAAGTACGAGTTCTTTTATTATTTGGTGATGTATGATGGTTTTACTTTTATTTATTTGTATAAATCTATTAATTTCGATTTTAATTAATTGTTTCGTGTCGATCTTTGGACGTTTCAAAAACTACTATATTCATCAACTTAATAAAAATAAATATGTTTTATATGTATCAAATAAGTACAGATTATTATCATGATACATTAATTTATATAAATTAATTTATGTAAGGATAATGTTATCCTTGAAAAAAAATGTAATTATTTAAATATTAATAAATAAATTTCGTTTAAAAATGTAATTAAAATTTGTCTCTTATTGTTTGTTTCATTGATCTATCAACTCATTTTTAGTTTTAATATAATAATAAATTGATGAATTTATTATTAAATTGTGTTTCTATTAATAAATTGGCTTGCACAGAAAAGAAAAATACTTAAAACGTGACTTCTATCCAGTTTTATCATTACATTAACCGCTAACTCGCTGTGGAAGAAAATCTCCCTTCGCACCCTGTCTATTTCACAAGGATTTTCCGACCATACCTGGTGCATTCGATTGCCGTGCGTGTTGTAATTCATACCCTTCTTACTTAGATAGATATATAGAGTTTTCTAATTGTTGTCGTTTCTGTAAACTTCTGCTTTTTCTCAAAAAAAATATCACGAATATCACGTTAAATTGAAAATGAGTATGAAATTATACTTTAGTTAGGTAAACAATTTTCTTAACATTATTTTCTTCGCGATGAACTGCTTCACTTGAGATGTCCAAACCGAAACAAGTTACTTCCAACGCGTTATTTTTTAAGGTGCGCATTTGATACCTTCAGGAAGGAAATATCCCTTGCTGATGATAGACGGCTACACGTACAAGAGAAAGGGCGTCCTCAGTGACGGCAGAATCAAGTGGCGCTGCTCGGACGTGCTGAAGGGCTGCAAAGCGACAGTGGTAACGGACCCGGAGAACACGGCGAACGGTTATTCGTACGGTACATTCGATCATAACCACGGACGGCCGCCGATGCATCGCACCAAAGACGGGCGATGGATCAAGCTTAGGTCGTAAAGCGTGCAATGCTAACATTAAGTTATTTGAATTTTGCAAATATCTCTGTAAAGAGGTAATACTGTGTCTGGTAGAACCAATTCTGTTTTGTTAATTTCATCGCACATCACGCATAAGCCGAGTCTGATGTAATTTTATACAATCATGTGGCCTACGAGATGTAGTAATCCAGAGAGTTTTTTTTGAATTCTCCAACGAATGCTATCAGATGTTGCAAAGTATGCACATTTATTTTAGAAAATAAGAGCTAATTTAGAAAAAGAAATATATTTCATGTGTACTCATAATACGGAGCCAAACAAACAATATATGTTTCATATTCGGTAAAGAAAACATGTAACAGTTAAATATCCGACAAAAATTTGAAGGCAACTCTTCGCCGCATGATTCCATAGATTCCAGCACTTTTTAAAACTTGTTGATTAATATTGATGATTTTGCCGCTTTTCAACCACGACTATTCGTTCGGCGCTGATAAATATATGTTTCCTATACTGATACGCACTTAACTAATATAAGCCACTGTTGGACTCTGGTACAAAACAGATAATGTGGTCAAAGTCTTCTGTAGGAGATCAAGACTTGTGACCCTACTACTACCTACCACATTAACCAGGCTCGTGGCCCTACTCGAACCAGGCATATTTTGGGCCAAGTGGGGAATACACCATAATTGTTCCTAAGTGTGTTCTTTTTCTTCACATATCGTAATAGATTCGAACATTGTCCGGTACGGTAAGCAAAATTTGTCCTGATATTTTCATTCAACGTTAAAGCAAGTGACAAAATGACATATTAATCTGTTAAATAGTTGTTGTTAAACGGTATAGTTAAACAGTATAAGGCCATTGGGGCTCAAAGTCGCGTCTCCCGTATTATAGGCGGAAGTACCTAATTCTTAAATTATTACCGCTTTAAAAGCGACGAAAAATTATAGTAAATAATAATGTAAAGTCACGATTAATTCTCTTGCTTCAATGACATGCATTAATCTTTCATGTAAGCTCGTCGATACCGGATACTTAAAATTTGCCCTTTCTTAAAATCCCACCAATTTGGTGCAAAGCATTTTCTAAGGGGACCCTTGCCGACCTTACTTTTACACATATCGCTCTATAGATTTGTTTTGTCAGTCTACTTTCATTCATCAACTGGCATTCAACAGTATCCAATTCAAATGTGTACTAAAATAGACGATTTCCATGAATTTGTATTCAACTATTAAAAGGAAATACTATTTATTGAGTCGATGTGTGTGAGAAAGAAATGTAAAACATTTCAACTGTGAACGGTTTATACATGGTGAAGATATCATAACATTTTTTTCTTAAAATACTTAAATATATATTATATTCAACTATATCTTATGATATTGCTCCCCATATAATTCAACGGAGAGTTACATAATGTGACTAAAATGATAAATGAAATAATGTAAAATAGTTCAAAGTTATCTTTAAACTGTGATTTTAAAGTATCTTAAGATAAAATACATATTGTAATAACTCCGCCGTGTGTAATGCCCTTAAGATTGAACGCGAATAGCTCAATAGTCCATTTCTTAATGCACTTACTTATGAATATGTAAGTCTTGTATTTGAAAACAATTTAATCGTGAAATGAAGAGTACCTATTTTTATACGAGTATAAGGTTTACAAAAAAAAATGTTTATTTTTAACGCTATCTACCAAAGTATGCCTTACTTATTTTAGTAAATAGAACTCACAGAGTCTTTCGCTTTGAGAGATGATGCTTAATATTTTTTTTTATTTTTCACATTATTATTATGGATTAATAAATGGTTTTCTTTCAAACAATTTTTCCTTATGTAGCATTAAAGATTGCTTTTCTAAAATACAACGACATTGGCTATGTCATGACAGAATTTATTCGAATTGATTTAGCCCCAATTTCACCTGCGACTCGACACGTTTTCCTATGCGAACACTTTAAATAATACTATTTTTATCATTACGTATATTAACTGTTTCTAATTCTAAGCGACACACCACGTTCGAAGCCTCTTATTATTGAAGTTGTATATGTTTTCCATTAAAGGTTTCCATCTCATACCGACAGGAAGGAAATATCCCCTATTGATGATTAACAATTACACATACAAACGCACAGACCCACTGAAGGGCGGAAGGTGGTCGTGGAAGTGCTCCAACGTACTGAAGGGATGCAAAGCATCGGCGGTGACCGCCACCGAGGATCCCAAGTTTGGCTTCCACATGTCGGCGTCGGGCCACAACCACGACCCTCCGTTGTATATCCACAGGGGCGGGAGATGGATAAAGATCAAGCCGGGGAATCTATTGCGATGACATCGAGAATCATTTATTATTTTGCTCAAACGCTTCTGCGTCAACCTGTTATGTATTTATGCGATATGTGTCTCGCGTTGTGTTCGCATCGCACTTCATGTTAATGTTATTCAAAATTACTTAGTTTATTGTTTTGTTCCTTCGCATGTCTGTAATATTATTTGTATAGAATAAAGGCTGTTTTGGCTTTTTATTATGTGATCGTTTTTTTTTTTTGCGCATCGCTTTCTATGCCTTTACACATGTGAAATTTATCTTTATTGCTTCTATTTTAGTACATACTTTTTTTTTATTTTACAGCTGTCATATAATTTATGCCTATTGAAGGTGGCTCCAGACCTTACTATAAAAACTACAGCTATTTTCACCGAGTAGAGCTAATTTCTTGATATTAGGTTGGGGAAAAAATTTTTTCGTATTCTACAATTAAAAAGTTGCAGTAAAATACATTTGATTGTGCTGTTTGTATTTGGCGAATTTTGATATCATTAAATAGATGACATTTAAAAATAAAGAAAAAGAAGGAGTGAATATGGTGCCCCGCCATTTTTCTATTGTTTTTCTGTCTATTAAAATGATTCAATATAACGTACAATTCGATACCATTGCAGTTTTACTACAAAAAAAAAAGGAAAAACACGACACAAGCCGCGACAAAAAATTGTGACGTTTATAGACCTAATGCAGTGTCAGTAAGTGAAGCACAAAACTAGTTCGAGCGTTTTCAGTCCGGTTATTTTCATGTCAAAGATGAACCTCGCTCTGATCGACCTGTTACGGATAAAGTTGATGCCATTGGAAAGAGTAGAACAAGATCAGCATATTAGTTCTTACGACATAGCTGAAGAGCTGAGGATTGACCACAAAACAGTTTTGATCCATTTGAAAAACACTAGATATACAGAAAAAGCTTGATATTTAGGTCCCACACGAGCTCCCTGAAAGAAATTTAATAAATCGTGTACTAATTTACGATTGTCTATTGAAAAGTAATGAAACCGAACCGTTTTTGAAACAAATGATTACTGGTGATGAAAGATTGGACTATCTACGACAAGGAAGGGCATTATTCATTATGAGCCTTTACCGCCGGACAAAACCATCAATTCGGATCTCTTCTGCGCGAAAGCTAATGAAACTTGAGAAAGAAATAGAGAAAAAACGGCCGGGATTGATCAATAGAAAAGGTGTGATTTTTCATCAAGATAACACCAGACCAAACACATCTTTAGCCATTCAGCAAATATTGAGAGAATTTGGTTTGAAAGTATTAATGTATCCACCATATAGTCCTGACCTTGTACCCTCAGATTTTCATCTGTTTCGGTCTCTTCAGAATTCTTTAAGTAATATTAGGTTAGCATCAAGAGAGAAAAGTCAAAACTATTTATCTCAGAGTAATTTGATCAGAAATCCCAAAATTTCTACAGCAATGTGATTATGTCACTCTCTACAAAATGGTAAACAGTTGTTGAATAAAATGGCACGTATATACATATATAAATTATAATTAAATTTAATTATAATATGATAAAAATTATCTTGAATTTGTATATAAAACACGAAAAAACTTTTCCCCCGACCTTATATTATTTTTTTTATCTTAGTCCGCGAAATAATTATATTGTTGTTTTTATATACGTTTCATGCCAACTAAGTACATCCTCAGGAACATGAAGACAATCATAAGCACATGCAAGTAGTTTTAATACTCCAGGGTGGTAGATGTGACAGTGCGATGCACCCAGTTGAAAGCAATATCGACCAATTTTCTGTCATCCTTTTTGTTTTAGTCACATTCTTGCCCTCCGGCAGAGGAAAGTATCCCAGATTGATGCTGAACGGTTACACTTACAAAAGAGTACTGACGAGCATCGACGGCGCCACACTGTGGTACTGCTCCAGCCGAGGGAACGGCTGCAGGGCCATAGTGAAGAGTCAGAACAACGTTTACCAGCCGGCCGGGCTGGTGCACAGCCACGTCGCGCCGATATACCACAAGACCAAAAACGGCGATTGGATCAGGGCCAGCTATAAGCTGAACAAGTTGGAAAGATGAGCGTGGACTGTTAATTATTGTAATTTTTTTTTGTGATTAAATGATTTTTTATTAGTCTTCATCATCTTCTATCCTTTTCGCTTTTATTGCACGACATCATATCATTCCGTTACGCAAACATACGACAGTAAACGTAACTGTTAAATAAACAAAATAAGGAACGATTACATGGCATAACTTTAGAGTTCATTAATCGTGACGCAGTAAATTTCACACAAGAGTTTTTTGCGAGTAGATCTCAATTTAAAAAGAAGTGCCATTTCTATGTTTTTCAACGGCATAACTTTATACATGTGTTTTCATACAACATTCTTATTAAACGTATACCTCATTTCCGAGATATATTCCACCTAACTCATAACAACGGAATGGGCAGCTAAATTGATTTCCAAATTATAGACTTAAAAACCAGCAGTGGTAAGTAACAAGTCGAAAATCTCAATGAGAATTGCTTTGTGCATTTAAATTACATTACATTACATCGCTTTCCACAGCCCAATAAATATTGGGCTGTGGAAAGCGAAATAAAAATTACTAAATTCCGTAACAAGTTTAAAGTTATTGTTATTTCGTTACTTAAGTGCAAAAATTCAAATTGGATGTAATGAAAGATAATAACGTTTTGAATATGTCACTTAAACAATGTCTGTACAGAACTCCATCGTTTACGTGAAGCGATACGCACTTGGCTGTTTGACTATAATATTATACTTTGACTATAAGATTCAGAATATTGAATAGGTTACACTTGGTAATTTTCCCATTTAAATATTTTGTCCTTAATTACACGAACTTTCCTAAGTCTAAACTTAGGTAAGTAAAAACGGAGTTCTTTTCATGTTATTCTCTTATCAGATTTTTTTACGCGATCACTTAGATAAACATGTTTCTTTAGACAATTGTGAATCATTTGTAAATTATATGGCAAGTCCGGAGGCAACGCACTTAACAATAATATATTCCTGATGCGAACGCCCTACAATCCAAATATTTGACAGTGGCCTAACTTGAAGAGATCCACAAAATGGACGATGTCTCCCCCAAGCTATCGCCCTTCGATGGTGTCATCAAATAGAAATATGTGCTTGCGCATGACACATTTGAATGCTAATTTATGCAACGATTTTTGATTAACTTATGAGTCATATAATTTTGTTTACTCTTAAAATGAGCTCAAAAAAGCTCCGTTGATTACACGCTTAGTACAGCTGTAGGTACAAATACTTTATTTGAAAAAAAATGAGTATTATTGCGGCATTTTCGTAGGACGGTTCTTAGCTTTTATGACATTAAGTATTTCAAATTTTGAAATACTTAGTGTCATTGATTGTTCTTCTTGAGCTTGTTTCATATTTTGACTTAAGTTTCCAAAGATTGGAAAAAATGAAACGTAAAAATAATGTGACACAAATAATCAAACTCATAAATGATCCTTAAATACTGATACAATTTATCCGCATTTGAATAATAAGTACACACTTATTATTCAAATTATATTATATTATATAATATAATATTTCAATATTGTCAAATTGTTCACGAATATTAATTAATTTATTTACTAAAATTGTCATATTAGCATACTACATAAAAAAAATATTACATGTATTCTAGATAAAAATTCACTATGTAGTAAATTTTCTTTAAATAATGCACTTCACTCTAAATCGATTTACAAAAAATTCTGTTCTGTTGTATTAACTGCTACACTGTTTTTGGATTCAAGTGAGATTTGTACCCTCCGGCAAAGGAAAACATCCGAGATTAATGATGAACAGATACACCTACAAACGGGCCGTGATCAGCACTAATGGAGTCACGCTCTGGTATTGCTCGAGCAGGAGCAACGGGTGCCTGGCGGCTGTGAAGAGCTCCGGAGAAGAATTCAGAGAATGCGGCGGACTCCACAACCACAACCCTCCATGTTACCATCTCAAGGGTAACGGAAAATGGTCAAGATTGAATCAGTAATCGTTTCATTAGTTTCAATGTTGTATAGCGTAGTTAGCTGACAAGATGTAACAATATCTAACTTATAGTACATATAAATAGATTAGATCTGAATAGATGTGGAAATAGAAACCTAACAATACTTGCCTGACTGCAACTAAGTAAAAAGATTTTTGTAATCTATGTATGTAGATTAGTGTGTTCATCTGTTTCCACGTAATTCTCAAGCTGCTTATCATAGATTTACTAGTGAACTGTCGTTAATTTCGTTTTAGAGATCCGCATATCATAGGCTATGTCACACCACATTTAAACCAACGTGGCGTATATAATTTGCTTAATACGCTAAATAAAAAAATAAGATCATAAATGTATCGGGTTTGATATCAATCGCAACGTGGTAATTTAAAGATCCGGAAAATGTATATAAAATAATTTGTATGTAAAAATGATTGTTCATTGTGTAGTTTTGGCTATAATGAAATGTATAGTAAACGCTGTGGGTGCAGGTTGCCATAATTCTAGAAGACTTTGTAATTGTGTAGGTTCCAAAAAGTGTCAAATAAAAATTTAACTTAAAACCCAACCATGGGAAAAATAGATAAAATTTTAAAAATAGAAAAAACTTGATAGTATTGTAATATTTGAGAATAGTGAGTAATAATGGTTACTATGCTGTGAAACTGAATGTGGTTTTATTTTTATTATATCATAAGAAAAAATAGATTTTAAAAACGTTATTTAATTTTACTTTTTTGTCAAGAATGCTTATTGTATCGTCGTCCCTCCGAACACCAACTGTAGATATGTACGATTTTGTAAGTTCACGACTTAGTTTTATGTGGGTGAGCCGGACACGACACGCTTGCAACATAATTATGTTTATTTTGGCTATCGTGGTAAAGCATACAAACTTTTTAATTTTTTGCAGCAATACTAATACCGACGAATAAGAAGCACCCGCTGCTGATGTATGAACGCTACACGTTTAAATATCAAATCAAATTGGCGTCGGGGAAGATCATCTGGTACTGCTCACAAAGGCTTAAGGGTTGCAAGGCAACCATGAGTAGCATCAATGGAACATATTTGAAGCCGGACGTCCGTCACAACCACGACCCTCCCAATTATTATCAGAGCAGTAAGGGGACCTGGTTAAAATTGTAAGCTAAAGACGTTCAAGCAATAAAAGGCATGCAGTGGGCGAAAGTAAATATGTCAAGTTTTTTCTAGAAGGTATATTTTGAAGTTTTGTTTACAATATTTTTAGATTTTAAAACCACTGTGTTCGGTTTTTTGATTGTACTGACTGTCGGCTTCATAAAAACAGATAGGTTTATTACTTACGATGTTGCTGGAAAAAAATGTATTCGACATCGATTTTGCAAGTGGTCTTGGTCCCTTACGATTCATTGTTGTAAATTTTACAATTTTTTTTTTATATTTTGGATGTAGATGTTGGATGTCCAGGTGCAAAATTCTGAGATGGTTGAGAAAAAGATCCGTCTTCCAGTTTTCCTTGGTGAATCCAGTTAATTACGTGTGATTTTTTGATATTCGATGCGTTTTTGTTTGTTGTAGTGTACGTGCTCATTCGTAGCGTCGTTTTTCAATTTTGAGGATTTGTGGCAACCAGTTGGTTCACCTACGTCTTGGTGTTTTGAGTTTTGTGTGTATTTTGTGACAAGATTGTAGCTCTTAACTCCCTTTGAAGATCTACTGGCTTATCAGGAAGTGCCGTGTATCATGCCGAATTTAAAAGACCAACTCCATTTTTTCTAGAGCTAGGTCCAATTCTACCCCAAATTTAATTGGCGGGTTTTTTGTGGAAGAAGAACTGTTAGATATAAATCAATTGTGATGGTGGAAATTCATGAGAGCAAAATTAAATAATATCTTAACCTTAAGCAGTTCACCTGAATGACATTGAGTTCAGGGTCTTTGGGGAGACTTTTCGCATTAACGTTCTTTCGGCAGGGAATATCGTCGTTTACTTTTAAAAAAATCGTAGGAAAAAGCTTGATTCTTTGATTGACGAACTGACAAATAGATTAACAAATGTGAGGTGTGTATTTAGAACAGTTCATTGACGTAAAAGTCTAGGCCCGTATTCCCTCGTCTGCGACTCCACGCCTCTTTAGGTAATCCCAACATGGTACTTCATGATGTTTCCATGATCGCTCTAACGAAAGGGTCAGGCGCACACGAGGTCTCACACAAGAGACAGGGAACAGCGATGAACGATCGAACATGCGAATAAATACGTTGCCTTCATAATGCTAGTTAAACACTCTTCTCGTCCATATAAATATTGTAGATTAAGTAAACGAGTGTTTTCTTTTATTTTATTTTGAAATATTCTTATCTGTTCAAAAAAAATACTTAAATAAAGGTGAAAAGGTTTATATATGCTATTTTTTATTTCTTTGATCAAATACATACAAATCATATAAAGTATAGTTCATATAAACACAATTCACTCTCATATAATATACACTTTTTATTTATTTTGATTTTTTTAAATTGTTTATTTATAAACTATACAATTTCGTAATTAAATTATGAAGTTATATAATTTCATTTTTGAAATCATGTAGTTTCAAAAAATGTCATCGAGTGTCGAACGAATGAAATTCTATAGTAACGTAAAGGTTTTGCACTTTCAGTTTTCTACAGGATTTCAGAACGGGGCAAGAAGCATTTGATAGTCGACGGCTATTCATTCATCTGCCGCTCCTACTGCTTGAACCACATCAAGAAGAACTGGAAATGCGCGTCACACGCCGGCTGCACCGCCAAAGTGCACACCGTGGACGGCGAGATAGTGAACGTCAACAACGTGCACAACCACCCCTCGCTGGCTACCGGGCAATACGACTTGGACGTGGCCAACTATGCATTTAATATCTATCACTGTAATGCCTACAAAAATTAGGATTCGGGGAAGGTATTCGATGTGGCATATGTCTTAAATAACTTGTTGCGCAACCTTTAAATTTTAATATTTGTTTTTTTAGAATTATATATTACGATAGAGAGAGAGATAGTACAAGTTAATAATAACTTTTATTTATTTACATCACACATTTCCGGTTGTCTATATTGCAGTTTGTTTATATGGATTTTTAAAGATATATTTTTAAATTTCTGTAACTAAAAAAATATATTTTAAGTCCCTTTATACATCGGCATTTTTACCGGCCCCGCTACAGTGTATGGAGACTTAATAAAAACCTATATCTTTACATATTGGTGTTTTCTATAAATCAGCGGCGCGCTAATTCGAGCACCGGTGCGTCCCCGCTATTATTCACGGCGTTTGCGGTGTGTTTTTTTTTCACATAGCTGCGCCGGCGCATCCGGCGGAGTTGGGACCGTTGAACGGTGCCAGTAAAAAACGCCAATGTGTAAAGGGGCTAAGATTACTCGTGCTTCTGCTCGTCTCGCGACCGATTTTACAAAAAAGTCGCCTGTAGGAATTTAATGCCTGATACAGCTGTGTGTTGTACTGAGCCACATATATTTCAATATTAATCACTAAAAATTAAAAATATCTTAGAAAAAATGTAAAACTTGGTTTATAGAAAAGAGGGATAATATGTTAACGTTTAAATAATAATTCATTTTTAGTATTATATCAAAGAGCTTGAAATATTTTTAGAATTCAATTTTTCATTAGCAAAATGTGCATGATTTTAAGATAATTCATATAAATGATCTTAATTCCCGCTCATTGTCAAAACTATCACCTTCGAATCTCTTTTATACATAAGAAATCAGAACAATGTTCTGTTTATTACGGGAAATGTTATATTATATTTACTAATTCCGCGACAAAGATTTTAATTCTAATCAAAAAATTTGATTGTACTGGCCGAAGTAAACTTGTGTCATCATGACAATTTTTGGCCACAATACGCAATAGACATGTGTTGTTCAAGTCTATAAATCAAAAGAAAGTGACTGAACCCTTTCAGTTTTGCTATCAAACAAACGTATGAAAATATATTGAAAGGGAGACGAATTATGAAGCTAAAGTCAAAGATTTTATTATTAACCGTGTTGATAGATACGGCCTTCTGAGACACAGAAGACGGACACTTAAAAAATTGTGCTTAACATGATATCTTTTAAAAAATTTGTTACCACGAAATGATCTAAAATTAGGAGAATACAACAAATTATTTTACATGTTCCTGTTATTTATTTATTGTTTGTGATCCTAATATATTGTTCCATAATTTAGCAACATGATCTCATTTTCGCCCTTTATATCAACGCTTAAGTTTACTTTGATATTTTTAACAACTCAATCTGATAAAATTCTTAGATATATTCAGTGTAATACAATTAAATCTGAGAGAAAATTATATTTGATTATTCATTGTTTAGTTCATTTTAGTTTGCTGTAAATATCCTATAAATATTTAATGTTCGACATGAAAATTATTTACTTATTTAGTAATATAATAATAGTATATCTTTCAGATAATCACATTCATCTTGGGCATATAGTGAACGTTGTTTCCACAGACGTTCATCCGATTGAATCTGATGATGATGTTATCGAAGTTATGAGAGATGAAGCGCCGATAGTAATTTTGTCAGATGACGAAGAGATGAACATTTTACCACCCAATGAATACTATCTCGAACACGGTTCTAACACAGCACAAAATGCATCAGATGATCAATTTGATGTGTTCACTGACCCTCTAAAAATTCCCATGTATGTAGAAAATATTTGTGAAAACAATCTAGTATTAAATGATACACCGCCCAATTTTATTCCCACAAATAAAGACAAGGCAATAAGCGATTATGTTGAAAGTTCAAATTTGAAAGCGACATGTTGTATTCCTACGAACGTTCAAACACCACCTACGGGTGAAGAACCACAAACAACTTTAGAAGAAAATAAATTAACAGTTGAATCGACCAAAAGTAGCGATATTGGAAAATTTTCACTTTCAAGTGACACGATGATATCTACAAATTATCAACCGTTAGATAGTACTCCTGCATTGAAGATAGCTGACAAATCTTCAGATAATAAAGAAGAAGAAAAGATTGAAGCAGACAATAAAATTGAAAAATCTCCAATTTTAATTGAACTAGAGAAACCCACAGCAACTTGCAATGTTGAAACTTCTAGTTCTAATGATAAACTTACAAATTTTGACGGGATTAATGAAAAATGTAGCATCGGAAATTATTTTACTTCAAGTGCTAATTCTCAACCGTTAGAAGAAGGTGCTGAAAATGAAATTTCTGTTGATGAAACGTGTAACAATTAGTTATCAAAAGTAATGTTTTTCATTAAAAATATATTTTCTAATTAGTTTAATGAGATTATAACATTTATAACACTCTATTTGAATAATCAAGGTAAAAGCTTTTACGTTTTATAATCGCACTGTATTGAATAAATTCTGAAAATCACCGTTAGTAATTTTCAATTTAATATAGCCTCTTCTATTAATACATTTTAAGGCCAACAATAATTAATCATTTGATTACAATATTATTTGTTTCTTTAATAAGTTCAATTTAAACACAATCTACTGTTATGATAGTACTTCTTCATAACCAAAAAGAATAAAAGAACAAAATAACCAAATTAAATTAATATTACCTGTTGTCTATAAATACCTTTGACAGTTTTCATTATCTTTGGCACATTCGAATATTTGTTTTTTTTTCTCTAACGTCTTGAATATTAAGTTTGTTATTTATTTAAAGCTATGCAAAAAGGTCCATGAAAAAAAAACTTTGTAGTAAGTCGAAACACGTCTGTTGTAGCAAACGGTGGCCCGTTTACGACAACACTTATAAGTGTTACGACAATTCCTTTCGTTGACCATTTATCAATTCTAAAGCCAAGCTCTGAAGCTCTCTCGCTCTTTAACAAAAACCTTCTAGTCGTACTTGGTGCATTTCATTTTATTACTCACGAAGGTCACAATTTTGCTGTGACATTCTTGATTGAAACTGATTGCGAGTATTAACTTTTAACTTTGAACCAAAATGTAAGCGAAACGGCCTACATTTTGACACGATCAATCGGAGTGTCTTGGATACTAAACTGAACATTTTTCAGGTGTTTCACTGTTGATAGAGAGGAACGGGCGGCGGGTGCTGTTTATCGGACGACACCGCTATTTAAAGCATTACGACGGGCCAGGGGGGCGCACGAGATGGCGCTGCTGTCGCTCCTTCAGCCGGTGCCGCGCCATCGCCTTCACCGTAGAGAATCGATTGATTAAATTGACAGATGTGCACAATCATTAAACTGCATTGTAAAATGTTGGTTAACATCGATCAATAATTATATAAAGAGGTTCCGAAATCTTGTTTTAAAGTTGAAAATCACAAACGTCACTAGAAAAATGTTATTATATTGTAAGATATTAGCCATCATGTTTAAAACTCTACATGAATGTTTCGCTATTTTTATTTCTTAATTTTCGTTTAAGTCATTAATTTATTCCAATATACAAAACAATTGTGCATATAAGTAACATACGAAATACGGTTTACTACGATTCTGTTGAATTAATGATATGATACTAAGTGATACGGCAATGATATAGCCAGTGAATATTATTGTAGTTAGTTACACATATATAGAAGAGCTGTCCCGTCTTAATCTTAATGAAAATAGAATAAAATATTTAAACTGTCTCTATTTTGTCTAAAAAATGTCAGTAGAAACATTGTTAGTTTTGTCGTTTGATAACGTCTATTTATCGTTAGAGTAGAGGAAAGAAATTAAATTTGAATATAACACAAGTGTCTTCTTCCATTAAAAAATCAGCAATAATTAATGTATTTCAAACATCGACAGAATTACGCATATTATTAACATTCAAATGAGTTAATCTCCATTGTAAATATATGACAAACGTTATCTGTTTTCATTCAAGAATGTTGTTAGCATATAAAATTAATACAATGTATATTTATGTCTATATATACATATACATAGACGAGTAGAATCGTGAAATGTATATTCATTAGAAATATTAATGCAAGTTGTCCGACATTAAAATATAAAATACACGGAATGGAATATAAAAACTTACTTTAATGGAAAAGTAAACAAAAAACTATATTAAAGATACGCTGCTGACTGTGCGTAATTCATTTTAAATAATACTTATTTTTAATAATTCTCGGTTCGCAGTTGATACCATAACGATAACAACATTTTGGTTTAAAAAACCTTTTGAATAACTTGTCATGCTTTTGAAATCTTACGTCCATATTTGTTGAACCTCACTCAAATCACTGCCATCTTAAGTAACGTGGGACCGAGACCGTTATTATTTTCTATAGCGAAACAGTATAACTGTCTCGCTCTTTGCAATTTTAGACTTTAAACGTGTTTTATTGATACGGGCGATAGACTGTATGAGTGAAGTAACGAAATTACGTCATCTTAAACAAACTGATGAAACTGCTTGACATTTATTCAAATATACGAGAGCCGACGATACGACGACACAGAGTGCTTCATCAAAATATATAATAAACCCGGGCGGTGTGGTCAATTTTGTATAGTCACTTCTAAAAAATACGTAGAAGTTTTTCATATGTCTGTGAGTGTTGCAAGGCGGCGATTGATTTTCGGTAGTAAAAATTATTGCGGTCAATGTCGATTTTTTAACGTAAGTTGTAAGTTACTTTTCTGCGCTATTCCTTTTAAAAGTAATTCCCATCTGTAATTCTGTAAGTAATTATAAATTAGTAATAATGATAATGGCAAATACGTATTGTTTGTATTAGAATATTCATTTTACATCTATTGTCAAAGTGATAAATACTGTAATAAATGACGTAAATGTTGTTTTTTATTCTCTAATTTAATGAATGTATAAAATATATGGACATTTCATAACTACTACACTGAACTGAATATTTTGAGTTTTTTTTTTTGTATTAATGGTTATTAATAAAATAATATGAATAGAAATCATCCATCAATACTCCTAAATTTTTGCTAGGCTAACATTAGATCGTTTAAAAAAAATAGACCACCGCTGACACGTGCTGCTGTGCACCTCTATAGGTATAGTGGGTTTATTATACAGATCCGTATGCACACCAAAGCCTACGTCAACGACGCCTAAACCGCAAATTAACCATAAAATGTACACGCTCGAGCATTAACCGTACCATCTAACGGGACATCAACTGACCATTGCTATAGGTAGAGCGGTTCTTCTACACATTTACACTTTGATTAGTAACTAACGCGAGACTATTATACTAAAACATGGTGAAAGAAGAATAAGCTCTAGAAGAAATGTGTAGGCCATTAGTTTCTTTAGGCAGTACGATATTAATTTAAATAATGAATGTGACTTATCCAACAAATTGTGTGCGGGAAAATGTTTTTATTTGAATTGTTTACGTATGCTAAGACGATTATGTGCTCTTTTTATATTTATTATGATGGTGACACGACTAAGTTGAAACTGGTAGGTATGGCGTAGCTAGGGTTGAGGCGGCGGGGGCGGCCCACACCGGGTGCCACCCATTTAGGGATGACACCCGAGTTGACCCGATCGTGAATTGTGAATTCACAAAAAATACACAACAAAAGAATTTTAACCGTACATCAGCTCTTCCACCTATAAAAAATCGTAAAACTGTGGCAGATTGCGTAACTGCTACTTGTAATTTTTGGGGTGACACTATAATATCCGCCCCGGGTGCCACCCATGCTAGCTACGCCATTGCTGTTAGGATAATAACAACCTATTTATATTACTAACAACTCTTATAAAAGAGTCGAAATGTTTTTAATTTTTTGATTTTGCTGCTTTCCGCTGCTGTATCGATCGGATATCGCGAAGATGCTACCTAACTTTAAACAAAAGAAAATGTGCAATATCTTGACTTCCGAATTCCAAATATTTGCTGTTTAATTTTACAGGTTAATCCTTTGATAGTCTCAATACTATTTCTTTGGTAGAATTTCAATTCTACCCTATACATCTATCTTAAATTGCGTAGTAGGTAGTAGAAAAAAATTCAATAGGGGCGACGTGCAGACTTCCAATCTAAGTACGTGCATCACATCCACTATAAATCTATCAAAAATGACGAGAAAATGCAGTTCTCATTAATATACAGATAACAATAACTCTTATAAACGAATACTTCGAGTTGGTTGGTTCTCAAAAAGGGTATGAGACTTGATCAGAAATGATTTTACTCGCCTTTGAGCTCGTGACGTATCAATTTATGATAGAATAAACCAATACCATAAGGTAAACTTAACAACCCTTTCTGGACAATTAATAATTGCAAGTAATGCAGAAAATAGTACTAGTATATAGTTCATATGTAATTTGGGAATTATGTATTTATAATAATGAAATTACTAAGTGGCTCGGCAGAAGTTGTTCTGCACTTTCTTGTCACCTACAAGTCACCTGTAGGTGATTGACCCGAACAGTTATGCCCGAATCCGCGCCTCCATGGACGTAGGATTTGTTTCTTCTGCATCGATCGATGTCAATTGCAATCCCGGTATCATTTTTGATTCCGAACCCAGTCGCGGACTTTTGATCCCACACTCGTTTTCGACCCTAGTCCGTTCTCAATTTCGGTTCCGGACTCACTTTCGATTCTGATCCTGGCCCCGTTCTCAATTCTGCTCTATGTCTCGCTTTCAATTACGATTCCATTTATAATTCCGTTGCCGCTCCTCGTCCTTGATTTCGTCTTGATCTAATAATTCCGATTTTGCTTCCGATCTCGATTGCGGTTCCACTTTTGATTCAATTCCAATAAATTATCCAATTTTTAAGGGTGTTTTCCATGCAGGAACTCTAAAAATATCGCGATAAAAAGTACCCTAAAAGTGGCCCAGTAAGATCTTCCACCTTCCAGTGAGTCGCATAGTGATCGATTTAGCAGTTCCGAAGATACTACAGACAGACGAACAGATACAAAGGGTTTTTTTTTTCCATAGAAACCTTGTTTTGACAATTAGGAACACAAAAAAAGAATCAACCAAATCGGTCGAGCCGTTCTTAAGTGATGCACTTTCATACATGTGGCAATTGATTTTTATTTATACAGACATATGTAAAATACCCTCATGTTTTTTGCTCGTTCTTTTTGAGGAAAAACTTACCTTCTGAAGTTACCTTCTGAACGATAGGTTAATTCTAAACTACATGTAATGACGTATTTCAAGTATTATATTGAACTTAGGAAATAAATATAGTTTAAGTTTTGAATTTAATTTTAAGTATTTGTTTCAATAAAAGATATGCTGTACAAATCTAAAATGAGTGTTATTCACCTTATATAAAACCTTATCAAATAATAAATAATTATTCTAGTTTAATTTTTCTTAAATTACATTAAAAAGCGGCTATCCATAACAATTGAGCTGCACCGGCCGCCACTCGCCCGTAATAGACAATGTGCGCCGAATAATATACGTGTGTAGAAAAAGACGAACGATAAATCTGTAGGGTGTGAGAAAGAGAAAAAAAATGACGTTTACGACTAATCACGAGGCTACCCGACGAAACTCGAAAGTCGACATTTTTAGATTGCGATGTATGACGATTAGATATCTTTGTTTTATTTAATCGTAGAGTAAGTTCTGGTATGGAAATAAATGTATTAGTTAAACTAACAAATACAAATGCTTAGTTAATCGTCATAATATTTTAATTTAACATCACTAATTTATGTATTTTTCTATATATTTATTTTTGTGCTTTCCTATCCTATTTATTGCTTAGTGATTTACTGTATTGCATGTAATGGCAATTGAAAATATTTCAATATTTTGACAGATATGCCGTGCAATATTTTCGTTCGGCAATTTGCACGCGATTATAAAAATCCGAAGTGTCTCATAGAAGGATCCACGATCGGCGTAACGAGTCCCAGGAGTACTCCGTACCACTGTCTCGAATCTATACCGAAAAGAATGGGCAAGCCAGTGAGAAGACGTTGCGTGGTCTGCTATGCAACTATAAAAGGACGACTCGGCCGTACACGAGCCAGGCAAATAGCGAAGATGGTGGGGACTGAATGCAGAAAATGTGAAAAATCTTATTGCTTGCCGTGTTTTAATACCGCTCACATCCAAGCTGGTGATACGATATCGATCTTAAGTTAATTATGTACGTGCGAGATACACAAGTTATTATCATTTAGCAAAGTGATTATATAAACGTCTGAATGAATTTACTTCACATTTGGTACATCATGATTTCAAAAACAAAACATTAAAGAATAAATTATTATTTCATTTAACTCACATTCTTTGTTTATTTTATTACATACCTATATGGAATTGTAAATGAAAAATGCTGATAATATTTGAAAATATTTCGTAGTTACATTAGACTCCAAATACGGGTAGTTCCCTTGTCGTGGCGGGGAGAGATTTGTGTCCTGAGGATCGAAGTATTCGGAGAAAGTAAAGAGAGACGCGAGGTTGGCGACATGTAACTTAATGTTTTTTTCATGATACACCAGTTTCTTCTTAGGTGTATCTCTGACCTCAGAGCATGTGAAAGAGCCCCTTGACGTCTAAGCGGTAGCTAGTCTATGACGGAGTACTGTGACTGCTTCGCAACGATGGGCAACTCGCCTCTATCGGCGGCGGTGAGTCACTATTTCTATATATGGCTTTTGGGGTCTAGCGTTTCTTCACTTAACCGAGACATGCAAATTCAGGCCTAGGACGGTAAATTTGGAGGATCCGTCATCTGTTTTTAAAAGTCCAAGGTAATGTAACTTATATCCTCGTGACATAGACGCTGCTTCCATAGATGTCAGGGTGATCTATGATTGCGAGGATGAGCATCTCTTTTGAGTGAGCAATCGTCATAGAAGACAGTAAAAGAATACAAAAAATACCTACTCATACCTACGACAAAGGAGACATAATTATGGTTTAGGCTCTAAGAGTACGATTTAAGACGGTTAACCGTCCCCAGATACCAATACCCTCAGGAAACTCTCGATTTTCCATTACGTTACAATGTTAACAATTACATTAGAGCGTATCGCGTATGGAACGTAATACAACTTTAGGGTAACAGGTAAGGGTAACAGCTATTTTGAAGTATACCATAATGATAGGTATATTTCAAAATAGCTGTTATCCTTTCACATACCTAATGTACTATTAGTAAATTTAGAATCTATACAATCAAATTAATGAATTTCTATTTTCGTCTCTGGCCATTTGACTCTTGTTGATTAAAAAAACTAATCAAAAACCTTGATGTTACAATATAACGATACATACCCACCTGTTTTAGATCTCAAAGCTATACTACAATTAATGGCAATCGTACTATTTGTTTTAAGTACTTTTTCACGCTTAAAATTTCAACTAACTGACATTTAGATACAAAAACAACGCGCAGAACCCCTTAATCAAATCAAAGAAATTGTGTTTGATAAAGCGTTTGAACCAACAATTTTCACTAGAAATAATGAGATCGGTCAAGATCCTGTAATAAAAAGGCATTGTAAATTTTTGATTAATTTATTATAAATCAAACAGTATGGTAAAACAGTGTTTATTTCACTTCAGCGACATCAGAACGAATAAGTAAATTTGATAACTTCCCTAAAGCTAGATTAAAATTATATTCATCGTATGCTAGTAGAATAATTTTCATATGTGAATTTTGTAATACGATTTAGCCCTTTTTTGATAGCTATCTGTCAAACGCTTTCTGTACACGACGACTAAGGAATCCTTGTGTTGTCGGCATGTAATTTGCAAACGAACGTAACAAAAATGAATGATTCTATTAAGAAAAGAGGTAGGAAAGTGTCTACAAGACTAAGGTGTTTGATGGTGTTTGAAAGAAGCAAAAATACAACTGAATGCGATATAAATATAGAAGATAAAAGTGTCGAACAAGCAAAAGAGTTCGTGTGCTCGGGTAGTCAGTTCACAATTGTAAACAGGGTAGAAATACTGAAAAAAAGTGAATGCGAGAAATAAAATGAATCGGACTTTGCTTGCTATTACGAGTAGTAAAAGTGCCTCACGACGAGCACGTTCGGCTATCCCCAAAGGAGCCGTGATCCCAACGCTATAAGGTAGGAAAAGTTGGGTGTGGCAGAGGAAAAATGAAAGTGATTGCGAAGTTTAGGTAATATGTGTGTAGTGTCTCTGAAAGATAGATGTAGGAACAGTGATGTCAGAGAACGGTGTGGTTTGAAGGAAGGTGCAGTGACTAGAATAGAAAACGGTATATTGCGGTGGTTTAGCTATAAGGAAAGGATGAATCGAAGTAGACTGACAAAACAAATCTATAGCGCGAATGTGCGCGGTGGAAAGATCGGCAAGAGTCGCCCTAGAAAATTCGGCGCCAAATTGGTGGCTATTAAAAAACAACCAAATTTTAAGCACCCGAAACCGGCAAGCTCGCATCAAAAGATTGATGGTTGCCAGTGTAGCAAGACAGACGTGCAAAGATCGTGTCATGTGGAAGTCTCTGCCTACCCTCCTGAGAAATAGGTGTGAGTTTATATTATTATACTATACAATTTTTTTTTCAGTGATTACACTATATTGCAAGTAAATAAACGAAACTAAATTCTATAACGTTAACATAATGAAATTATTCTAAAATAAACATATAAAGCAAATCAGACCTTATTCGTCCTTATTGAGAGTACATATCTTACATCACCACGTATAAACATATAAATTAACAACTATTTTGTGAATGAGTTTATCGAAGCACAAGTTATAACATTGACAAATATAATGCTCTTATAACTAAGAATGTCACATTATAAAGATATAGTACATTTTAAAGCTCATATTATTATCCTATACTTGTGTCCCATTTTAGTTAATTGCACATGTAAAAGGCACCTGGATGCGTTTATATACGTACATAAAACTGTTGTTTTTGTTTATACCAGTGCTGTATGCCGTAATAAATTAATAAACAATAAGAACAATTCTATGGTGAGTATCAAGTTCGTTTACTTTTTAAACAAAAAAGAAATACAACAGAGCGAAATAAATATAGTAGGCTCCTAAATGATAACTATTATGAAATACGCCAAATTAACTGATTAGCATATTTATACGGTGTATAATACATGAATGAATAAATACATTTCTTAGAAAATTTTAATGATACATATTTTTTTTCGTTTAGAGATAACTGATCACTACCATGTCTACTATTACAAAAATTAATAATAAATCATGGAAAATAAATAGCCAGAACCGTCATCCATTTAACAACTACTTGTGACACTGACTTTTTCAAATTACGTGTTAATTATCAGAAGCATTTGTGCCTGTTTGGGATAATAGAAAGTATTATAAAATTTTGTTTCAAGAACAATGGCCATTTATAACTGCAATTTGTGACATTTATGTAAAATTCACAATACGTACAAAATTGTTATTGTCCCATAAACCTACAAATACTATCAACTTTATTTTTATAGTGGCGAACTAGCAGCTTCGCCCGAATGAACATGGAAAGAAACCACTTCCAATCCGCACGCCGAACCCCTCTGTGTATCAGACACTAACGTCAATCGCGATCCCGGTCTCGGTCTTCATTTGGATCGGTACACCAATTGAAGTTATTGAAAATTACATGGCGACCCGTTTGCAATGTTGTTTTTAGAGATTTGCTGTGGTAGAGCGTCACCGCGGCCAACTTGACTGAGCACAAAAACGGGCCGCCTCGGCCGGTGAAATATCACATTCTCACAGGAATACGGACGTGAAGTGGCTGCTTCCGCTGTCGTGTTTCTCCAGTGAGTCAAAGTTTTGGTAGCACCTCTCCCTTCCGTCAGCCCGATCACTCCCCCGTTAGATGTGGTGCGTTGCCTCTTGGAAGGGAATAGGATTCCCTTCCAAGAAGCCGGAAATGAGGCAGTGACTTATCTGTGGAGGCGGGTGTCCATGGGCGGCGGTAACCCTCTACTCTCTGATGGCTTGCCTGCTCGTTTACCCCTCAAATATTCTATAAAAAGAGAGTGTCATCCATCTATAATATCAGTTATGTTAAAATGAGATTTTGACTCCGATCCCAAAACTGCAAGACTTTGATACTAGCTTTGCGCTTGCAACCCTTTGAAACTGCTATTTACAATAATTACATCACATTTGAAGATGAAAGATCAAAAATAACTTTTGTTCAATATGAACAATATCATGGAGAGATATTTTAATAATGTTTAATAATTTTAATAAAACACACTTTAAAGTAAAATAAATGATTCTCGAAAAAATAAAACCGTGCGTGTACTTTTATGTACGCCCGTGATAATTTATACTTCTTTGATGTGAAAAAAAATTACATATTTATATTACCAAAAAAATAGTTTTTGGTAGACTTTCAAATTATTTTATTATTTATAGGAAATTATAAATTAATGTCATGTGTGCTATTTTCTGTGCCATTAACTATATAATTTTACTTATAAAAAATGATAACATAAATGTAGCCACAAATATTGATACACAGTTTTCATATTACGAAAATAATAAAAAAAATTATAAATATGAACCAACAGTGTAACATATTAAGTCTTAACTTTGTTTATATAAATATACATATAAACATATATATTTATAATGACTCAACATTTGGTATGTTCACAACACGTAATATTATTCATTCAATGTATTGAACCAGTAACTGAATTAGGCACTGCACCCATGCACGTTATGCTTTTATAGTCAAATGCAGCAAGAGGGCTTGAAGATCTTATATTATATCAGTATGTAAGGGCGGATTCAGACTTAGAGTCGGGGGGTCGCACATACGAGGTTCAGTCAGGACTGCTTCTAATTTAATTACAATAGACAAAAACCCACCTCAGGGGGAATCATGACCCCCCACTGGATCCGCCACCGTCATTATATTACTTTATACCCGCTGCCATAAAAGGTGGATCCTCCGATTATTGTATAGTATACCCAATCAGTTACACTATATTAGGATATAGTTACAAACTATGGTTGGAAGCTTGGAAGCTCAAATGTTTATGGCGAGTGTACGTTGGAGTACTATAATAGTACACGTCATTCGCGTGCACACTATTGTATTGTATAATCTGTACATGCCATACATTTGGGTATCTTCAGACCGAATTTAATATAATCATAACAACAAATCATGTATTACACCGGCGCGCGCAACTTCATCGCAATCTAAAATTACACTCTGATCTGTTTTCTCGAACACGCCAATGAAAGTATAACGTCAAAATTTAAATTTTTTTTTAAATAACATCACAGTCGTACATTCTAATGTACTCATAACATATCACAAAATCATGTCAACACGTGTGGTAAGCATGTGCAAATTAATTTGGTAAACTTAAAACGACTCAGTCGATATGATTATGACTTCAAAATTACCTCAGCTGAGGGCGCAAGGGCAACACTTCTCAGGCTGAGTCGTTTTAAATTTACAAAACTAATCTACTGAGCTATATACATAGGTGGCACGATTCACATCAGCATAAGACGTTGACGATGGGGGTTTTTCCAATTTTTCGTCCGTACACGCGTGGATATGTAGTTCATCAGCTGTGATTGTGATGGAAGTGCTCCCTGACGATGATGCCATCGAGGGTGGTGAGGTTCGCGCGGCAGCCGTCCTGGATACGCCTGCTGCACGTCCAGCGGACCCTGTTCCTGTACGCCTCGTGTCTTATGAAACGATGCTGGCCGATGTGAATGATAGCCTTGCCCCGTTGTGACAAGCCGTATCGGGCTGCAAACAGACAAAAATACATGTGAATATTGGAATTTTGATACTGTCTTTTGTATGGCGTAACGGTGAAAATGACCTAACAAAAAAACGATCTTATTATTTTTTTCTCCGTTTTGCTTATTTATTTTATTATTTGAATGTTTTCCGTTTACCCTGTACAATTCTTTCATTTCTTATAGAAATATTAGAAAT
Source organism: Eumeta japonica (assembly GCA_005406025.1). NCBI lineage: Eukaryota > Metazoa > Arthropoda > Insecta > Lepidoptera > Psychidae > Eumeta > Eumeta japonica. The sequence continues at coordinate 241,368 of BGZK01000599.1, read as the reverse complement.
AATAAGTACTGTATATGAGAAAAAAATAAATCATACCTATTATCTACGCAAACCTGATGCGAGGCGAGAACTACGAAGAACTAACTGTCTCTGAACGTTCTGGCGAAGTTTCTGGTCTACTGTTTCATTTACTATATTTTCTCAACCGTTTAGACAAATGATAATAAAATGCTTAATGTGATCAATGATAATTTATTAAGAGACATGTTTGTCATTTAAAAACAGAGGCAAGATCTGAAACTTTTCTAATAAAAAGGCTGTTTGAAAGACTGCAGCGTTATCTAGAAAGTGCCTATAAAGAGACAAATACTGGTACATTGTAACTTACAAGTGATAGCTCAAAGGTCAACAGTCTTCCATTCGAAGCGAATTAGACGGTAGCAAGTTTGGATCCTGATCGCGGGCGAATTGACCAAGGAGTTTTTAATTTAAACAATTCGTTCCATGCCTCGGATTCGTTCCGCCCCTCAGTCTCAGGCATTGCCACCGCATCAATGCCAACGGTCGTTAGCCCCTAACCCATACCAAGTTATAGCTGGTCTCCGGGTCCAAGCCCTTCGGTCTGAAATAGGAAGATGGTGGAAGGGTATCTGAGGCACTGGAATGGTTAAAAACACAATTGTTAGTATAAGATTTGAAACATACTGAACTTCTGAAACATACTTTTCTCTTCAAATAATTTTTGGATTAGAAAATTCTGAAATAAATTACGGGTCAAAACGCCTGATGGACATCATGTGAGGACTAAAGTCTGCAGCTCACCGGCCTTCGGCATTTCCATCATCTTTATGCGTTATAAAGGCGCGGCTGATTTTTCAATAATAAAAATTATAACTATTGTTTAGAATATTATTGATCTAGTAATTGTGACAACCCATTATTATACTTTATATATTATTAATAAATAATACATTATTCAAATTTCCATAAATAGATCACCATAAAGTAATAAAGTATGTTCTTCTGACCAGGTCTCATCGGCACAGGCATAGACTGCTTCGCGTCGTACTGCCTGAGCAAACAGGGCAAAATGGGCATAAACGTGGGTGGCTACAGGTTCAGATTCAACGGATGCGCGAGAAATGGAAAAGTAAGATGGAGATGTTCCAGGGGCCCTTGGTGCAAAGCTGCGTTACACACTTTCAGAGGCAGGATCGTCTATATCCAGAGCAATCACAATTGTGGACCTAAACCTCCCGCATCTTAGATTCGTGTGTGTTACGTGATCGTAGACATATCCGTTAGAACGTCAACAAATAGGCCAAATTTTCTAATTCCATATTTTATAAGTTAAACTAATCCCAATGGGTTAACTCCTTGAGTTACGGGACAATAAGTTCATTGGAAACTTAGCGTTCAAATCGATCATCTATCCGGTCTCGTCCCGCGAGCCTTATCGTTCGCATATAGGCTGGTCTCGCGGTATCCCGTCCGTCCGATCCTCCACCGCGTGTGGTTATGGGTCAACGTATTCTTATGGTTCTGTATGTTTGTTTTACTCAACTCGCTTCATTTTAGCTTAAAATTGTGACGCAATCTTTATGTGCACATATTTTGGTGTAGAAATTCGAAACTTTGTTTTGTCTATATCAAAACATATAGCGTTTTATAGAATTTTTTTATAACTGATCAAACGGCTGATCTGTCAACACCTAGTTCAAACTGCTATATAAAACAAAATCTTAAGCAGAAAAGTAAAAATTGTCAATAAATTCTGTCAGACGAAAACATAAATATATACATCGCACTCACCATTTTAACAATTTCTTGATAAATCTAGTTAATGGCGGACAAATAACTTATAGTCCAATATTTGAGTGATTGCGAAAATCTAGAATAAACTGCGTCATTAGAAAACAAATAACAAGCAACTATGATTGAGTCGTTGATGATACGGGTCGCAAAATTGGCAAAACATATACTCGTTCGTGTACATCGATGTATAAAACCTGTTTCCGCGGTTGTATTTTTATTTTGCAATTATTTATGATTCAATCACAAAGACACGAGCAAGTACTTGGGTCAAAGTTTAAATGACTAAATAAGATGTCATTGGAAATTGAAAGCGATCCGAAATTGATCCGATAGAAAATAACATTTCACAAAAATACCATATTATTTAATATTTTTGTTTGTCACAAGTATTTGTAATAGTATGTATTGAATATCAAAGGTCACATGATTTTTTAAATGTTGCTATGTTAGATATAAGGCGTGCTCTATTTATTAACCATTGTTGGTCCACACTTACCTCATCGAAAGTACAAATGTTATGAAAATTTTACAAAGTTTCATTTAGTTGACATAAAAAAAAATGAAAGATCATTTTAAAAATAATAAGGTTGTAAAATTCTTTTTGGAATATTTTTGTAACTATTGCAATAAATTTGAAAAAAATATTTATTATCTATGTGAATGTTAGGCTTATCTCTAGTTTGATAAGAAAAAAAAAATGAATTGGGCGATAGATAAAATTATTCAATGTTACAGGGTCATTGTGTCAAAATATAAATTAAATTATACAAGCTCTTGTTTCCAGATCGCTATAGATTTTTGTTTGTTGAATTTTTATGATAAAGATGATATTTTTTATGTGAGTGTACTTTTAAACCTAAAGGTAAATTTAATTAAACAAGCGAGTCCGTACGCCCATCTGTCTGATCAGATTTCAAATAATAAAATAATTATGACATAATGTCACTTCTGTATTAGTAAGAATATATAAACTGCGCTCATCCGCAGAGTTGTGTATTTTGTAATATTTAAAATATTATATCAACCGGTTACCTCTATTTTACACAAAATGTGAGAATAAGCATAGGTGTTGTGATTTTTAAGATATTTATTATGGTTGTGTATAAAACAATATCATCTCTGTTAATGTAGATATTTCATTTTAATGTGGATTGGTGTTTGGAATGAAATTAAAAACTAGTCGAAGGCTTCGTGTATTTTATTTTTATTGGCGAAATATCAACTCAACTTTATAAAAAAAAAAAACGACAGTAACGTGCAAAGTGACATTTATTGTATAAGAACAATCATTAAGCAGTTGATAAGCAATATACCGTTGAAAATAAAACTCATTAACACTTCTAATATGCGATATCAGCCATTAATAAATTAAATTAAAAAGATTGTTAGTCAATTCGCCTATGATCTGGAATCAAACTCGCTATTTACTGATTCCAAAGCAATGCGCTAACAACTCAGCCAGTGCCCCTCGTCCGCTCAACAGCAACAGACTTGAGCGCTGTAATGTCTCCAGCAAGTATAAAGAAATGGCAATGACGTGCAAAGCGAGAATGAAATCGCTACCGAAATCATTGAAATAGAGGGCAGGACTGGAATGAGAGATCAGAAACAATTCATTGACTGTCTAATTTTAGTTTACGTACAGCGAAACGGGAGGAAACGGTTAGTAGTTAAATTTTTTTTTTACAATAAAAGTACGAAGCGTTCTAAAGTTGTAGGATTTTTTAGAAGACTTTTCAAGTTTCCAATAAAGCTATTAGAAATTCTAAAATAATTTTAATAAGCGACAAACATTAGGGATCATCCGTATATTGTGTAAAATCAAAGTAGTAATTCTGGTAAAATATTATTTAGAAGGAGGGTTATGGTAAATTTCACATTATCATTGAAATTGAAAGGATGTACTTCATAACATTTTTTACTATCATCTATACGGAACATGTTCAGTGATAGGAACATTTTGAACGAATTTAATCAGTTAAAAAGTATGGAAGTTTGGGGGGATAAGTGAGAACTGGTGGGGTCAGAATTAGAGAAAAAACACCTCACGTAATCAATACACGCCCCCTTATGTAACAAGCAAAAACGACAAGGACGTTGTGAAAATCGACTCGTTTATTTCTACGAAAGAGTGATTTTCTACGTACTTAGCAATGAGTTCTTTACACTTACCAGGGACCCTAGTAGTCCTCTGAACACCTTTCGTTCTGGGATTATTGGCAAAAAGTAAAAATATTAATATTCTAAATTATTCATCTTTTAAAAAAATAAATCATGGACACCCTATTCTGCAAGTAACGCATACATATTTGCTTGATTTTGAGAATTCAAATAATTGTTTTCGTTTTAGACAGAAAAAAACAATTTGCTTTCTTATTCTTAACAGAAGTAACGCGTAAAACATATGTTTCGCATCGAATATAGTCTTGTCATATAAATAATGTATATTTTCACAAGCTTTAATTTCACTTGCAACTTCATATGTAAATCGTGGTTTCAAAATTTGCAATCATTTTTTAACCACTTCCTGGTATCCTATTGTAATAACCCCTTTTCTTGGTTACTCATCATTATAATTGTACTTAGATAGGTAAGTTCTAGGGGCATACATAAATAAATATTTTCAAAATGTAAAATATATTTTAAATATTAAAGGTTTGAGGCACCGATGTTCACTATTCGTTGCACAGGTTTAACATTCAATATCAGTACCTTAAGCATTTTTAATAAAAGCTTGTTCTTAATTTTTTTTTTATAGCTTAGTCGCCATGAAATGGCGTTGCGACATATGTTTTTGTTATTCCATAAAAATTTCTCTTTGTTAAAAAGGTTTTTTTTTAAATTAGATAAGAACAGAAATTAAAATTTTACTCTTTATTAGTATCACATATTCAAAAATAAACTAATAAATAGACATCAAAAAGTCATATCATAGATATTCTTTAACTAATGTAGTCTCTCATTTCTAACGTACTACTTCGCACTTGCAACTTGGAAACCAATACGCTTATTTTTTAAAACAAAAAAATTATGATTTATTGTCTATGGTCCCAGCTATCAATTTTTGTTTTGTGCGCACTTCCTAACTGCTTTACTAGATTCGTATTATAATGAAAATCGCGTGTAGGAGAATGAGAAATGACAATAAGGAAATTAACAAAGAAACTGAAGTACCGCCGCCGTCGTAGACGGGGCTCAAAGGATAACACCCGCTGTGCACGGTCGCCGTCGCCATTGCCAAGCGACGCGATACAAAACAAAGAAATGGATGGCGACCCAGTTGAATTTTAGTATTTTAAGCCACTATAGGCGAATTACGGGCCGCGAGGTTCCATACGAGATAAGGAGACCGCTATAATAGTAATATGATGATCGGCTTCTGTACGAGATGCAAAGACAATTGACACTGTTATAAACCTAAAAAACCCGCAGGGGGCAGTATCGCTGCCCCCCCACCCCCACGTTTCTTTTCCTAAAACAACGTGTGGTCATCCTAATTGTCGAATGGTCATAGGATATTATTGCCGTCTGATTTATAACCAGATGTGTTAAGGACCATGAACTACCAAGAGTTTTATAAATTAAATAAATACATTGTTTCATAGCTCATAATAGTATGTAACTTGAAAGGTATATAATATATCTTATTAAATATCAGATGTGGAAATTATCGAGAAGTCTGATAATGCTTTGGAGATTCTCAACTACACGCTGGACGTAGAAAGACTCTCTACCGGTAGACACATCACCTCGATCCCTTACTATTGCTGGTAATGATATACCAGAACAAGAATCATTTGGCCCCGAAATCCACGGAGACAATGCTAAAAGATGGACGTAAATACTTATGTGTGGTCTGAACAAGGAGCAAAATTCTGAGCTGCATAACAACAATAAGGTGCCAGAAAACTGCCCACTTCTCCAGGCATTTTAGCTTAACCCAGAAATATCAGCAGCCCTAAATGATAGTATTCGAGGCCGAGATAAAAGCTTGAAACTTTTTAGCAACAGCTAGGTAGCGGTCTGGCTATATAGGATGGACCATCACCCTCCTAATTACCGGCAATGACAACAAAATTATAGTCAATTAAGTAAGTTAGTACGGGTGTAACAGGTTAAAAACAGTTGTATACGTGAAATCATTTTAAATTTGTAGCAATGGAAATAAATGAGTGTGATGATATTAATGATATTATGGAATATAAAGAAATATATGAAATACGAAATGAACAACCGAGGATTCATTGCAAAAGGATTAATCCATTCGAAATTTTTACTTTGTACTCGAAGCTTTGTCTTGTGGTTATTAATGTACGCTTGTTTATCTTCAATAATCTTCATTTTGAACTGAATTAAGTTAACTAGGAGGACTTGTTCGCTTCAGTTCTCCTCCCTTTTTCTTTTTGTCGCATTAGAATTGTCGTTAATTAACGCCATTTCAAATTACACAAGTTGAAAGTATATCAATAATTTAAAGCCGAATTTAAAACCTCATATGCCAATAATGCCACATTAGATCGACAGACGCCAAAAAAAAACCCTTTGTTAAAACAACTAATTACAATAGGCAGTTGATTTTTGTTATGCGTATAGTATAGCATGCGTTCGTAAATAGTTAGCATTATTATGTTGCCATCTAAAATATCTAATACCGGTGCTTACAAATACCGGGCTTAAAGACGACTCTGAATTGAATTCACGTAGATTAGTTAATCCGGCCTTAGTACTGGTTTAGTTTGAACCACCTTAGTACTGGTTTTAGGACAACGTTTCTGAATTGGACAGTTAACACTTAAAAAATGTAATGGTGATTTTAACCAAATATTTATAATTCGAAGGTCAGTTCAACCCGATTTTTTGTAGTGGTCACAAAACATTCACAATGCTGTAAATCTCATCCGATAACATATATTCGAATTAGAAATCTCTACTCTGATACCCAGCCTGGGGTACCTACTATTGTAAAAATAAAGTATACGGATTTCGAAAATGACGAATTAAAGTTTCATATTAATCAATTAGAACTACTGGCAGCTTTTTACTTTAAAGTGCTTTGTAAAAGATAAAAGAAACCGTGAAATTCTGTTATTGGTGGATAACACTACTGCGCTATCCTATATTAATGGAATAGGTAGGGTCCAGTATCTACACTTGATCAACATAAGTATTAGATAGGGGAAAAAATATATTCGTATTTTAAAAGTAAAAAGTTGCAGCAAAATCTCTTTAGTTGTGCTGTTTGTATCCGGCTAGTTTTGATTCCATCAAATAGATGATGAAAAAAGCTCGATACTTGGGTCCCATATATGAGCTTACTGAAAGAAATCTAATGAATACTCATTTGCTGTTCTCTATTGAAACGTAATGAAACCGAACCATTTTTGAAAATATTGATCACTAGTGATGAAAAATAGATTATCTACCACAAAAACGTGTGCAAAAGATCATGATCAAAAGGCAAGCAAGCTCCACAGGCTATAGCGAAACCAGGATTAACTCGCAATAGTTGATGCTATGTTTATCGTGGGATTAGAAGGGCATTATTCATTATGAGTTTTTACCGCTAGACAAAATCATCAATTCGGATTTCTATTGTCAAAAGCTAATGAAACTTGAGCAAGAAGTAGAGAAAAAACGGCCAGAATTTATCAATAGAATAGGTGCGGTTTTTCACCATGATAACATCAGACCACACATATTTTTAATTACTCAGCAAATAATGAGAGAGTTTAGTTGGGAAGGGTTAATGCATCCACCATATAGCCCTAACTTTGCACTCTCAGATTTTTGCCTGTTTCAGTCTCTTTGGAATTCTTTGGGTAATATTAAGTCGATATCGAGAGGACTGTCAAAACTACTTGTAGTTTTTTGGTGAGAAGTCCCAAAATTTCTACAGCAATAGAATTGTACCACTACCTATAAAATGGCAACAAATTGTTGAAGAAAATGGCATGTATATTTATCATAATTAATGTAAATAAAATATAATGAAAAATTATCTTAAATTTGTATATAAAATATGAAAAAACTTTTTCCTCGACCTTATAGATTAATACGGCAGTGTTGTGAAGAACGGAAAATATGGATATTTGCGTTATATGTTAAATCTAGGAAAAATAGAGAGGCAGTTCGCAAATCCAGGCGTACAAATATAGACACAAAATGGAAATTGTCTGACAAATATTACTCACAAATACTAAATACCTTTTATGAATCAGAATTAGACTTGTCTGCTTCACGAGCTAATGAAAAATGTAAACAGTACGTATTATGGAAAGAAGGTCCAGATGCATTTGACGTTGATGCTTTCACTTTGGATTGTCAAACATATTTCTTTTATGCTTTCCTTCCCTTCGCTTTACTATTAAAATGTCTACAAAAAATTAGAAACGGCGAAGCCACCGTAACATTAATAGTGCCATACTGGCCTTGGTTCCCACTTTATCAGCAATTGCTACAACCTGTGTCCTTAATCTGGCAACCTGATAAACAAATGTTAAAATGCTATTTCAGAGTGAAATACCCACTACGTCAATCACTTATCCTAGTTGCAGGGAAATTGTCAGGACGGCTCTAAGACAGGCGAACTCCACCCTGTGCACTCGATATCACATCAGTCTTCCTAGCCCCTAATACGATCAAACAATATAACATATGCTATAAAAAAATGGTGGAAGTATAGTCAAGGAAATGAAATGGACACTTAAGTAACACAAGTTAGACATGTCATCACTTTTTTAACACAGAATTTCAATCAAGGCGCGTCATACGGAACCCTAGATTCACACCGATCTGCACTTTCATTAATATCAGGAAATCATGTGGGCTTTGACGTAACCGTCAAAAAATTTTTTAGAGATGTATATTTAAAAAAAAACACCTTTCCAAAATATGCAGGCATTTGGGATCCTTCTATTGTTCTAAGCCATATTTCCAATTGGTATTTTCTCAACAACTTGAGTTCGGAACGTCCAACTGAAAAAGTTTTAATACTCTTAGCATTATGCACAGCACACAGAGCTCAGACTTTCTTACAGCGCCTAGACATAACGGTAACATAAGATGGGGGTAAACGTAAAAATACAAAAATTAATAAAAACGTTTGCCATATGAAGAACTCAAGAAAAGATACCTTAGCGGACAGCGATATCGACATAAGCATATTTACAGCGTACAGTACATGTCACACATCCACTTTAGCTGCCAGCAGACAAGACGTGAATATAGACCTCATCAGAAAGACTGCAAGGTTGTCAGACAAATCAGAAACATTTGCCAAATTCTATAACAGACCCATTATTCAAAACCATTCATTTTCTCTGACGATAGTAAAACTTGTAAATCGCTTATAATCATTTCAGGTAAATTTTCTAAAATGTAATGCTCATTGCGTTGAATTACATTTAATAATTTTATCTTATATAATAATTGTGAAATGCAGGTTTTTTACTGAGTTGTTCCAATAATAAAATGATCAAAGAACAATTAATACATTAAAGAGTTTTTTTAAGGACGTGTCATTTTTCACTAACAACTTTTCTGTATTCTAAACATCTACATTAGTTAAAAAATATCTTGAGAACAAAATGCGAAACGCAAAACAACGATCATACGAACTTATCTTAAGTGATGATGTTCGATATTAATTGTATGAAGCAGCTTCGTTCGAAGAAATATTCCCAACCCTTCCCTAATAAAATTTACGTAATAGATATGTACCCCCATAGACAAGTTGTTTTGGGCTCTAAAAGAATGACGATTGACAGCTGGGTCCATAGGCAAGAAATCAAAGTCTATAGTTTTTTGTTTTAAAAAACCGTATCCAGTTTGGAAATCAGTGCAAAGTAGTACGATAGAAACTATACACTATATTGGTTAAAAATATATCTTCGAACAAAATGCTAATATAATCAAGATTGAACATCACTTAGGCAAGTTCGTTTGATCTTTAAATTATAGAACGCTTCGTTACAGAAAAAAATACTTCGAAAGTTGCTTTCTTCAAAAAGATGGCGTCTGTTTCATTGTATAAGAATAGTTTAAGTTTGTAAAAAATAATTCACATTTTTTTAATGAATAGTTTATTAAATATGAAATATAATATAAAAAGTATTCTGATTACAAAAGGTCATTTACTTAGACGTTCACACAGCTGATTACAGAGAGAGCAGTTTCGCTAGTTTTACTAAGTGGCCATACTAAAGTTGTTTAATTTGTTTAAAAATATTATATTTATAACGTGTATTGGCGTTTCGTGAAATGTTTTCGTCAAATCGTGTTTATTGTTTTAATTTTTAAGTTATACATTTCCACTAAGTCTAAAATAAGATTTGTTCCTTTTACGGAAAATCACTTGGATCCTTAAAACACATGAGGAACTTAGAGGTTGCTTTTAAGTTAAAAGTTACTGTATTTTAATTCTGACCAGACGTGAATTGACGAATGAGTTTTTAATTTTAGTCAAATCAACAGCTCACTCCATAAAATGTATTAAGCTGTCAATCACAGATGTCGTTAGCAGCCGCCAACCCGCAGTACGGCACTGTGGGAGGCTTAAATTTTAATTTCCTTAGTCTCAATTGATAAAGATTGTGGAAGGATATACTGCAGCAGCGGTGTGATAAAGTCCAGCACAATAATTGCATTAAAGGTACATTAAAAATTATTGTCAAATGTGTTATTATTTATACAGCGCAACGCACGAATCTTTGCCGCTTGATAATTAGTCAAAGAAAGCATTACATTGGCGTGAGATAAGAACGCGGGGGAAGGAGGAATCGGATATGATAATGATCATCGCGTCATCGAAAGCAATTCACAACGACAAATATTCGTACGTTGTATTTATACACTTATAAGACGAAAGCTACACGGAAATGATCGCCAATCGAGTACTTTCAACGGAGTTGGAATAAACCTTTTTTTTGTTATATAAATACTGGCCATTTACGATCATGATGACGTTTACACAGTTAATAAGAAACTATTTTAAAAAATAATATTTCAATTTACAGTTGACAAATCGATAACAAAACGGAGCTCACGTGTGAAAATTTCCGTGCCGTAAACTATCACAACTTTTTTCGAAGGTTATTTCCAGACGAGTGTCTCACTGAGCTTGTTTCTATTTACGATGTTGAAACACCTAGTCAAACGACAATACATCGCTGGTATGTAGAGTTCGCGAGGTCGTGCTTCTCTCAGCACCATACCTTTTAAGAGTCGACAAAAACAGCGGTAACACCGAAAAAAGTTGCTGCTCCGCAAAAAAATTGTACGAAATGACCAACATGTGATATTAGAATTATTGCAATTCATAATATTTTGCTCGATGAATTATCAGAGAGCTAGTTTCCCGTTGGGTAGGTACCCCATAATTTGTATGAAGAGCAAAAAGAGCTCGTGTTAATTGGTGTCGCTTTACTTTGAAATGCTTCAAAGTTGGTTATAGTATCGTCTCAGGTGATTCAGGTGAATCATGGATTTATTCATATGAACCTGAAAGTTATTCAACTAATCGGCAATTTGGGTCTTCGAAGACCAGCTCAAGTCAATAAAAGTAGTGCGTTCCCGCAGCGTGTCAGAAAATGGTCGCTTCATTTGCATCGAAAAAAAGGATACGTTGCCACAATTCCACTACAAGAAGACAAGAATGGTTACCGCCGATTGGTACACCAGATTTGTTCGTCAGAAATGATAGTTGAACTTCGTACAGATAACGCAAAACGTCGCATCATCTTTACACATCATGATAACGTGAGCTCCCACATCGCTCCCCAAACAAATTACTTTTTGTGACAGTAAAATGTTGAATTGCTGATCATCCTCCGTACAGTCTTGACCTAAGGCCTGATGGTTCCTTTACATTTCCTAGAATTAGAGATTTAGTTCGTGATCAGCGACTTCAAGACCCAGAAGCAGCAGTAGAAGTTTACAAATCAGCAAATTTTATCAACATCAAACTGGAATTTTTGTTTCAATGATTGATTTTATCGAATGCAAAATAAATAAATAAAATCGAAAATACTTCAAAAAACGATTATTTGCATTAAGGTAATATTCAAATATAAATTTATGTCTCCGTCGTTTACTACTTTTCCGTTATTATGAATTTACCATATTCAAGTGGTCACTTTATATTATAATGACGTATTTCAAGAGTTACGTGTAACTTGTGAATTAAGAGATATTTGAATTATTATGTACAATACGTCTGTTGTTCTAAATTCACCAGGCGTCATTGAATTAAAAGCTGCAATACGATTTGTACATTATCTTCAATCATTTTGTTCATTGAGATTGAAGCACATGAAATATTGAACTGCGATTTGTAAGTATATTTATAAACATATAGGTACTAATTTGCTCAATTAACTAAGTAAAATAAAAAAAAGAATAATTCGTAATGCATGCTAGCGCCAAAGAGACATTATGGCACTAAATAGTTTATTTATGTCGAGCAAAGAGCTTTTGGCTGAGTGATTAGTGCATTGCTTTCGAATCAGAAAATAAAACAGGTTTAATTCCAAATCATTGGCGAATCGACTAACGAATCTTTTGATTTAATTTAACTTTAATCATTTGTTTAGTGTCAATCTCCAATAATTAAGAGATTCTGGGATTTTTTATAACGTCGTCGAAGGGCAAATGAGCAGGCGAGCTACCAGAAAGCCGATAGTCACCGCTGGCAATAGACACTCGCAGCCCTACAAGAGAGAGACACGAGTGCGTTGGAGGCCTCGTGGGAAGGAATATGATATCTAATGAAGAGGGAACGGGTCGGTGAAATGGACCGTTGAGGGGGTGGGCCACCGGAACTCTCACTCACTGGACGGAAGAAACTGCTACTTGACGTCCATATTCTGTGAGAGTGTAGTATATCGCCGATCGAGCCGGCCCATGTACCAGGATCTGGAATACCACTACAATCTAGTAAGTAACTCGTAACCATTGCGTATTTATTAATTTAATATAACAACTATATTACTTTTCCTATCACTTTCTTATGTTTCATGTCAAATGTACAAAATATTCGTGGACGCACTGCGCCATCTAACATCTTCATTGAGAAGCACTATATAATTGCTTCACATAACGGATGTCGCGTCAACTTTTTAAAATTGGATTTTATAAAGGTACCTATACATATGTGCAAAGAAGTTATCTTTAGTCTACACCACCTTTAGTGTACATACATTAGGTCGGAGAAAAAGGTTTTTCGTATTTTATAAGTAAAAAGTAGCAGTAAAATCTATTTATTGTGCTGTTTGTATCTGGCTAGTTTTGATTCCATTAAAAAGACGATATTTTAAAAAAGAAAAATAAAAAGTAAATTGGTGAACTGCCATTTTTCTATTGTTTTTCTGTCCACCAAAATGACCAAAAGAGAATCTAACGTAAAAATTCGATATATTTTGAAGTTTAATTACAAAAAAAGGGAAAAATACGATGCACGCCGCAAAAATAAAATTGTGAGTTTTATGGACCTAATGCAGTGTTGTGTAATAAATATCTGGTTCAAGCATTTTCAGTACGGTAATTTTGATGTCAAAGGTGAACGTCGCTCTGGTGGGCCTGTGGGATAAAGTCGATGCCATTTTGAAAGTAGTAGAACAAGATTAGCTATTGATGTGCTTTGATTGGCACATAGCTGAAGAGCTGGGAATTGACCACAAGATAGTTTTGACCCATTTGAAATAAGTTGGGTGTACAAAAAAACCTCGATACTTGGTCTCGTACGAGCTCTCTAAAAGAAATCTAATCATGTATTGATTTGTGCTTTTCTATCGATATCTATCAAATGAAACTAAACCATTTTAGTTACTTGTTACTTTAAAAGTTGATGCTATGTTTATGAAGGGATTTAAAGAGCATTATTCATTATGAGTTTTTTACCGCCAGGCAAAACTATCAATTCAAATCTCTACTGCCAACAGCTCATGAGATTCAAGCAAGAAGTCGAGAAAAGACGTCCAGAATTGTTTAACAGAAAAGGTGTGGTTTTTCACCATAATAACGCCAGAACACACATTTATGCGCGCGCGCACGCACGCACACAGCCATTTAGCAAATATTGAGAGAGTTTGGTTGGGAAGTTTTAAATGCATCCACCATATAACCCTGTCCTTGCACCCTCGGATTTTCTCGTGGTTCGGTCTCTTCACAATTTTTTTAAGTAGTGTTAGGTTAACATCAAGAGAGGACTTTCAAAACTACTTCTCGCAGTTTTTCGATCAGAAGTCACAAAATTTCAACAGCAATGGGATTATGTTAATACCTACAAAATGGCAATAAGTTAAATGTATTTGTAGAATAAAATGACATTTAAATGTATTTACATTTAATAACATTTATTATATTTAAAATATAAACTTATTTTACTTAAAATATGATGAAAAATTATCTTGAATTTGTATATAAATACGAAAACCTTTTTTCCCCAAACTTATATGTAGCGTAGTCTAAAGATAACTTCTTTAAGATCTAGATGAGAAAAAAAGAGGTTAGAAAACCCGACTGTGGTAAACAATATTAAAGAAGCTTGTCAAGTTGTGGAAGTGCAACGGCTGAAACGTACGAACGACCGATGCACAAACGCATATTACACTTTGTATGTAAATTATATAATTCAATCCACTACACATGGTACAGCACCGAGATTGGTGCATTTCATATCTACTTCTGTATTTCGATGCACATTTGTCCTCCTGAAAGCAAGGAAAAAGGCTAAACACCAAATCACCAAATCAAAGTCCAGGACAAAAATATCTTTAGTAACAAGAATAAACCTTTTAGATCCAAAGGATTTGGTTTCGAAGGAACGTACTGTCGATATTGACACCGTCCAGAGAATGGTATCATATGTCAATCTATGGAAATATGCTGCGACCTTGGTAGAATATGGACACTTGGCAAGGATACAATCAATCCTTGTCAAGGATGTACTTGCCTAAGCTTGTCGGATTGCTCAGCAGTATTGTTACGCAAACCGAAAATCAATCACGGGTCATCGTATCCCTAACAATGGCGCATATAGGTCTCCGTTCCAATACAGACTACCTCGATAGAGAGGTCACATGAGAAATTGCAAGCTTGCAGAATCAATTGTTTCATTTTGGTCGGTATCGATAGTTTTTAGCTGCATTTCTTGAGCAGAATACATATTTGTCTGGTGAGCCAACGATTTCCAGAAGTCTAACCCGAGACATTCAAAACATGAAAATAAAATACTTTCGAAGGTGCCCTAGATTTGAAAAAGATCTTCGCGAATCTTCAGATCTCAAGTAAGACTGTTCATCAAACTATTCAAATAGTCTAAGGTTCCCTAAGCACGTCTGGAGGCGCATAATCTTCATCACCCGAAAAGAGGTCACTATCGCTAAAAGTTGAGGTTTTCGCTATCGCAGAAAGTTGAGGTTCTTTTCGATTGCTCGATACATTTTGATATCTGACTAAAAACACAAAGAACATTATTCACATCTGAAAAAATACTACCTCAAAATTCCTGATGGATTCAAATGATTGCTTCAAATGTCTTGCACACAACATAATTTTGTACAGCATTTACTTAATACAATCAATAAACTATAAGACATTCAAAACAATTATTATAATCTCAGAAATTACTGGATTTTATATTTATCTGAATTAAGAAAATTAATAAAAAATGTGACTAAGTTTTAATAAAATGACCACATACGATGGTTCTGTTTGAATTGATAACATTAAAATGATGCTATCACGAGCGCTACACCAAGACATTAAAAACTGGAAAATGTCAGAATTGGCATCTATCCAAAGTCGCATCGAGTGTTCAAATGCGTTATTAGAATGATATTGGAGCACTTTTTGTTTGATATAATTTTAATAGTATTTCAGATATGCACATGCATAATCATAATCACAAATATCACACATAAAAACTGAAAAATAAAATGATTTAGGTGAATTGTAATTCTTACAATTTTGAGTAATATGGCGCATACCGCATAGTTTAAATGATATTTTTAAAGGGTAAACATAAATTGTTTGGTATTTTGTTACATTATTTATTTATTGTGTTCATTGAAAATTTTTGAAAGAATAGTTTTACAGAACTTTAACAATAGATGGATTTTATTATGTATATTATCAAATTGTTTTATTCAATAATTGCATTGTTTGATTCAAAATCTAACGACATAGGCTATATTGTAATTTAAATCTTGATTTTTCTGTGTTCTCTGAATTACAATTTTTCATTTATCATTACCGGCATGTAATTTTTTTCTTATAACATAGTACCTAATATTACACTCTTTTGATATTTAGTTGTAAATCAAAGATGGGGCTACCAACATTTTATATTTTTGTAATTCCACAATATATGTCACTTATTATAAAACTTCTGAATTCCTTAAGGACATAAATTGATTGTGCTTATACTAATATTTATTTCTGACAGAAAGAAAAAGTCTTCAAAAAGGTCATATATAGGTAATCGTAGAACGGATTGTACTTTTATTTTAAGAAATTCATTAATAATATTGTGGAAAAGGTGATGTCTGATTAATTTAGTAGGAGCAGTTTAATTTTGTCCAAAAAATAGTTTTTTTTTTTAAGACTAATAATTTATTAAATATATCAAATATGATAAATACTCTGAAGACAACAAATACTTATGAACAATAATTGTTACAATTTTGAGGCACTATTCCTGCAATTTCTATAATACATAAATACGCAAGTCGACATTGTAATACGTCCATTCAACTAGTGAGTGAGAATCGTGCGTCTTACTAACATCCATGGCACCAGCCAAACCAAAATAGAGCTATTTCTACGTTCTAGATGTTTAATCTACATTTTTGTCACAATGCTTTTAGGACATTATATAAACTGACGCTATTACCTTGTTTTTATAACTTGTTACATAATAGATGCCGCTATAAAAAAAATAATTTTCATCCAAATTCGTCACTAATAAAAAGATTTCAAATAAAAAAAAAAATGCTTTTAGAACACTTCATTTTTTTCTAAATACGTATATCATTCTTAATTCATTATTCAAAATGAATTGAAAAGTTATCTTCGAACACACAACAAACGTTCAAATAGCGTACTTCTGAGATTTCTGTGCTGTTGTCAACACAAATTTTGACAGTTGGGATCTCTTGTAGACTATGATGTCGCCAGCCTATCGCAGTCATGACTGATTCGCCTTCGACTTCTACAGTTAGAAATGGCGCTTTGAAAGTCATAGACAAGAATTAGTTTATTTAATTCTTGCCTAGGAACAAGTTAAAGTTTATTTTTATTTTGTGTACTATATATATAAGAGGAACCGAAAAGGTTTTTATTGATTCCCCTATTTCCTTCCCATTTATTTGTTGTCTCTTGCACTGACCTATTTGGCCCTTCCAGTGCTTAGAGTTCTACGTGGTATTTTTGTAGGTACTTTATATACTGAGATTGCTATATCTGAGAGGTCTTTCACAGATACAGTTGCACTGAACTGATCTGATTTGTAAATGTTCGGATGTTTTAATTTCAGCACAGAACAATAAAGGTAATTCGAAAAGAAAAGTTAAATGGTCATACAATTCTATAAATAAAATTAGCACTTAATTAAAGTGATTACTTTATTTTCAATACCCCACTAAAATAAACAAAGAATTAATTTCATTTTATAACCTTACCCATAGTTATACAAAAAAAATGTAGAATCAATAATAAATGACAATTTTTCGTTCATTTTATTGCACAAAGGCTTTTTTTAAAGAACATAATCTAGACTCTCTAAACTAATATGTATTACATATTACAGAAACATTACTATACAACCTTTGCAAAATTTTTAGTTCGCGCGTATTCATGTATATAGGAGCGATCATTACAAAAAAAAATTGTTAATGATAACAATTTTTGGGCAGAAAACAATATATTTTTGAGCCTTTTATTAAACCCTTTAAATCATAAACTTGACGTAACTATTATACCTAGAAATATTAATGTTAAATGGTTTTATGGTCATTTTATTCCTGACACTAGCAGCGTTGCAGGTGTTTATTAACACAACTGGCCCTTTTGAAAATAGTATAACAAATTTTAAACTAGTATTAGCCCAATTAATTATGAACAATTCATCCTGATTAATATAATTTATTTGCTTTGATGAAATTTTAACTAATTCTATCAAGACAACCTAAAAATTTTCTCATTCCAATTTTAATTTTGTTTTTATTAATTTTTCATGTTAAAATTAATGAATCACGTTTTGTATCATATAAATACATAATTTGAAATGAGGTAGTCATATGAAATGTATTTATTATAATACGAGCATCTTTCACCATGTCGTTTTAAACTGACATTTACCAAAAAGTAACTTTTAAAATAAATTTTGTATTCCACATCCTCCTTTTAAAAATTGTTCGGGATAAAACATGTTAAGAGGAAGACATGGAATGCAAAGTTGATTTTAAAAATGACTTTTAATTAAACGTTAGTTTAAAAGGTAAAAGCCCTTAGAATTACTTAACTAACAATAAAATATGAAAATAAATGTCAAATTTAAATATGTTCCGATAAGAAAATATTTACTATATCTAAAATGACAATTTAATAATGATACTCCTTTATTTACATAAATACTCTCGAATTAAGAATTTTACTTTACAAAACTATAAAAATTATTCTATGATGAGAATGAGAAACCAATTATTACTGTTATGATAAAACTTTACAAACAGAGGCAAGTATTTACATCTCATATTTTACACTAAAAATGAAAGGGGTTTAAGATTTTATTTTGTATCAGTAAATCAAATGCGAATTTCAATATCAATCCTATTATGTTGCGGAGTATTCATACAGAAAACATAGAGAACTGAAGAAAAGTTACATTTATTTGAGTCATTCCAAATTAAGATAGTAATAAACAGTTTCAAAACATTTGAAAATAAAAGCCAGAAACAGTTTAAAAACATTTGAAAATAAAAGTGTAAAGGCAACTTGATAGCCAATTAGTCTATCTAAATGATGCAATATAATCTTTAAATACATGCCATTTTTTTAAACATTAATCGCTGTGCATTAAAATATTAAGCCATTTCATACTTTTTTTTCGCTGTCAAATTAAGGACAATATAAAAACTACTCAATATTGACAAACTTTCGAGTAAATATTTCTTTTATATTTTCTGGTGTTAAATTATCAAAATTTGTTGCAAACAAACATGTGTAGATATCCTACGGCTTTATAAGTCTAATTAATCTTGTTCCGGACTTGTTAACCAAGTCACTTGATAACTTCAAGACTTACTATACAAACGATTAATCATGTGATGTACCCGAGAAAAATGCATGATGGACAAATGCATAAATTGCTCTGACTTTTTGTAATTAATGACAAATTCTTATGAGGAATCGATTTTGAAAAAAAATAATATTATTTTTATTCAAATACTAAGAAGATAATGATGAACGACTACAATTCACTGAAAAACTGAAAATTTTTAGAGAATGCCACTTGTATTCTACATAAACTGATCAGCTATTTACAAGACGTTGTTTTCGTTGAAGTGCACAAAATATTTTGGCGAAATCAAAGGAAGCTTAATCATTAATGTTTAACTTTCCGCTAAAAAAATTAAATTTTTATAGAATTTGGAAAGACATTTTCAGTCTCCGATTATCAAAAATCGACTTTTCAACGAATAGCGATGTGAGGTCCTAAAAACCTTTCTGATTATTTTCAGAAAGATACCTGTGTGTATGACAATTTTGAATATTTTCAATGATAGATTAAAAACGGGTTCGCGCCATTTGAAAGAGCTTGAATGTTCCCTAATAATTTGATATTACTCAAGCCCAATGTATTTTAATAAATCTCGAGAAATGTTTTTCATTTTTTTTATATTATTGAAACTATTGTACCATCAAGGAAACAATCAATATCATATAATCAGCTTATTTCTAATAAAACTCCATTGAATCAAATCAAAATCGGTTAATTTCTTTTTATTTATCAACAAAAATTTACAAAAAATTGTTTTAAAATGAATTTTGATTATTTGTTGGATTTAGGAAATGCATTTACTTTTTATGTTTCAAAAACTGCATCGAATGCCGTTAAAGTCTGTTAATTTAATCAAAAGTTGAAAAATTTTCAATATTTTTTTCAAAACTTAGATTTCTTGGCTGTTTCATTTTTAAAATCTAATCTTTCTGAGGGTACATTAAATAATTTTGAAATGTGTAGACCTCATTCACTTTGCTTCTCTTATATTTCTTTGACTAATATTTGAAAATTAATGTATTTTTATATAGGTAAGTATCTAATAGTTTTGGAAGAGAAAACTGACACTATAAAGATCCTAAAGCTTAGAAAGTGATTCTATTCAATCTGGAAGCTCCACAATGTAAGCAATAATGTTTTTAAGGTAAAAGCACTTGAAAACGGGAAAAGCTCCGAAATGTAAGCAAGTGTTTTTGAGCTGACGACGCTTGAAAAAGGCGATAAGTTTTAGGGCTAGCCTACAAGGGCAACCTTTATTTTTTATTTGTCATTGGAGTTCCACTGTTGGACAGAATCTTCACCCTCTTAAAGCTTTACTCAAAAATCCACTATTAATTAATTATCGATCTTTGTTTCGTTTATCCAATATGAAACATATAACACCCATTGACAACATGGGCATGAGTGACAGTACTCTATCGTTATAAAACTATCGATAATTATCAACAGTAATGTATCGAGTACAAAGTGAATATATGAGCAGTCATAACATTGATTGTATTTGAATACCGATGTCGTCACATTTTTCCCATACGCACACATACACGTACACAACACTTATTCCAAGACAAGGGGCAAGTGATGTACGCGTTATTGCTTTAGCGAAAATATGGGACAATCATCTGGCATTTTTCTTTAATACCCACATCATTCCGCTGTGTCCTCGTCAAAGAACCGCTTTAGGAGTAACCCTTCACCTATATTTATCGCCCGATTGCGCACATTGCTCGTCGTGTTCATATTGCTTTTTTTCGGACGCATAAAAATTTTGTGCAGGCATACACACCTAGATAATTATTCATAAACATGAGAACTAGAGCTACGAAAATAGAAGTCAACAAATTACATCAATGAAAATATTTGAATATTTTATTTTATACTACGTACTTTTACTATGTATTTGATATTATTCTTTTGGAACATATATATAAAATTAAATCTTTAAAAATACTGAGTAGAATTGGACTGGATTGTACTATTAAACATATAATGTACATCAGACTGATTTATATATTAACATGAGACATCATTATGATCATTATCGATATTGAGATTAGAAAAGGAGTAATTATTTTGAACAAAATAATATTGTTGTCTTTCATTTTGTAGACACAGGATGTTATTTAATGCATTGACTATTATTCATATGCACCCTATGTTTGATAATACAAAAAATAACATTACAAAAAGAAAAAAAATTTTTGCGATATAGATTTTTCTTAAAGCACTTCAAGCACTAATGACTTTGCCTTATTACTTTAAGTGAGTAATACTTGTATAGGTATGTATACTAGGCTATCTCAGGAACAGCCCAACAATTTCAATTTTTACTTTTACAAAATATCAGTTTTTAAATTTATCTGTGCGTGTCTTCCCTGGAAAAATAAGATATTTTTTTTGGTCTTTATATTGCTTTATTTAGCGCTATTTAGTAAAATTTTGAGGTGATCACATTGTTGGTAATGTTATTGATTCTCAACAACAAATGGCACGATATAACATAAATTACAGATGGCACTGTTATTTATTGTTGGAGATGGAAATAAGCAACTTTCCCCATGGGATGTTAACATTTTCTCACGACAAACTCAAAAGGCGTCAAGTAAAGCTCGGTTGCTCAGGTGCTAGGGGCTAAAGCGACACCGGCGTCGTGTAAATTGCTGTATTAGAACATTTCAGTGGAAATATTACTATTAGACTACTATGGTGAAACTCACCTATGCTACACGATTCCTCCATATTTTACGTCGATGCCACTACTTCGTTTTTACAGTTTGCAGCTGTACAGTAAGACATTTTTTTAATTATTTATCAAAGATTTGTATCGACGGATACTGGCGTTTGACTAAAGCGCGTGGGGCTTAGTCGACAAGCGCAGCGATAAGAATGCTATACACTGCGTACTTGGGATGCCACAAATCTGCCCGCTTAGCATCTCCAACATACTTAATGCTCTATGGACAAGAGTCTAACCAGATCTTACGATGGCACATCTTTATGAGCAACAATTCAAGAGAAGCTTCCTCATCTTTAATCAAAATATTTTGTAATTTAATCTGACTGGAATTTCTTTGCAGCTTTCTATTGAAAAGGTGCAGTCAATAGAATAGGACATACTCTTGAAATGTGGTGAACCTTGTAACTAAGTCATAAACATACTAAAGAAATGTATCAGAGTGGCTCATATGTAACAAAAACATAAAGTTCACACCGAAAACAAAGCAATGATATATCTAAACCCTTGTTGGGAAAATATTATATATTACATATAATATATAAAGATTAAGCCCATCAACGGTATTGTTTCATTACAGCTTCTGTAAATTTTGTTACAGTAACTGCTGTACATCTTCCAACCTTTAAATAAAAAGACCATATTATGATAAAAACTTCGATGTCGGCTCTAATTGTTTTATTGTTTGGTTTGTTGCCTCAAATGTTTTGATGTGGAATTCAATAACTACTTCCAAATATCTCGAAGGCAAATATAATTCACATTCGACATGGAACAGAATAAAAATATGGGATGTGCGTATTTATTTAGCACTTCTAAAACACTGAAACAAACTTAGTTTTTTTGATGTATATACTGACTCACTAAACATTTGGTAGTTAACTGAGATGTTATAATTATAAACAACACCTCTTATCATTACAACAATTGGTACTTTTTTAATCCTTCGCTTTTTCAAGTTGCTAATTTTCTTCTGTCTCTTTCATTTTTGGCTTTGAAATATTCATTAGTGTACACAATATTTCAAACATATAACAACTATACATATGAAATGGCCCATTTGCAGAAGTTAATTAAAAGCTACTAATTTTTAGTTTATTGCTCATTTCAAGTTTCATATATTTTATATACAAGTATAATGCAAACGATTTCAGAAAAACTATACTAAGATATTAGAAAAGTGAATAGAATTGTCATCAAAATTTATTTAAAATAGTCAATGAAGCTGTCTTAAAGCATAATCTCTGACAGTACTAGAAACAATTTGGGCATAAGATGCCAGCAACATTTTCTAAATTTCACAAATAAACCTGATGCAATTAAACTTAATCATCCAAATTTTATATGAAAATAACTGTTAACTTTACACTCAGACTTTTTATAAATATCACCCTACTATATTATTGCATGAAAAGAGGAAATATAAAAGCATGTAATAATACATTTTTAAAGGAACATAATTTGGAAACTAAAAGTACTTTTATTTTACAAGTTTACATCCCATAAACACTATCACAATACTAAAAAAAAACATTATATATATACCTTAAACTCATTTTAATTTTTTTTGAAACCATATATTAGTCATAGCAAAACATCACATATCATTTTACGTCCATAAGCACAGCGCCCGTCAAAGACAACAACAATTTATGTTCACTTTCATATTGTGACATCTTTATTTGTTATTTATCTCTATCTATATTTATTTATTCGCCAGTGCATGGCAACTATAGCACCAAAAATTTCCGATATTAGTCTGTTTGTTTAATCAGAGTTTGCGGACGCTGTAGCTGACTTATTAAAGTGACCAATTTTCTCAACAATGTACAACAATGGTATCGCCTAATATGCGTACATTGTGATTTACATGTATATTCCCTAATTGATTGTGATTGATTTGACATAATTTTATATATCACAAATATTCATATTTGTCAAAAGCCTCAAGTTTATAAAGAGATTATCAGAAAATTGAAACACAACATATCATTTGAAATATCAAATAAAAATAAATTTTAAACACGGTTGATGCGAATGAAAAAGTATTTTCTTTGTGATGATGAACATGATAAAAAAACTATGTGTCCGATAATCGTAACCATGTCAATATTACATATTTAAGTTTCTAGGAAAGACATAGCATTTAAATATAATATCTTTTTATGCCTTAGTTACTTTTATCATAAAACTATAAAGTTCTTAATGTTAACAAAAGAAAGAAACAAAAAAAAAAACAAATTAAATATCTTCAGAGTCTTTTAAAAAGTCTACAGCAACTGTGCATTCATCAACAGTGTTGTCACATTCCACACTGGTGATAATTTGGTCATGAGACACTACGCCATGTTCCGATTTGAGGTGGTGCAATATTGAATCCACACTGTTGTTTATGTCTTCAGATTTTGCTAACTTGAACATGCATATTTTACACTTATAGTAATCGTCTTCATCATTGGAAAATAGTTTCCATATCCACGCCCATTCTTCTGTAAGAAACCAGACAATTCTAAATTTAAAGAAGTTTAGAAAAAAACTATTATTACAGAATTATATTACATGATTTCCATTGTACCTTATGTAAGAATTAACCGTTCTTTAAAGGATGACTGGATTAGTCACTTATATACCTAATATGAGTCATACAAGGTGGCTACCTAACAGCAATAAATCTCTATAGAACAGTGAATTGTATAGAAATCTGCCTCAACTGGAAGTAGTGATGGTACATATAAATATTACTTTAACTTTTGTAAATAATTTTTTTTATTATTTTCCTTTTAAGACTAAGCTTCAGCTTAAAGGGATTTTAAATAAATGGAAAGTGCTTTTGTTACTACACACTATGTAGAATTCCTAATTATATAATAGACATAAAAATTAAAAAATAGAAGGTATATTGAGCACTTGAAAAAGAATAAAAATGGCAATTAAAAACGAAAAAAAGTCATATTAATATTGAAAATTGATTCCAGATCTGCATAATACTACAGTCTAAGGACTGCACCAATGGACAGCTGTGGACACTCAATTTAATAACCACTACCATAACTTCAATGTTACTGAGAACAAAGATGCATTTTACCTTCAGCTTTAGTGATATTGCCGTCGTCGCCGGCGACGAGCACGTAGTTTACATACACATCTTTGTGCAGCATCTTCATATGCCTGTTCATGTTGCCAGTAGCATTGCCACCATGGCATATGTTCCTTGAACAGATTTTGCATTGTGCAAGAGTTCCGGAGACACGAGTGAAATAGTCCCATATCCAGCTACGGGGTTTGGGCTTTCTGCGTTTCACTTCTGAAAACAATGACGGAAAGTAAATATGCGAGTGATCTATTAAAATAAACTACTGAAAAAGAAATTGTAGCCAAGGCCTAGTTATTTAAGTATCCAAGAAGGTGTCTCGTTTTTCCGCGTATCTAAAAATTAATTTTGGGTGGGCACATCTTTATCTAACATTTTAACGTAATTACTTCGTCGTCGCTTTAATAGTTGGATCTAAGTCTGCTCCCTACATTTCTACGACCTATAGTGAACCGCACGAAACTCTACCGCTGTGAAGGTAGTTACGAAGTGTCGCAATGGCGTAAAATAGGAACGAAGGTGAGAAGGAAGGGTCGAGAAGCGTTTTACCAGCGCATTGCACCATTTGCAAGCAATGAAGAGTGGCAGAATTTCGTGAGGTGTACTGTAGTCTTGAATCACCTAATAGCGGTGGTCCGCAGACTGTGAAAGGTCGTCAGAGCTACCTAATGGCAGATCGTGCCACACTGCAATGTCCAGTTCAAAGTTGTTATGTGAGATTTTTCATCACCAGTTTGAGCAATAAGTAATACAGCCCGTTTATTATCGCTTCAACTTCTTGATTTTGTGAGTTATGACAGTTACTCTGGTTCATTTGAGGATTGATTTCTTTGCTTCAAATTTCATCTTGCAGAGAAAATCTAAGTCATTACCGAAGATTAAGGAAGTTGGAACATTTATATATACTTTCATAAAGAAGATTTTTCTGCAATATATCTTAACATCTATCTCTTACTTAATCCATGTATTGTTCTATTGTACCGAATTACTACACCAACTCTAAAATTCTTTCATTAATAGAAAGGTAATATCCTCAACTATTATCCCCGAGTAACATAGCCTATAATTTATTATGGGCTATGTTACTGCAACATTAGCATTTGCTCCGGTTTTATAGAAATTGGTACTATGACCTGTAGTAGTATGGTGATTGAAAGTCGGGACTGAGAGCACAATCAAGCACTGGAATCAGTGTCGAAACCATGTGTAGGATAGGAATTAGAATCAAGAATGTGACCGAAATCGAAATGAGGATCAGTACCGGGATCATAATTAAAGGCAGGAATTAGATTGGAATAGACTGCAAAAACATTCAATATAAAAAATGAAGGAACAGATTCTATGTCACTGTGGGCAGAAAGGTAGTAAAATCTATAAATAGAATAGATCCTGCCTACTTATAATTTTTCTTTAATTTAATAAAAGATATTATGTACTACATAACATGGTTTAAAGCATTATCCTATATATATATATATATATATATATATATATATATATATATACATATACTAATTTTAAAGTTTTTATGTGCTACACTCAGGTTTTTAATTATTTATTTTAACTTCTTAATTGATGATTATTATTGTTTATTGGCTTGTGTAAGACTTGGCAGACAATTTAATTCTTGCAAAATTGAAGTTATGAGGGTTATTTAAAAGCCTTCTTAGATCTAGTATACAAATAGCCAAGCCATCGAAAAGAATTTGTTAATGACATATTTCAAGTGTAATTCTATTACCTATGAAATAACGCTATTTTTAATTTGATTTGAGCCTTCAAGAGTCTTAACTTGACTTGAACAATATATATTTGACTTTTAGTGAATAATGACTGCTTAAATCCACTACAGTTTTGTATAACATATGCCCAAAGGCATGGAAATTAATGGGAGTCTTAGCCAATTAAAGAAATCAAGTTATATTTAACAATTTGTTATCCCAAATTACTTTTAAAAGTAAAAATTGTACATATTTTTATGATCATCAACTTGATACTCCACTCAATAGGTTGGCTTGAAAGAGGAAAATTTTTCAATATGCAAATTTGGCTCATTTTTAGAAAAAATCTCCCAAATTCCCCTCCAAATTTTAGAGAAAATAAAAAAATTTGAGAAAAGAAAAAATAGAGAATAGTTTTTTATAATTTTAATGTATCTAATGACACTCAGGTTATTAAGACGAATCTAACAGAGTATAATTCATCAAAACTAATTCAGCTGTTTAGTAGTTACTAAGGAACATAGAGTTGGATATACACACAGCTCAAACACAACCCTTTTTTTAGGGTTTTACTGCGGTCGTTAAAAATAAGCTAGATTTACAAACAAAAATAGCTTGTTTCATATTAAAAGCAGTAATTTTTCCAATAATCAAATTATTTTTTTCTTTTACAAGTACTATATCATATATAATTTTATTCAAAATTAAGTCTACAACTCACCACAAATAATGTATTCTTTCCCACCATTTTTAGATTCATCACAATCCTCTGGCCAATTGAGCTCCGGTATCTCCACTTCACTTCCTATATCACTCACTTGCTCAGAACAATAACGTTTGCCAGTCTCCATTTTATATATATCTGGGTGTTTACTTCTCACATGACGGTTCATATTGTTCGTGTTACATCCTTTTATGGATAAAGCAGCACTGCAAACATTGCAACGGAACACATAGTTGCTTAACTTTTCAAAATACTTCCATACCCAACTTCTTTTTCTTCCCTCTGAAACATAACAACATTGATTAATAATTAACACATTATTTCTTAATTTTAATTATGTAAATAGCGTAAAAAAAAAATATTGATATAGATATTGCCTTGTCTGATAATAGTATTTGAACGGGTACATTTAAGAAATTAACAGTATTTAAAAATGCAGCTTCAGTTTACAAATGTGCTCTAAAATCGATAAGAATCATCAAAATATCATATAGAATTAGGTTTAGTTTTATTTGGAATTGTGATTTTTGCATATAATGAAATTTGCATAAATTCCTAGATTGGATGCAATGATATTTTGTTATTTAACATTCTGATCTCTGTATACATAAGGATCAAAAAAAAATTAGTTAAATTTTAATGAAATTGGTTGGATAGTTCAAACAGTTTAGATCTGACAAATATGCATGGGAATGAAGTGCAATTCAATGATGTATAGAAAAGTATAAAAATTCACCTCCAAGCGCTAACGCCTTCTTTTCAGGCAGTACCAGGTAATTGTGCTCGCAATCAAGTATACGATCTAGTTTTTTCTCTTTAATGCTTCCATTTTCTACATCCGGACCTGTCTCTTTATTCACCTCTTCACTCTTCATAACATTCAGATGTAAAAATTCAATTTGAAACCCCATCATCTCATCATCTCCGTCTTTATGGAGATCATATATATCAATGTGTTTATTCTGTATGTGTTCACCTAAATCACTCTGATATTGCTTATGTAAGATTATCTGACAGACATTACAACGAAAATTGTCATCAGATAGATGCGTGAAGTAAATAGACTCCCAATTAGATTTGGATGTACCTATAACAAAATTTGATAGAATCAATTTAAAGTTTATGTTCTATATTTTCTGTCAATTTTGAAGATGAATAATGATTAGACACAAAAAAAATATGTACAGAACAATCATATGAATTATTTAATTCAATAAACAAAACATTTATTGTTTAATGTACACAAAAATAAGAGTTCAAACATTTGTTTATTGTGTTTTCGACTTTTGTTTAAGATTTCTTGCTAATGGTTTTCAGTTTTTTCCATGATAATTTTGATGTTTGCCATTTCTAAGTTAGAATCTTCTATTTCTATATCCTCTTGAATCTCCAATTGTACTGAGATCTCATTGTCCTTATTCAGTTCTTTACATTCATCATTTGACAATGAAGTATCAGTGACACCTTCATCAGAAATTATCTGGACAGCAGATATCACACCATGATCAGAATTCATGTGGTCATATATTTTAGTCAAATCTTTTTCGTGATCTAAGGTTTTATCAAAATTTTGATCACACATGAAACATTTATAAGATTCTTCTTCAGGTTCATTGGAGACTAATTGCCACACCCACTCTTTATCGTCTGTTAAAAAGAAAATAAGAAATCTAAACATGTGATTATTATAAATATATTAAAGCACTCATATGAGACCACTATAAAGCTATGGATTTTTACGAAAAACTATTTATTAGAAAAGTATTGAATTACTATTTAAATAAAATGTTTATAGAACCCATTGATTAGGACCTTCAACAAATTTCCCAAAACTCAACAACATGATGAAAAGGCATGAAATTTTGTATGTGAAAAGAGAATATCAATTTTTAACAATAATATTCCCAAGATTTTAAACATTTGTAGTAACAATATATAAATGTTACTAAAAATGTCAAAAAGTAACATTTGTATAGTGTTAAAATGGCCTAAAAAGCACCCCTATATTGGGGAAACAATTCATAATAAGAACTGGTGGAGTAGAAAGAGGTCATAAACAAAGGACAATACTCTTACAATCATAAAAGGATTAATGAACTAGTTACCTTTTTTCTCAACATCATTGGTGGATTTGGTTTTAAAAAACCCATGCTTCACGCGGAGATGACGTAGTAAATTACTTGTCCCAGTCATCTTGTCAGTTATGAAAATTTTCTTACATATCTTACAGGTCATCTTACCAAATGAGTTTTCAGTGAAGTAACACCAGACCTTGCTTCTGACACATTTGCGATTTTTCCCTAAAATTATAACCAAAACGGAAACAATTATTATTAGCTGCAAACTAAAATACATATTAATTATAAAATTAATCAATGGGCACTTTTATTATTAAACACATCAATGGCATGTCATATATCTATGTATTAGAACACAGATATATGGCATGTCACTGATGTGTTTGTATTTACATACATAAACACATTAATTTTGCTTCTTTGATATTAGAAGCACAGAGAAGCAAAATGTACGTATTTGTATGAATATCATTTTAATCTAGAAAATGATATCGGGACCTTCAATAAGTTCTCGCTGTTTTTTTTTTACAAAATAATAGCTTTATTTAAATTATAAGGAACAAAAACATTTCATTCAAAGTATTGCCCATCACTAGCGACCACTTTCTCCCATCTTTCTGGCAGTATATTAATTTCGCGTCGGACAAACGACATGTCTTTTGAGGCTATCCAAGAATCAATTCATTTTTTAGCTTCTTCATAAGAATGAAAGCACTGGTCAGATAGGCCATTACCCCACGATTTTCTACGCTATGGATTACCGTAGTGTATCCACTTTTCACCACCAGTCACGATATGGTGCAAAAAACCTCTTCTTTTCTGCCGTTGAAGCAGTAGTTCACACATGAGAAAACGCCGTTCGACGTCTCTCGGCTTCAATTCATATGGTACCTAATATCCTTGTTTCTGGATCATTCCTAAAACTTTTAAACGTTTGTTTTAAACGTTTTAAACAGTTGACTCATCTACTTATAATGTTTTTCCAAGTTCTGTTAGTGTCAAATATCGGTTTTGATTGAGTAATTCCTCCAACTTTTCGTCTTCAAATTTTTTCAGTGCGCCAGAACGTTCTTTATCCTCAAGTTCAAAATCATTATTTTTGAAGCGTCGAAACCAGTCTCTGCATGTCGTATGCAACAAAGCATTCTCACCATAAGTCTCAGCAAGAATTCTATGTGCTTCAGCTGCAGATTTCTTTTGAATAAAGTAGTGCAATAAAATTCCCCGCAAATACACTTTATTTAGCACAAAAGTAGACATTTTCAAAATAAGAAAAAAATTACTAATTAATTACTAAAAAATTATTAAAAGTGAACTACCATACACTGAAATTTAAGGCTAGATACACTAATGCCTTGCATGTGTGTCACCATTCGAAATTCCACAAAGGGGGTACTGCTGCTGCCATCTTTGAAGAAACAGCGAGAACTTATTCAAAATCCCAATATTATTATTATTCATGATAGAAAGTTACATCCATAGTAGCCACCTCCTAAATCCAATGTGTAATGAATATTCGAATGTGCTGTGTGGTCTGCGCTCATGAAAGCAATTAAGTTCGTGTGTCGAGATATCATATTGCCCACACCTAGCGCCTTAAAACTTTGGTCTAATGATCGAAATATATCGCAGTACGCTTAAAATACGCGTAGCGACAAGTGCAAGTAGTGGGACATATTCCAAGACCAACGGCAACGCAATCGTTCTACTATTACATGTGAATGGAATCATCAGCATCGCTTTGTATAAATTTATTTCTATTTTAAATGAGAATTATATAGAATACATAAAATTTATACAAAAACGAGACAACTTGAAGCGAACATATTCTAAGTTATAAAAGCAGATCTATCATATGACTTCACAATTACGATAAATTCAACATGTAAAAAACCATTAAAAATTTTGTTCATTATGATGTTCACTTTGTTCACTGCAACAAAAATCAACTGACCACCCCCTGATTATACATAACAAAATCTACATTAACACTCAACAGCCTTCTCAATTTTATTATCCACATTAGGTTACCATGCTTTCAAATCAATAGACTTATATAGGTATATGTGGAAGGTCGATTAACAAATTTATAGGCACTAAAATAAATATAAAGCATGTAATGACATATAGTCATTTCTAGAATATTACAATCAATGATTCATCAAACGATGAAGCAATGATTGTAATTGTAGATTACAATCAACAATTATGGTTCTTTAGGGAATCTTCCAAAAGTATAAACTCTAACAAAAAAGCGGGGAATTCAAATTTTAAAATATAAATAAAAAGCAGC
The DNA here is from genome assembly GCA_005406025.1 of Eumeta japonica. Taxonomy (NCBI): domain Eukaryota; kingdom Metazoa; phylum Arthropoda; class Insecta; order Lepidoptera; family Psychidae; genus Eumeta; species Eumeta japonica. Next base: position 209,694 of record BGZK01000599.1, on the reverse strand, counting down.
TGCACTACCTCAAAACTTGTATATAATGTTGTTATAATTGCATAAACATACGATACTTAAAACTAATTACCATTATAAAAATTTTGACCTAGTAAAATATACTCTCCTATTAAACAACTGATATGGTCTTTTAATGGAAAATAGAAAATTTTCATTCATATCTAACATTTCGACATGAGGTGGCAATTTCAGAATGGAACAATTAACTGGTATAACAAGTTAGGCATTTTTTTACTGAACAAAATAAATGTTATTCAGTTTTTCAAATGCTGTTTTTATAAATTAGTAAAAGCACACCTCAATTTATGTATATTTTCTGAATATATCATAAATGTATTGTTTTATAATCCAATATAACGTCTATTAAAACAAAATTTTTGTGACAATTCAAAATTAAAAAAACAAATTATGATAAACAATGATTATACAAATTTGGATAGCTTTAAGTCTGTCATGGTCCTTTTTCTCAAAGACAAGGCAATGTAGTATCTGGAATTATATAACATAAGCTCCACCTATCTCCCGGAGGTGTAGGTTAAGACCACGGACCTCTCATTGATACAATATTTGTATACATATTTTGCTTCCCAATAGACATTCATCGATTGTTTTGTAGAAGCTCATCGGTTTCTACTGCATGAAATTTCACTCCTCTTTGTAAGCCCTTCATTTGCTCTACCCAAGATTTATCCGAGTATAACTTGCCAAACTTTTTAACACATTCACTCTATAGATTTCTTTCATACATTACCTTCCATCAGTCTAGACTACTGAACCACGTGAATGTAATTTTTTTCAATCTGGTTGATACATCTTTTTCAAAGTTGCACTATTGTATTATATTACTTTAATACAAAATATAATAGTTACATACAAATTTTAATAGTTTCTGCTAGTTTCTGATTGTAGAGACAGAGACAGCTAATCAATATTTATATTCTAATACATAATAATGTAAATACTATTTATGCATAATAATTCCTAAATAGTAATGTATTGTAGAGTTTAGGTAAATTCGTTCTCTCTCAGAATAAGAGTGAGCTTATGAATGTATGTATTTGTTCTAAATAATTTAATAAATATTGCTTAGGAAATAGAAAACAAGTTAAACAAATATGTTAAAAATATATGCAATAACAAAAGAAATTCACCTCCAATTATTTTCATGTTCTCATTGCTGATATCATTACCATCTTCATCATAACATTGAATGTCGAGTTCATGAACAGCATTCTTGTAATAATCCACAACTCCCGAATTCTTATGTGCTAAATATAATTTGTAATGATGTCTCCGTATATGGCGGATGAGATTGCTTGTGGAATTAAAATTGACACCAGACACAACTGTTATTTTAACATTACAGATTTTGCATTCGCATCTTTCACCATTTCTATGAAAATATAACCAAACCCAACTTCGTTGCTTTAAACCTGAAATTGTTTAAGAATATATGGTCAATATACAAAAAATACTATCCAGTAAAGCATATTCCTAACAAGGAATAAAAAAACTTTCTAAACTCTTATAACAAACTATAAAATTACGCAAGTGAATAATTTTTTTAAACCTGACCCAAATTGTTTGTGGTAACTAAACCAACTGCAAATTTATACACAAAAGTTAATACACATCATATTGAGAGATTTACCATATTATTTTAAGGCTTGGTAATTTCAGAGATAAGAGGGGACATGATCAATCTTTATCTATTTTCTCAAATAAAATCATTTATTTTAAAATTATAAAATAAAAAATACATATGTGAGATCCCTCAGAGTACATTTAAAAAAATATACATCAGACAGTACATTTTGTCAAACCAATTATTTAAGTTGCCCCTTTATTTCAAATTCATTTATTTATGTTACATATATATGTATTTGTATCACAGAAATTCATAAGTGTACCAACTTTTCAACTTAATCAGTCCAGCAGCTTTGGAGCAAATTGGCTGTAAGAGACAGACAGACAGACATGCAAGTGAACCTCTAAACATTCATTTTTTTTCTGAAGTCTATTTATAATATAACAAAAGGATTAAATTGTTTCTACATTTGTTATATTAAATAAATAAGAATTTCAGTGAAATTGTATTTTTTAAGGATCTGTACTTCCAAATAACCATTAATACAGTCGATTAAAATTTTAAATAATTTGTCTTTTGCTATATTTTTTATGTTTTTATGTTTATAATAAGATTATCTTAATAAAATATTATTTTCTATGCATACATTTATACTATGGAGTTTGATTATATTACAAATAATCAAAATTGGCAATAAATGATTAATCAATAGTTCAAAAAACTTAAATATCTCACCTTCTGAAGACTCTGCCAATGGATCTTGTACAGCCTCAGGGTTGATATCCAAGTTTTCAAGTGTTAGTGCATCTGTTTCTAGTCTCAAGGTTTTATAGATGTTTTGATGTTTGAGTTTTATGTGACGAATCAAATTCCCAGTGGAATTTTTATTGTTCTTCAATTCCGTAGCACAGATTTTGCACACACACATATCTGTGCCTTTGACAAAGTAGGACCAAATCCAACTGCGTCGTTTTTTTCCCTGAAAGAAAAAACAGATCATTAGAGAGTTATGGCAAATCTGATGAACAGATTGGGCCTCTATATATAGTTTTAAGTGTGATAGTATTGTATACACAATACAGTGGAAAAGAATTTTAGTTAGAGAATAACTATAAAGTGCATAAGCAATCGTTAGAGTCAAATGATTAAATTTTAGAACACCTTATAGTATAAGATATGGTGTGACAAAAATATACTCTCAGCTGCAGAAAATATTGTATAGTGAGATAATTAAGATTATAATAATCAAATTGTGCATGGTTGCATATAAAAGCCTTGATTATGATAAAACTTTTAACATCAACTGGTCAATAAAAAAAGATATGTGTTATTTAAAATCAAATCCTGTATCTAATGAATTAAAAATATGACCATTTTTTTGTCTGAATGAAATGTCACCGACCAAGTGCTACATTTTCTTCACACTTTTTTAGAAAAACAATTATGTAGAATACACAAAAATTGAAATATAGTGCTACAAATTTGTTTTAAAAATTCAAGCAGTGTGTATTAAGCAAAAATCAATTATAATTAATTGATCAATGTGGATGGGAAGAGGGTTTTATGTGCAAATATGGAGTTTGATTACATAAATTATAACCATTCTTTTAAAGGATATCTCATTGTATTACGATATAAATAAGGGCATTATTGTAATGCAATATTTTATAGTATGTAATTTTATGTGATACATATATAAACAAAGCCTAAAAATTGCCAATGTCTTCTTTACTGATCGGTTATTCGTATCTTTTCGTTTTTATTTTTAATAAACTATGAATGTTATGAGTACCCTAATTGTTTGGATATGATAAAATATTTAAGTAAACAAAACTTTTATAAACAGATTAACATAATAACAACAAAACAATAATATTAACTTCTTACCCTTGTGAGAAGAATCTTCATCTTCATCACTACTCATCCCCAACTCTTTATTCTTGCTGTTGATCTCTTGGACAAGCTGTTTATAACATTTTATCGCCCTAAGGTTCCCATTTTTGTAAGCTTCATAAACATCAATATGAGCATTTTTCATGTGCCGAATCAAATTCCCAGTCGAAGTTAAATTGTCTTTTATCCTGGCGTTGCAGAATTTACAACAACATATGCCTTGCGTCTTCGAGTAATACATTCGAACCCAACTTCTTTTGGTACTTCTGGCTATACAAAAAAAAAACAAGATAAGTAAATTCATAAAAGTCATATGAACAGAAACATTCCTTACTCACTTTTCTGTGTGCAGATTAAACCAAGTAACAACCTATGAAGTAATATCTCCAACATTCATATGTTTGTAGAGGATTAAGAAATAAATAAGACACAACCAATTTTCATATATTTAAGTAATTTGACATGAAATTTCATACATATTTAAATTATCAGAATCACATTACATAGCTTGATGTAACCAAAATAAAGCTATGAATCACAGATTTAAAAATAATATCATAATTTTTGGCACTATATGAAATTCCTTTTACTGGTACAAAAATAATGTGGCAGTACTCAATAATAACAATCAGTTTTTTTACTACAAATAATAAAAAAAAATATTGGTATATACATTATCAAAATTTGATAAAAACTATAAATTCATGAAATACTTATTATAAACCTTATAATAAATATTTAAATACATTATTGCTCTTCATTTACAGAAGGTACTTATTAAATTAAATATAGTTGTTATAAGCTTTCATATATTCATCAAATTCTAAATTGAAAGTCAATGAATTTAAATTTTTCGGTTCAGGTCTTCCATACCATCTTGGTGGATGATTGTGTTCACTATGGACACTGATGAAGTTACCGTTTCGTGTTGTAACGACTCTACATTGACAACCTAATCTTTTACGGTAACTGCACGCCCAACTTAAGCTGTTCTTTAAGCGATTGTTGATCCAGAACTTATAATTTTTGTAGATCAACACAGAACTACCATAGTTCGCCGATGGCAGAAAATACATCTCTGCAACTGAAAAAAATACATCATATATAGATATTTTGACTACAGCATTCTTATTTGCTTATGATAATAAAAAATGATTTTATTAAAATGAACATACATGATGCAATAAGATGGAAAGTAACAATACTAACAGAAAAAAAGAAATTACCTGTTTATTATTCAGTGTAGCTATCTTTGCAGATAATTACTTGTTTTTACTTACAAATATGTGGCAAAACTGGATTTATATTGAGGGAGAAATCAATTATATATATTTTATTTTCATTTTTATTGTTTTGTAATAAGGTACAAAGAGGAAACAAACTTAAAATTTGTGTGATATTCTTAAACTACTTACCTAGTTAACAAAAAGAAAGGCACATTTTAAGGACAATTTGTAACAAAAATCATACAATTCAATTGTATGAACACACCTTAAATAACTTGAAAACTATTTTGCATAAACAGTGAGATAGATATATGTGATTACAGCAATATGAAGTGAACAGTATCATTATTGTAATAATGATTTAATTCAATGCACGTTATGAAATTCATTTAACATTTATTGTTTCTATTTTGAGCTGAGAACAAAACAACAATTCGTAGGAATGTATTGAAAAACTTACAAACTAAAGAAAATTAATTCATTAATTTTTAATATGTAAAAAGAAAATACTCCGAAGCATAATTTCCAATTTTACTGAACCAGTTCTTAAAGAAGATTTTGATTGTATAAACCAAAACTACAAAAATTAAGAAAACTCAGAGCACCCTGATAGTCTTTTGAGGTAGCTCATGCTTTATATACATTAAAGCTTATTTACAAATTATGACAAAATAAATAATACTGACCTTAATTATTAAATACCAATGTTTCTGTGGCATTTTGTGAAAATAAGTAATAATTAAATGCTTAAGAATTAAGTAAATATCCAAATAAATATTTGAGTGAAATCATATCAGTTAGACACAACTGAAAGTTAATGTTATTTAATATATCAAGTATTTCCAGCATGAGTTTTATTCATGAGAAATATAATTTATATAGGAGGCTGTGTACGTCCCATCATCATTCTGATAGATACCTGGATGTTCATGGTTGTGTACACCTCTTATTACTTTTACTACGTCACCTATCCTTTGTAGTTGGGTGTTGATAGCAGCCATACAACCAGTTTTGTGACGTGATGAACAATACCACTGCTTTTTCCCATACAGTAGTCTATTTTTCAACCAATATGTATATCCTTGATATACTAAAAGGCGACCTTTCTTTGTAGGCACAAAAAGGGCCAAACTTGGACCTGAAATACACTAATGTTATGTTGTTTCAAAAAAAGTGACACTATATTTCACACTTAGTGAGTGAACAAGGTAAAAGAAAATAAATACCAACGTCAGGCCATTATGACATAAATAAGAGGCGATTTTATTGAAGCATTATTTATTATAGCACCTGCTAATATTTGTGGAGATGTAACAAGCAAAATATACAGAGAATTATTACTAGAATACACAAAGAAAAATTCAAAAATCAATATTAAATGAAGACTAAAAAATACACATTGCTGGTGAACTTACCAATAAGGCAGAAATTAGATAAAAATTAACAATAAAAAGTTTCTAATGTGAATATCAATAAATTGCAAATAAAATTAAATTCTTTGACAATTATGAAAAAGATGAGATAGTATGTTGAATATGTTTTCTGAGAAGAATGACGATTAGTATACAACTACCTTTTTAAACAAACAAATAAGAGTTTTTCCTATTTTCATTTCATCCTTTTTCTCCTTTCTACGACGCAACTCACAATAGACACATCACGATTGACATTTGTCACTTGACATTATGTTTCTAATTTATTGAAACTTGGATTCATGTTTCAAAATTTGTTTTTACCTCACATTGTTGCCATTGACAAATTTATTAAATGATAGACTGTGAGTAGAACGATTTATTAAAACCAGTGTCACTACACTTTTAGCTCGATTTTATTAACTAAGTATAATAATAATTGTCAATACATATAAAATTGTTTATAATCGATTTAGTGTCTATCTCATTATGTAAAAACAAATGTATGAGAATTATCTTATTATAATTATATTGATGATTGTGAAAACCTAAATATATTTACATGTATCTATGGTCATCACGTAATTTTTACTTTATAATTGATTTAGTACCTAGAAGCTATAGCTGAAAGCCATAAAGTGAACAAAATTAAATGAAGAACTATGCATAAAAAAGTCTCGATTGCAACAGTCATATATTGCAACCGAGAAGTACTAAAAATTTATACTATGAATTAACAAAATCTGAAAAAAAATATATAATACACTACAGTAAAAATAAAATATAGACTAATATGGCTAAGGCCGTTCATTTATAGTAATAAATAACACTGTAAAATTAGTCGAAATAAAAAAATCTGTAAAGGCCATAAGTTTGCTTTTTTTGATAATTTGTATTAAAAATGCTTAATGAACATGAATAATAAAAAATCAATAGCGATACAAAAAAGAATCAATTAAAATATGTTTGATAATATTTCAATAATTGAACAATATCAGTGAGTGTTAAACGGAACTGGTTTCTAAAAATATTTAAGCACCATCTATTACGATCAAGCAGAGCCTGATTTTTTTCAAATAGTTCCTCATTACTAATGACACTTAAAAAAAAATTCAAATTCAAAAAGTAAACAATGGAAATTTATTCAACGAACGTCTGTTTCTTACCCCAATGAAAAACAGTGATATTGTTCTAGTATAATATGTTCTAGAACAGTAATAATCCTAAAATTACTGAAATATGAAATTTAGTAATAAAATATTACTAAATTAAAAGTAGCAAAGTACTTGTAGCGGTTGTACCGCATACACAGACGATGCGTCACCGATCGCACGACGGGCTCAGGTTGCACACGGCACCTTCCCAGAACGCGGCCCGGGAACAAAATTTATTGCCTTATATAGTAAGAAGCGCCGGCCGATGTTCCGAGTGAAGTTATGACGTGATCGGCAGCCAATAGCAAAGCCCTCGCTCCCACCTATATGCGCCACAATGCCGGTGGCGATCCTGACCGCCATCGTAAGTCTAGTCTAGTTCAGAGTCCCTTTCAGGCAGCCCCTCGCTAAAAGTTAACGGCCAACTAAGGGTCACCAGTAATCAGTATTTGAATAAGTGATATAAATGTGAAACAAATTAAACCGATATTGGAGTCAGTTATTTTATTTTATTTTAAAGTAAACGAACACGCAAATCGAATTCACAGTACTAAATATAATAAGTATAACATTAACATTTGGAGTATGAATACTCCAAATATCAGTGTTTGGTTGCACTCTATAATACTTCAAAAATTAATATTAATACTTTTAAATATGTCGTTACGTAAATGTAACAAAATAATTATTTCAAAGTTATAAAAAATATTATAACTATTTACAAGTTAGATCCAAAATTTCACTTATATTTATTGTTATAGTTATAATTAATAAAGATCACGTTGGTTATAATATTAAAGAATCAGAGATAAAAATGTCGTCAAATTAAAATTTTGCAACGCGGCTATGCTTTTTAGAAAACATAAAGACTATTTAACTTTCTCGTTAATAATATAATGTACTTATTTGGTGTAAAAATAATCTATTATAAAGAGGAATCTTTATTCTTCAAACTTTATAATATTTCAAGATTTAATTATATCAAAAATCTCATTGAAAAAATTTTGATTGGCCCGTCAATTGGTCTGTGGTTGATCCGTAAGGATGTCATCACGATTTAACTTGATTGGCTTCATTCATTTACTTGATTTATTTTTCATTAAAACCGGATTCATGAGGAATAGGAGCCTATTGAATATGAGCTCTTTCACTTTGTCAATTTTTTATAACGAATTTAAAATCATCAAATGTAACTTATCGAAAGAAACAAGGATTTTTGGACAAAAGGGTTCGAGTATCAATAACCTGTGAGTAATCTTAGCCTAGTATTTAAGAGCATTTTTAGGAGAATTGACACATTACATAAAATTAGGTAAGAAAGAGATGAGAGAATATTAAAAAGTTCGATAGAGAGCTCTAAGAGCGAGAACCATCCCCTTAGATTTTACAGCATATTGACAAACATTATTTTTGTGATTTCAATTTCTTATCTATTTAGATAAATTTCTAAATATCTTCTCGTTCTTCAATGGCGGTAATGAACAGCGCTATTTGTTATTTCGAAAATTACGATTTTATAACCTTAAACGTCGTGAATAGGACCATCTCTATTATTGAATTACGACTTATCACGAAAAGAGATATCTGTGGCGTAGTAAGTATGATATATTACGTACAGTCCATGTTTTTAACAACAATAAAAATTTGGTCACTAGTTATGGTCAACTTTACTGCATCATGAAAATGGGCTAGCTCGACTGGTGGGATACTACACTTTTACAGAATACTTTGATAATGTCGATGATTTACATGGATAATTTAACTTTCATATTTACCTTATATGAATTGCATTCATTACTTGTACATGTACAGTGTTGGCTTAATGGTTAAAAACGTCGTTTTAGAATCAGAAGATGCCAGGTGATTTCAACCACAAACCAAATAACAAATAAATTTTTCAACTTAAGACAAATTAAACCATTCGCTCCGTAACTCTAACAATATCTTGAGTCGTTTATGAATTTCCAATCCACACTAGGTCAGGATCGGATGCGTTGTAGCATGCTACGCTTCGGCTACAGATATTACTTTTCGTAATAGTAAATCACAATTATCAATATAGATGGCGCTGTTCACTATCATAAATAAAAGACGGCCCTGTTCCCAACTGTTATATAAGATCGCTAAGATGTATGGAAGTCAGCATTACGTTAATAATGTGACACCTACTATCATGACTATATAATGAATAGTTTTGATCCATATACCTTGGTGCGGAGGACTTCTAAAAGCTCTGCAATTAGCTCTGTATTCACATATGATTATCTCACTAACGCTACATGTGATTAAATACAAATTTATAAACTTAATTTTTTTTAAACCTAATTTTGGGTAAAGTAATGCATTGTATTATTGATTGATGTCGGCAGTGTATAAAACTTAAATATCACAATACATCTTTAAATCAAAAAAATAGATATTGTATCTATTACACAAGGTATTTTCACTACTTTCATTAAAATAAAAGCAGTTCACTCATATGCTTTCATTTCAATTTTGGTATTGCTTTATCTGTCTTATCTACGACTATATACTTTTGTGAAGATTCCACGCAATATTTTTATGTCTCACAAAAAAAATCCTTAAAACTTCCCACTATGATATTTATTGATGTGTTTTTGAACTCTTCGAGTTAAAAAATATAGTTGGGTGAAAGTTTAAAAACCTATCTTTTAATCTTTTTGAGCACAAAAAATTGGAAAAACGGTTGACCTTATATGTCATTCCTGAAATTTTTTGCTACTTTTAAGCTCAGTCTTCAAAAATATGCCTAGCAATAAATTATTGAGTTTGAACTCAAAAGATAGTTTTGTGTACTTTTTCAAACTTTCCAAGCTCTATCTAATCTGAATACATTTTCAGCTTTTCTAGTTAAACCATCTAGATTTATTTAAAAAAACGTTCTTTTTTTAATTTTTCAATCTCTTTACTCTTTCAATCTTTCGAACTCCTTGTTCGATTTTGACCGCATTACAATATGTGATTCTCTATAATTTTGATTTGCAAAGAGCAAGTTTCTTGCTCATTTTTATAGCGAGATAATTGTCTCACCGCGTGCTCATCTAAAAAAAAAGGTGGTAACCTTTTTAAATGCTATCAAATCTCTAAATGTTATAATTAAATTCATATGAAATAAAGATATTTTGAGTAATGAATAAATAAAGATATTTTGAATAGTGAATAAATACCGTTTTTTTTCTTGTAATAATTAATAATGTGTCCCTCGGTGTATAAAAAAGAAAAGATAAACAGTCGTGTACTACTTCGACGTCGAAAAATGGCTCAAAGTGTACATTTTGTGTGTCTAACCGTTTACGGTACCATTTTAAGGTGCAAAAAAAAAGGAAGGAACATTATTTATCATGTGACATTTCAACCGAAATGTTATGACTAAAGTTCATTTTTAAAAGTGCAAAGAGAACAAGTAACGATTATTTAGTTATTGGAAGACAGTAATTCCTATTTTTTTACAATTTACACGTGCTGTTTTAAAACAAGACAGTAGTGGAGTGGTTTAATGTTATTTTAAATGTTTGTTATTGTTTTTTGGTTGAATTTATGAAAACAATCATAGTATATTTTACTTCAATATGAAGCTTAATGTATTAATCACCTAAGATTAGAATCTTTAATTTCATAATGCCGGTGAAAATATAAATGAAAGAACTTGATAATTTCTAAAGCGTATAAAGTATGGTAATACAAAACTTTCTTATACTTATATATTAAAAAAAGATGAACATTAACATATTTTTGATGAAAATAATACTTATATAAAATTTGCTAAAAAGCAAATTCAAATATAATAAACATATTTTTTTCTTTGGAATAGATTTAATCTGTTGTTTGATTTCCTTTTAGAGGTAATTTTAAGATTCGTTTAAATATAAAACAAATAATAAACAAAAAATTGGGTGCGTGTACTTATGTACGCGAGAGAGAAGTTATACTTCTTTGGCATCATTAAAAATATAGTTTTTAATTGCATGCAAATAATTAATTACAATTAAATAATAAAAGGACTGGAAAAGGATAGTCAACACAGGCAATAAAGTTCAATTAAGAAATGTTTATACATCATATTATTCATATGATGAATGATATGATGTATAAATATTATCATACCATTCTGCCTTCGGCACGTGCTCACCTTGGCATTGGGTGAGCACCATCTAATCCATCAGACATAATCCACATTCATAACAAACGGAACGAACTTTTTTTCCCAAATTTGTTGGCGTTGCTTATTCACGCCAACCAAGATACTAGTCAAGACGAATCAAACGAGCCCAAACTCGATGGGGTTGTGTCGTTTAATTACAAAGTTCCTATGGCCACCTTATCATCAGACCCTGGTTACCATATAGTATCAAAGTACTCGTCAAGATGAATTAAACGAGCCCAAACTCGATGGGGTTGCGTCGTTTAATTACGGAGTTCCAATACCCACCTTCTAGCCCCATCATCAGATCAGTTCTACGTCATAATAATATTGCATTGTTATCCGATTTATACATGCATGCAAAATTGAATTTAAATTTTAAAAATGAAATAAATGAATATTTATATTCTTACATTAAGTGCAACATAAATTCTCTCATTATGTTTCATTAATTCGAAGCAGGCAGCTTCAATCTGTTAATTTTGTGTCACACTGTTAATTTTGTGTTATATTGATGCGCGCGCATTTTATAATTTCACACTCATCATTTTTTCATAACGCGCCTAAAGAAGTATAACTTCAAAAAAATACAAAAGGTAACTCCATTAGTATAAGAATAGAGTACTATTAAGCGACCGAATAATGTGACAATGCAAGAGGTGTTCTTAGCTCTATTTCTTTTAAATCGGTTTATATCTCGACTTTTGATGCTACTTTAAATAAAGAAATACAAAATACTCATCGAATACCCATTATAATACGTGATTGAGCACATATTATGAATAAACTAAATGTTGTTTATCGAAAATAAGAAATATGATTTTTTGTCACAGCTTTTTACGTCTTATTTTTGCATTTTTTAACAAAACACTTCGATGTCGTAACGGAAGGTGCGACGAAACTACACTGAATGCAATGAGTGCTAAACTGTCTGTTTTAGCACTCATTTACTGCAGATATTTTTGAATGCGGAACTGTTTATATTCTCTTTCTTATAGATCAATGAATGCATCAACATTTCTGCGAATTGGATAGCACTACGTAAAATACGTAATAGATTTTATGTAGTGTATTGTAAATAATTTAATTGTAGTTATACAATTTAATTATTTACGATATGCCAGTGTATATATATATATATATATACAGTGTATATATATATATATACTTTCAATCTCCTTATATATATATATATATATATATATATATATATATAAGGAGATTGAAAGTGAACCAAAAGAAGCTGTAATAAATAGATATTTAACATTAGTTTGTTCTCTTCATACCAAGATATAAAACTTTTTTTTTCCATTTATGGATGACTCAAAAGAGGAGGCAGGGACCACGTTATCCACATGACCAGATCTTTGCATATCTCTTCTGCTAAGGGCAAAAATTAGTCGGACATGAATCCAGCCAGTAGTGTACAACGTGCAAAACTCTACCGCTGTGAAATTTGTCACGAAAGTTTCGCAATGGCGTAAAATAGGAACACGTCGGAGAAGAAGGAAGAGTAGGAGACCGTTGAACCTGCACATTGTGTCATTCGCGGGCAATTCAGAGCGGCCGTTTCGCACATTGTAGTTTTTCGAGTTTCAATATTAGATATTTGTATTACATACCGTTCAATACTTCTAATAATTTGGGGCAATATTTATTTAAAAAAAAGTCTCTTTTTTAGTTTTATCCTAAACCTCTACATTAAACATTTATACCCTCTAATTTCATAAAAACACGGGGCTGGCTCTGTAACCTGCATGGTAGCGGGTGTTTTGAGCATGACAGCGCCTGCGCACTCCGGAAATGAAGGCAATGACATTGCCTTTGTCAATGATATTGTCATTGTCACGAATCATTCCAGAGAAATTTGGTCATACCTAGTCTTATACTGAAAGCACACGAACTGTGGCGAAATCATTTTATTATGAAATGATTTCACTCGCGTTCTTGATCCCAATCCGGCCCTGATTGTGATTCCAATCCCGAACCGGCGTTGATTTTGATTCTAGCTCGGAAATTGCTGATATAGAAGATAATCGATCTATATAAGAAACAAGGAATCGGTTATACGTTAAAGCGGGCGAAGTCACGTGTAGAATCTGGGGTATCTAGGGTATTCTAAAATCTGGCCAGATGAAGTAGTTTCCATACTAAAAGAAAATAATGTAAATGGGATTAGCGGTTCTCGACTTATAAACGACAGACAGACCGACAAATACGTATTTCATAAATGTGCAAGGACATCCGAAATTAAAACCTTATGTATTATTATAATAATATGAACAAAACAGGCAGTGCTCTTGAAAAAAAAATACTCGATAAGCGGAATCCTTGAAAACGTTCGTTCGATAACGGGTTCAAAGTCCAGCGAATATACCTATGAACGTATTATTTTGCGGTGCACCTTGAACTTTGGACGTATTTTAAATTGATTGGATATGAAGCAAAAACGTCGTGTATAAAAAAATCTTAAACATTAATTATTAATTTGTCTCAACAGTACTTCAAAGTATCGTTTTTGCTGAACTTTAAATTCGAAGAACAGTTTTACGTTTCAATAAATTCAATGCTTCATCTTGCCCACGAGAAAGACACCAAAGATAATATTTACCATCAGTGTTGCAGTAGCAACAAAATAAACTTGTGTACATTAAAATACTTTTAACATAAAATTCCACTTATCTATAGTTAGCGTGAAAGCCTAGAAGGTATATATTTATAAAGTAACTCAAGTTAATTCCGAGTCAAAATGTATAAATATTATTGTTCAGTACAATGCTAAAAACTAAAAAAGGACACATTTATCATAAGTAAATTAAAATTATCAAATAAAAATCGTTAATTTTACGTAACTGAAACTCATTTTTTATTACTAATTTACGTAAGTTGCATTTTTACACGTATTGTGCTTGTAAATTTATACTCCGCACATGTCCGATTATTAGACAATAATTGCTAACTTTTTAGCGATCAGTGTCGACTATACGCCACAGGGATTTAAATAAAAAAATTATGCTCGTTCTGATTCGGGGAATTAGCGATCTGGACAGGCGTATAGACAGACGACAACACATCCTTTAAATACATAAGTGCATTTCGAATAATAGAGTCAAGATTGTGCTGACCCGTTTCCATGGCAATTTTATAAAAGAAACTCCCAATATTTGGCTATAGGTACAAGCACCAAGACAAGATTGTTTTAATTAAATTTCAACTTTATAAATTTGATAGATTTTCAAGAATCCATAAATATTATGTTTGTTCAGACCGTTAAGATATTACTTTGCTACGAGACTATTTTTCCTCCAAGCGATACTGATTAGTCAGACTACATATTAAAGCATACCTCAGATGGATTATTAAAATAAAAAACGCGCTGTCAGCTCGTACAAAGTTTAATGCAACACAAAGAGTGAACTTTGTAAATTACGTGTTTATGACGCAACTCCGTTATCGGCTGTATCTAAGTATGGACTTGGGACGGGCTTATCGTCACAAATGTATCAGATAACATTGTTATGATTAAAAAATCACGATGATTAATGGTGTATGCAAGATGGGAACGAGACAAAATCGTTAATTTCTGTATACGTAAGTAATTTCATATTGCAATGGTTTTATGGGAAAGTATTACATAAACATCACCGTTTATTGTATACTATTTAAAAGTACCGTTTCAGACCACGCACAGAGACTGTAATTTCTAAACTAGTTAAAACATTGGTCATAGCCGTGTTGAGACAAATATAATTTTATTACGTATAATATAATTCCTTATATTATATAATTAAGTATAATTCCTTAAATTATCAAGGCAGATTCGAATAGCACTGTGATTTGTGGTCAGATGTATATTATAGTGCTGGCTTTTATTTCAAATTTCCCAACGTAAAGAATACGTATGGACAAGAAGGATAGAAAGAAACTGATAGTCGCACGCTATCGACAACGAAACTCTAAAAAACTAATTCAACGTTCACCATATATGCATTGGTTTAGATCGAGAGTATTAGACTTTCCACGCTGGCCCAGTGTGAGCTAGACTTTTGATGATCGCTGTCACAAATGCGGTGACAACGTCCTGAACTGATGTGGTCCACAAGACACGGATGAAGTGCTTTAATTTGACGTACGTAATATATTCATTGAAGTTTTCCGCAGTAAAGGTTCGAATCCAGTACCTTTCAATTCGAAGTCAACACACTGACGGTTCGACGGTCGAATGGTCAGTGTGTAGTCAATGCAGTGATGGTCGAATTTCGACCACTACTGCATTGCAAGATCCAAGCACCTCGTTCTGAAATAAGAAGGTTGTGGAAATAGAATATATAGGGGTAACAAAAACCTGGTCTAACGGTACAATATTTTTTCCATCATTTGAAATCTGAGACCGACATACAATACAACGCACGAAAACCTGCCGCTGTGAAGTTCATCACGAAAGCGTCGCAATGGCGTAAAATAGGAAGACGGGGGAGAAAAAGGTAAGGTCGGAGAGCGTTATACCTGCGCAGTATTACATTCGCAGCCAATTCAGAGTGGCAGAGTTCCGTACGTTGTACTGTACGCATTATATATTTCCAATAAATATATTACAAAGTAGCAAAAGCAAACAGCAATACATAATTGATCCGCTTCATAAAATCGATTAGATAAGATTAAAGTGAATAATTACGTGCTGTACAAACTTCAAAACATATTTATCGATCAAAGGCTAAAACTTTGACAAATAACTTTATACGGTCTTACTTGATTACTAGCACTCTTCCCTGTCGTGATACCATAAACGTATGTGACGAATAGGTTTAAATATTATTTTATCGTCATCTGTAGACATATTATATGACATGACGTTCATCCTAGACCAAAGGAGTCAGCATTATCTTCTTATTTCATCCACCTCTCCTTCTCGTGTTACACATATGTTCCTACGTATTCTTTATATTTGCAGAAGTATTTTCTTTGAGGTTTAAAAAATATAATTTTCGCACTGTAGGATACGTTTGTTTTCTGTTTATGTCATTTTATTCTCATACAAATCAGAGTCCGTATTGCATTGATTTCAAATAAAGAAAATTCTCGATCTATGATTGGTTACGATTGTATGTTTCTGTATAAATTGTCGTTTGTTTCAATTAGTCTCAAACGTGCAACACTAAATTTTAATACATGTATAACTTTCAGCATTTTACGAATATTTACGTGTTAGGTAATGAACACTGTTTATAACGTGCTATACATTAGCAGTCATAGGCTTTTAAAAATATTTTTTTTCTTGTTTCTAATTCATACATAATCATCATTAAAATATTTATGGTTCTTGTTTTTAAAACGGGTAAGTCGAACTATTGAATATTAACGCGTGGCGCGTTGACAGTTTAGGAATCTCTATCCTTGAACCATATATGACGTCATTTTTGCACGTGTTCTACAACAGCGGTAATCTGTTATCTGTCAGACGTCCGTTTAGTACGTCGTAGGGTTCTAGGGATGATCCATAAAGTACGTAAACTCGAAACGGAGAAGGGGTCTGGCAAAACATAACCAAATCTCAATGAGAAAAGGGAAGTCTATGAAAAAACTCAACTCTGATATACGAAGAATATTATATTATTTTACTTTTATGCGTTGATAATTATACTAAGGATGTTAAAGAAATTTAGTCTAGAATAGAATACAGCCTATGTTCTTCCTAGCTCCCTCCATTATATTGTTCGTATGCGCATTGAAATTCAATCTGTTATCTACGATTATGCCAAACGATTGGTGAATTACAATTATTATTATAGCAAACTATTTATCACGCTACATATCAGTCTTTTGATTGATATTTCTAATCGCTATATATTACGAGTATATGTAGCTGACTCATCGTGCAATACTCATTGCATTGGAGAAAACACAGGGCACGTTAAATTGGTTTGGTGATTTGTAAAGGATGATTGAAAGTAGGTCCGCGAAAGATTTATATATATATATAGAGCGAATGTATTTGTTTGACGGTAGGGTGGAGGGAAGGCAAGGGACGGCCGAAAAAAGTGACCGGATTGATGACATAATAAAGAAAACCATTGTTCAGCACCCAAAACCAACAAATCAATCGATATAGTCGACGACTTTTAAGAATCATATCGACTATAAATTCCGTCTCATAAAGGCCCTTTAAAAAAAAAGTTATGACAGGCCAAGAAAGAAACACACAGACGTGAAACGATGCATCGAACGTTTTTAAGTTTGAAAGAAAAACGTCCGACTATATTAATTCGCTTCGAATATCTAATACCGAACGATTTCATCGATCACGTTATCATGCTTAAAATCGTAGCCGCACCAAATCGGCGTGGCATTGAAATTCCGACTTTAATACACGGCATTTGAAACACACTAACAGCTTGTAGCTATACCATAAAAACGGTCTGGGAGTGACAGCTCATACACGTCTGTCTCGGAGTTATCAAATTTATCCGTAATAAGAGAGGTCGGGCGCCCGCCGCGGACGGCTCGCGTCGGCCGGATGGATGCTTTAAAGATTAATCGATTAATGTATGAATTTCGTGTAGCGTTCGCCTCGCGGAGCGGCAGCTGCAATAAAATCATCCAGCGAAATATCCGTTATATCCATTTTAGTTTACTATTCGTAAAATTGTCTTTATACGATTTATGTTCTGTATATATATATATATATATATATATATGTATATGGGATATGAAATTTATATATCTATATATATATAAATAGGTGAAAACAAAACAGTTCATTACCCTTTTCTTCTCTTTTTGTCAACTGATTTTTTTGTTGAAAAGCTATTGACAAGTCTTGGTGTTGACAATAAAAAAAATTTGGAAACTGTTTTTTTTTGCCCACTCAGACGTAGAGTGAAAGGTTTTATTTAAAAATCTCTATTCGTTGTGTTTCACGTACTTTACGTCTATAATATACAATCTCTGTACAACAGATAATACAGTTTTTACCATTATAGAATTTATTCTATTACGTACATATTAATTTTTGCACATTATTATAACTACGATAGCTGCGAGCGTGTATAAATACGTCATTAGCGTGTGTTGTTTTTTCAACTGTTACTAACAATACATTTTTTTTGATTTTAAAAGTATTGCTGAGAATTAAAGCGAACAACACACGCTAATGACGTACATGTAAACACTACAACCAACTTAGTAGAATTAAATTCAAAAAAAAAAATATACACGATTACCTATACTCTTCGAGAAAAAAACGGCAATAACTCATTTAATGAATTATCGTCGAATTTCGACCGCTAGTTCTAATAGTTTCACGTATCAAACCTTGTCTATATTAAAGCCTTTTTAGATGTAACAAAAAAAAAAACAGAGTTATTCAGAAGCGATCCGACGTCCTTGGCACGCATACGACTGTGTGGCTCCGAATAGAGAGATATTATCTTGCGATAAAAAATTGCCGCGCATCGCCCGCGCCGGCCTAAAGGAGAAACAGCCGGTCGGGTCCACTTTGATTGCGATGCACCTAAAATTCTTAGAATAGCGACGCATTTAGTACGGGAACTGGTTTTTGGAAAATGCAATAATTAGTAGCTGTTATTTAGGATTTGCCTATGCATGCGTATGTTCCAAAATTAAAATTTTAAAGTTTCATTTTATTAATTGTCAATAAAAATAAAAGTAGTTGATGCAATATAAAATCTTTTTTTTTTTATTATTATAGCTATCATGTCAGAATCAACAAATTCAGATAGTTGTATTTTAAAAGAAAATAAGCAACGAAGCTATATTCGAGTTTTAAAAGTATTTTATCAATAATATGATGCAATAAAAAACAAATATAAGCGAAGATATTTTTGAGGTTCTATTCATTGCTTTCAGTCAACAAGCTTTATCTGATTTTCAAATATAAATAATAATTGTTGTCAAAAGGTATGATTTGGTTATTCTTACAACGTCATCGAAATTCTAATTACAACGATATGTATTTTCAGTAAATTCAATGTTGCTGTATTTCGACACAAAAACTGCATACGTTATGTCTACGATGCCTCATGTTAGTTTATCTTGACCTGATTAATGTTTTATAGTCAGCAAAATGGAAATGTGCATTTTACAATACCTACCTGGTATATTTCTTCGCTCTTTAAGTAGGGTACATTTACATTGCCTACATATATATAACATTATGTATGTAGCAAAATCAAAATGTGATTTCTGTAAATCAAAAATTGCAAAAATTATTATTCTTTGTACAATAATTAATAATTATACAAAGAATAATAATCATATTATTTTTTGGGATGATGGAAGCACTTAATTCACTTAATAGAGTTATCGTAATTTTATCATCATTAAAAGGAATTAATTTCCCTATTTAAGTTCAGTATAACACAAATTAAGTTTATTATCTGTTTATTTTGCTAACAATAATAAGTTTTGACAATTATCTCTGCATGTTTTACGGTATCAGCTCTAGACCATTATTCACGGTGTATTTACGTAATCAATTGACCCTTTATGGTCTGCAATTTTAAAGAATAATATGCAAAGCAACCTGTCCATGAAAAGTGAACATTTAAGACCAATATAAATATAAATTTGATTGAAACAAAGTTTCCATATTTAATTATAAGGAATAAAATACTATCAGATCGGCTTGAACAAGCACGACCGTTTAAACGATAAGAGAGACCGCGGAACAGGAGCGCGGCTCGCATTTCATTGTTCGTTTATTTTCCCTGTAGCTGGAACCGAGACAATTAAGTCTTCAATTTGCTAGTTTTCAAATATCATACACACAAGTTGATTGCCCGCATCGACAATATAATTCGCAACTAGCTTTGCCTCTTTCGGCCATCCTAAAAAAACGCCTTAAATTATTATGAGATAAGAATATTGCATTAATATCATGCATTTATTGTGCAATCACGATGATATATACGTAGGACACTTATATGGGTCTACTACTAATAGCATTTAGACTACTTTATTCGCTAAGGAATTAGTCATTGTTTGGATATTGCATTCTATGTAATTCAGGTTATATCTAGAATGTGACCGTTAAATCACTCTGCCAGTATAAAACCACTTCGTGGAACACATCATTTCAAGACAGTGGAACGTTTGTTTTCGTCGTGTAGGACACAGAGAATGTGCTTACATTTGTTTTCGTCCATTCATTTTAAATGTTGCCACATTTGTTTCATTTTAATAAAAAACTATCAAATATATCAGCGTCTTGATAAAGTATTCAATGGCCAGATTTGTTTTTCTATAATTATTATTGGATTAGTACTTATCGTCAGTGAAGAGATAAACTTCTGACAGTGTATCGAGCAGTTATATAGAGCGAATAAGATAAAATTTTAATGATACATTTACATTATTACTAAGAGTACATTGTATGAGTTTAGACGGGCCTTTTCGATGAGGCCTGGATAGTGAATTTTATTTTTGGGAGGAAGTTGCTAATGGTATCTTTGTGACAATAAAAGTTGATATCAACACTCACAGACGTGGTGTCTTACACACAAA
Organism: Eumeta japonica; assembly: GCA_005406025.1. Taxonomy (NCBI): domain Eukaryota; kingdom Metazoa; phylum Arthropoda; class Insecta; order Lepidoptera; family Psychidae; genus Eumeta; species Eumeta japonica. The sequence goes on along the minus strand of BGZK01000599.1, from coordinate 188,737 downwards.
TCTCTTACTTTTATCTAATAATTATTATTTATTTTTTGAGTCATACAAAATTTATAAGTTCTGAACTGGTGATGTTATTAATTAAAATTGCATTTTATGAGGTGAGTTTATAAGTGTGAGCTAACAAATTAAAATAGAATCCAGAACTCGAGCGTGTTTAGCTTTTTTTAGTAGCCCTTAACCCTAGGAGTTCATCATTGTTTAGAAATCCAACAGCTAATATCTTTTTTTTCAAAACATATTAAACAGTACCCTTCTTATTACATATTATATTGTAAGCTAACCTAACATAACACGTTAGTGTTGGGTTTCTTCCCCTATTATTTCACTACAGGCGCACTCTCCAACAATGCTTTATTTAATTTTGTGAAGCTGATATTTAATGCCCGCCATGCTGGCATAATGTAAGTTGTAAATTGTAAAATTGTAAATGTCCGAAAAAGATGACAGTTGATGCCCTTCGCAGCATTCAAAAAGCACTAAAACTCGTTAGTCTATGAACCCATCAAAGAAGCGAACCCGTTAGCTTCTATTTCGAAAGCAACGTGCTGACTGCTCGCTCGCCGCCATTATAAGTGAATAATCTTTTTTTTAACCCATACAAAAACAAAAGCAGATAAAAATGCTTATCAATTGTATCTGAGTCATTTCAATTAAAGAAAGGTATTAAGATAAGATCATTAAGACTACCATAAAAAAAAAAACTTTGATCTACTCTTTGATCTTTGATAGTTGAAATCCATACTGATATAATTCTGTTACTCTGTTGTAATATTTTATTTTAATAATATCACTTTTTACGATCCTTAGTATCTTAATGGCTAAAGACTTTATTTATTGAAAACCAACTAAATGTTTAATCGTGTACGTTGACGTCCAGAATGTTCTTCAAGCAAATGAATTCGACCGTAGTTGTCATTCTTGCCATATCCAGGGCCAGCGAAGTCGTGAGCAAATTGCGGCCCTTACTAAGTGTACTTTTCATTTGTTAAAAGTTTTGCTATAATCATGATGACGTTTATGGCAACTATAAATCCGTGAACGCGACCGCGACTCACTTTTTATTCGGGCAAATGCTACATACAAGCCTGAACATCGGATTGTTCGCTTACGATAGGTCTCTACAGACAGAATAATTTTGTGAGTACTGGCCGACACTGTGGAGATTACTGTCTCTACACTAGCAACATTTTTTTTATATGACACAATCGAATAGTTATAATGATTTGCAGTGCACTTTATGATAAATCGTTAACATGAAATACTATTATTTTGATTATTAATTATCTGACATATCGTTGGACAAGAAGTTGTTTAGCATAGCGGTGGAACGTCCGTTAAAGACTTACGAGACACGGATTCAAGCCTCAACCAGCACTTTGAGTTTCTTTCAAAGTCCCTACAACTATAGATTGGGGATGTGTCAAATCTTACGGATTACGTTTATGAATTACGTATTTACTTTTGGTCAAACCGCCCTCGGTGTCGATTCTATACAATTTATGTGGTTTAACTATAAATGGGTATTTTTTGTCGTTTAACCAGAGTGCTGAAATTAAATAAGTTGTAATAATAATTAGTATCTTTATCACTTACACGACTGAATCGTAATGAAATTTGCTTCTTGGAGAAGGTTCACTAGAATTTTCAAAAACATTTACATTCGAGCCAATGCTGTAATATAAAAATCGTTGAAACGAACATTCTTAGAAAAGATTGGATATATACACAAACAAGAGAAATAGTCAAAGACAAACGAAATCTAAAAGAAACCTTTTTTTTTTTAATAAAATTAGAGGAGACTTGTGCGCATTAGTAGGTCGTTAGACGAGTTATTTATATACATTAAAATTATTATTTTTTTCACTATAATCAAGAATCAACACATTATTTGCTGATTTGTCAAAAGCTAAAAATGAACCCTTATACGATTACTTTGTCGTCCGTCCGTTCGTCTGTCTGTCAAGACCCTTTATCTCGAGAACGCGTGGAGGTATCCAGTTGAAATTAAAAGCATATACTCAAGTCTATAGTCCCTTGAATTATTAAACTTCTAAGTTAACGTAAAAAAAATACGGTAATTTATGCCGCAAAAAACGTATATTTTGACATTCTCAAAGGAATCAATCTTTATAGGGTATTTTCCGTTGACTTAGAACTATTAAATTTGGCAAGCAATACCGTCTTATACTATAAATATAGGAAAAATGTGAGAATCATACATTTGTATTTAAATTATAAAAATATAGTCTTTATTTTTTAAAGTTCGTAATCAATCATAAGGTTAAACAACGGTATGCGCGATTTTAATTGTATGGGTAAACAAATCTTTTTGTAGAATATGTACCTGCAAATTTGTACGGAACCCTCGGTGGGCGAGTTCGACTCGCACTTGTTCGGTTTTGTTTTAGGTAATACTCAAACAAATAACGTGACACGTGACACGTGTTCACATTGGTGCCAGTCTTTACAACACAATAAAAATGCTGAGTATTCAGCGACCGACCTGAATTTAAAAGGTATGAGCAATTAAAATGTTATAAGCAGCGTTTGTGATTGCATTTTGAAACATAAAATAATATTATCATAATGTGCTATAGTTCGATGTTGACTTACAGCTACGGGTTAAGCAAAAACTAAATACAGGACAATAGATACAGATAGGAAAATTCTAGAAAGAAAATTATAAGAATTCAGCCTCTAATGTTATATACCTATGTTATTAAAAATGCGAAAGTTTGTCTGGATATTTGTCATTCAATAATATTGAAACGGCTTTACGGATTCTAATGAAATTTCGCATAGAGATAGATTATGTCTTAAAATAGGATATAGAATACTTATTATTATTTAAAAAAGAAATACAATTTTTATTTTGTGAAAATAGCTCTGGTAACTAGTGACTAGAAATCGCGCAAAAATTTAAAATCTTAAATTAAATAATCACTTCTATAGTTTAATTCTATGTCAGCAAAGCTGACAAGTAATAGCTAGTATATTTATTATAACCTTCAATCTTATTAGAACCGTTGAATGGATTATAATAACATTTTGCAGACAGGTAGATTTTGTCTTGGTACAAAATATATGATAATTTTTATTCAAAATAAGAAATGTGTAAATATTAGAAAAATGGTTATTGAAAACCGCATGCAAATAAAAACTATAACACAATGAATTGCAGGAAACAATAAAAATACATATGCATTATAGGTCACGTATACACGTGCTTTAATCATATAACGTGTATGATATCACGTAGGTTGAAACAGTACACAATAATGTAAGCCTAATATTGATATACAAAAAAGAGAAGATGTACAGTCCCTCGGTCAAAAACGGCCGCAGTAAATGAGTGCTAAAGCAAAGTTTAGCACTCATTTCATTTAATGTAGTTTTATCACTCTTCTCGACACGATGCCGAAATGCTCTGTGAAAAAGTGCAATAATAAGTGCAAAAGCTTTGAAGAAGTATGGTATTTCGTATTTTCGGCAAGTAAAATTTTATTTATTAGTAATATTATGTATTGCGTATTATAATAAGGGGATATTCAAGTATTACGTAAGCAGAATTTGTATAAGTTCTAATCCCTCCTCCACCTTGTCAGCAAAAGTAAGCAAAGCTCTAATCCCTCTCCCCTATGCGTACGTAAACATTGGTATGTTTTTTGTTTTTCATAAGCAGCAGTTATCAAGGCTAGAAATAAAGAATTCTGAGACTATAAAGGAATTTATAGCACATTTGATATTTATTTACACAAACTATTATATAAATATTGTATTCTTAACATATCAACTTTATTCATTTAATTAATTTTATTAAATATTTTGAGACAATTTTAACAGTGGCAAAATGGATCAATGATAAAACAACATAGATGCAAAAGGAAAGATGCACACTTGCTTACTATTTTATTATCGAAATGCAGCTCAAAGTCACAATAGAAGTATGTATTCTGCCAAAGTATAAATATATTAATATCTGTGTCTTACATTTTACAATACCATTGTACTGTACCAAAGAAAAACGAGAGAAGAAAAATTATTTTTCATATGACGTTTCAATCGAAAGATCATAAGAAGAAGGTTCATTTTTAAATACAATTAGTACAAAAAACGATCATCTCATTACTGGATCACAATAAAACATAATTTATACAATTTGCAGGTGCTGTTCTAAAACAATGCCTCAGTAGAGCGGTTTAACATTGTTATAATTATTTATTTTGGTTTTTTGATTGAATATTGAATGGATGAACATGATCATAGGGTATTCCTGTCCAGAATAAAACGTAGTGTAGTAATAACATGATATTCTAGTGAACGTAAAATATTATTATCATTATTTCGATTAAAACATACATTAAAGGACTTGACAATTTCTAAGCTGTTTAAAGTACAGTAATACAAACGCTTCTGATTATTTGTATTATAAAACAGGTAACGATGCATTGAATATTAAAATATTTTTTTGTTGAATAGCAATATATTATATACTGTGCATAATCTGTTAACAAAATAAAATCGATATATATATATATACCACATCAATTTCTTTTAATTAGATTTAATTTGTTGTAGAATTTACAACAATATTTTAGATGTTATTTTAAGATTTTATAACAAAGGCGACTCTCTAAGAGTAAGAACTGAGTCTCTATTGGTGAGCGAATGAATATTGTGACAACGCAGAAAATACGAGACCAGGGATGTTTAGGTATATTTCTATAAAGTCCGTTTATATCTCAGATTCTGATGATGTTAAATGAAAAAAAATGAAATACTTTATTACCAAATCCTTGTTATAATACACGATTGAGCACTTGTCACAAGTAAACTAAATTTCATTTCTCAAAATAAGAAATACCTTTTTCTTTCAAAGCTTTTAACGTGTTACTTAGCCATTTTTTTGATAGAACTTTTCAACATCATAACGGAAAGGCTGAGACTGACACTAAATGAAATGAGTGCTAAATGGTCTGTTTTAGCACTCACTTACTGCGGCTGTTTTTGAGCGCGGAACTGGGCATCTTCTCTTTTTATACGTCCATGTAAAACAGCCATTAACTAATAATACATCAAACTCAATGAAGGTACCCGATTTGAGATCGAATAAATTTAAACAAGCGAATAGCGCGCGCGGTAATCCCTCTACTTCGGTTCTTCCTAACTTAACAATAAACCACTGCGCGAGGTCGAACAAGTAATTAGGGGAATCTCCTTCCAGAAAAATCATGTACTTAAAATAAATATATATGGTTGACATAATAATAATTTGGACCCCCGTCCCCCACGTCATCAAAAGAAAGCAAAGCAAGTAGGCCTCTCCCATCCCCATTTGGTGCTTACGTAATACTTGAATGGCTCCTAAGGATTTGTTATAGCATTTCATATTTTTTTATTTAAAGTACCATCAAAACCCGAGACAATAGAAATGCATCTGAACAACATCGGTTTCATACTTTCTACGTTGCCAAATTATTAGGTCGCTTAATAACATCGTCTCTGTTCTTATACTAATAGAGTCATCTATTATATTATACTAATAGAGTAGTCATTTATTAAAATATAAATAACATTAATTAACCTAGGAAATATTTTAAAGCAAAAGTGCGTTGTATTTTACATAAGGTTATTTATTTTCTAGTTTTCAAGAAACTCGATCCGATGTGCATAATGGATTTCGATAATAGCTCAAGAAAAATGCGAGGAGCACTTTCAGCCAAATAATGCATGTCATTTGTTCACAATTTTTTTCTGAACGTGACACATACGTGACAGGAAAAGGAATAAAACGACTTGTAAATAATCCCGTACCCATAGTACCTGTAAATACACTTTTTTTTAAACACGGTAATAAAAGATAGTTTCTCTTCACCGTGAATAACAATTATTCCTCGATGGCATTGCCACGTAAAATAATGTTAAATGATTTCTTAGAATTTCTAAGAAACAATTAATATTAAGAAAATAAAATGTTATCATATAGAGACGCAAATGATCAGCGAAGTGTTTGGTTGTTTCAACAATTATCATCTTCTGGAAAAAAAAGTCGTTGCAACCATCAACTTAGAGTCCTTGTTTGAGTATAGGTTCTGTCTCGGACACACTTCGTAAAATTTTGATAAAGAAGCAACTTGATACATGTCGAAGAAAAATATACAAACAGGGAAGAATTGTAAATTTTACGGAGGAAGGCTAAAAGATTATTTAACAAAAATATTTCTTTAAAGAGTTTTGTACAATTTAGAAATTACATCTAAAAGGCAATTATACAATAAATTAAATTTATTCTAAGGAAATTTATCCGTCATATACTTTTTTATAACATTATGTACAAGCATTAGTATTCATCTAAAAATATGTTATTTTTTTATGAAATGTCTTCTTGCTTTGATGGAAAAAAAATCATATTAATACTTATAATAGCAATAATTTGTGTGATTGTACACACCTTAGAAATATTAAGGTTATTTACAACTAATATTGTAAAATTAAAATTTCAAATTTACTCAGATTATTAGTAAATTAAGTTTTAAGTACCATGAAGAAAAATATCGTATAATTCTTTCCATACATGTAAGTAGAAAACAATAATAAAAATTTTAAATAATGTTAAACCGCTCCACCGATGTCTAGTTCTAGAACGGCACGTGCAACTCTTAAAATAATGTGTTCCAATAATAAATGGTCCCTTCTTGTTCTACTTGTATTTAAAAATGAACCTTTTTGTTTTGACCTTTAGTTTGAAACATCAGATGGTACATAATGTTCTTTCATTTGTTTTCCCTTGGTACTATGGTAAAATGTAAGACAGAGACAACATGTACAATTGAACCACTTTTCAGCATTCAAATAGTAAAGAACTGTGTATCTTCTCTTTTTTATGCATAAATGAAGCCTTAACATAATGATTAAAATCTTTGTGATGAAATCACAACATGAATACTTTGAATATTTTAAATATGGTATGTTTAAAAGATACATACATTTGCCAATGCTACGCGCTGTGTGAAATCTGAATGCGAAAGAAACAAAAAAAAAATGAGATAAGCCAAAATAAACGCGTGAGTTTCATTAAAATGACGTAGCGAGCGATAGCTGGTGCAAGCAGTAAACTTTATTTATTATTTATTACAATAAAAAGCTTTCTATTTCAGTGCAGTGTTAATTACAAAATCCATCCTATTTTAATTATATAGATATATATGTTAGTTAAATTTTTGAATGATTAATTCATTAGGTTACGTATTTATGTCTTTAAGATAGAAATATGTTGTGACTGGAATAAAAAAGGTTGCAGTGATTTCGCAATCTGGAACGGATGATCTGCATAGGATTTTCTAGGGTCGTATAAAATCATATACATGCGAAATTGGTGTGATATTAAAAAAAGACTATACTGCAGCCGAAATGGAAGTAGATTTCATTTTATTTTCATATGCAAACGATATGAAATATGTAATTTACGAATTTCCAAAATTTTAAAATGCTTTAATTTCTAAACTAGTTGACCGATTTGGCTAATATCTGAATTCGACCGTTTTCCATAGAACATGTATGTTGAGTTTCAATAAGATTTCTAAAGAGTTGTAGACGTTATCGTGCTGACAAGCCCCCCGATATATTGTATATGTATACAGACATATATAAACCTTTGAACTATATGTATTTTCTGACTCAGCTCGTCGATTTAAGTCGGAAAACAGCAAAATTTTTCAAAAGTTGCGTCATGAGGACAAATACAATAGTTAGATTTTTATGAAATCTACTAAAAAGGGTCAAATTTTAAGCACCCGAAGCCGAAGAGTTTGCATGAAAAGATTGATGAATGTCAGCAATGTTAGAAAGATATGCAAAAATCAGACCATGTGGAAATCTATAGTCTCTGCCTACGCTTTTGGGAAATAGGCGTGAGTTTATAACTATAATTAATGATTTCTGTACGAACCTCTCTACAGGTAACGACCTCCTCCAAAGATTTATTTCTAATTACTTTAATATTAATAAAATGGCGTGAATTAAAACAATATTTTCACAATTGATAACATTTAAAATGTTATATAATATATTTTCTTGAAATGTAATCAAATTATAGGTACACGTATTTTTCATATTGTGATATTATTAGACTAACATTCCGTCTGCGGCTGCGCGCGTGGAATTCGGTCTGCCCCAAAAGGTTTTATTGCAACTCAACTCCCTCCATCATTCGCCGGTCCACTCACCCACCAACCATCCTCGTCTTCCTTGTATATTTTTCAATAAGAGTACAGCGCGTCGTGATCAGAAAGTCGAGTGTTTCTGTTTTTTTTTTTCTTTTAAACGTTTTTATTCGTAAGTATTGTGACGTCTATAAACCTTCGACCCTAGAAATTATATTAATTAAATTATAATTATATTTGTCTTGTAACTTTTAAAATTTGTACACTTATGAACATTTTTTTTTAAGTCGTACACGCACTTGGAATCACGATAAAACGTATGTAAAGGGTTATTTTTATTGCCTGTTTATAAATAAATTCGAAGCGTTATCGATTAATAAAATTGTTTTCAAGAGACTTAAAATACTGAAATAGTTAAAATACTATAAAATATTAATAGGAAAAATATAGGGTGCCTAACTAAAAAATATATATGTAAAACAAGTATAGTTTCATTACAAGAATTAGGGACGGTTTAACTAACTTCACGCCATCTTTAAATTTAAAGAGATGTTTTTCAATCTTTTGGTAATCATGACCGTCATCATAAGCAATTCAATCTGGGTGTGATCACAGTACACAGAACAGTGTAAACTAAAGTAAAATAGCAAATGTGGGGCTCGCTTAAGAATTCCGAACTGATTTTCTTTTAGTAAATACGTAACACAATAGATATATTGTGTGGCGCTGAGGAACCTTCGATGAGCGAATCCGATAAATATAGCCGGTTTTTATATCTATTTATTATTCAATCTATTGAATAATTTCTTTGTCATCAAGTCGGTTTAACCCTGGTTGTACATATTAATAACCTACCTACACAGTAAGCGTAGAGACGCGCTGTCTGTGTGTCTAGTAATAAAAAAAAAAACTTATTATCATTTAATAATAAAAATGCATTTTCAATGAATGTCAGGAACATTGAAATTATAATATACTGCCACCAGAATCATTTTGTAATTCAAATATGAACTCAAAATCCAGGTCAAAATATTTTAAGTATTCTCATCAAGTATTTCCAATCGATTCGCTATTGTGGAACTGAACATCTGTACATTGACTTACTATTTTCTTGTATAGAGAAACTGGTCTTTCTTTTCTCGATCATAATACTACTGAAGTTCTTTTTGACGATCTAGACGCCAAGAGCCACCACTGTCATTTTACGTTCACTACTACTACAGCTACATGCTATATAATTTACAAAAATGTGGCATTCTGAACTATTTTGCGGTACCAGCCCTGTTGAAAACATCCAATAGATTCCAATAAGAAATGATTGTATTGGAATCTAATGTGCTTTTGTCGCTGCAAATCCATATCCATACTCATAAAAACTTTCGAAGGGACGAAACGGAAAGTTTAATGGAACTTATATGTCTGCAGAGTTCTTATCTGGGTTTAAATATAGAATACATCATTTTTTCTGATTGTGGAATTGTCATTAAAAAGCATTAAAAACATTTTCTATTTCGTATTCGAAAATCCACATTGGTTTTTATGTCCACATGGACTTACGATAAAAACGGATACAAACCTACAGGTAAGGTGTAGTTAGGATCCATACAGATACAAATAATATTACAATCCCATTAAGTCCAATAAAGAAACCTTGCTATGATGGACTTACATATAGATTCCAAATTTAACTCTATCTGGAAATTTTTTCTTCCAGATAGATTACATATAAGCCGACTATAAGCCGATTATATTACATATAAGCAGATTCTATTGTTTTGTATGGGACTGTATTGGATGTTTTCAATAGGGAGATGCAGTATAGCGAGTCATTCTGCTCGAATCAATAAACTATGTGCACACCCGCCGTGTGCCGTAGAGGTTTACGCCAGCCAGAAAATCCCTTCGGTATTCCCTCGTTCCACCCGTGAAAAGTAGGTCTCTTTGTTAGTACTCCGGGCTTTGTTCCTGGCAAGTTTGCGTGTTCTAACGCGGGCTCGGTATAGGAATTCAATGTAAGCGCAACGATATCTGTGCAACAGTACCTAGCTAAATGAACGACAGGGTTATGGGTTATCGGGTAGCACTACTAGTTTACAACTTACGGAAACAAAGAAAAAAAAATAAAGATTTTCATGGCGATTGCACCAAATGCGCATATCACTCTGCGACTTTAAAAAAAAATATTAACGGAAACGGTTCTGGATACAAGGCATTTGTTTCAGTATTAGTCGATAAAGTATAAAATAAGAATGTAGTAGGTACACTATGGGGTCTCGTCACTATATCTACTAAAACAAAATTGTAAACGAAAGAATTCGTGTGAACCTGTTAACATTCAATTGTATAACATCTACAAATTATACCTAGAATTTGTATTTGTACGACAAAATAGGTTTTACAAAGATATTAAAAATGCATTCAATACATGCATACTTTGTTTATTGAAAAAAGAAATTTTAGTAAACCATATTTATTTCGAGAGAAATATTTCTTGAAGTATAGCAGCATCCTGATATTAATATGGTGAATAAAAGGTTTATCATCCAAGTTAAAAAGTGGAAAAAAATATGAGCAGAAAATGGATGGATACGTACTACCACTTTCACCGTCGTTGACATTTATAAACACACAAAAGTCAAAATGATGTCTTTAAAAATTGTGAAATCTATTAAACTGTAACAAACCTGCATATATATATATATATATATATATGTATAAGCTAAATAGAACTGAATGACTGACGGATTCATCACGAGATTTCCGAAATTATAGGTCAGATTGACGCGAAATTTGGCATAGTTACGTTTTTCGGGACGTAGACGCACACTAAGAAGGGATTTTAAACAAATCTTAACGAAAAATTATTAATTTTATGACTACGTAGGCGGAGCCGTGTGCAAAACCTAGTCAATTTAAAAAAGTGAAATAGAGCTCACTAATAAATCACGAAATCTCAGGAAGTATTAATGCTACAAAATCGAAATTAGGCAAGCAGATTTTTCATAAGTAGTAAGCAATTAGGTATCAGTTAAGAAATGATTTTTAAAAGTTCGCTTTGTAAGGGGAATAAAACGTTTGAATTTTGTATAAAACATTTATAAAAAGTGAAACGCGACTGAAATTTTGTGCCTTTTCCATCATCTCTTTTGAAAAGTCATTTTTTAAATAAAATGTTTATTCCATATCTTCCTTTTAACGGGTTTTAGCCCAAACAGCCGTTAAAAGCAGGATGTGGAACGTAAATTTTATTTTAACAGTGCCTTTTTGTTAAATGTCAGTTGAAAAGGAGATGCTGAAAGAAGTTCTTAATATTGACATGTTTTTCACAATTGAGGACGGGGATTAATTGGCTTATGTAACACGTAAAATTACTGTATATAAAAATTGTTTTACGTATCGAAAGTTATACTATCCCCGAGTGTTATACACTATATTCTAATTTTGATACTAGCGTCTGCCCCGGCTTCGTATGAATCGGCACCGTCATCGATAGCGGAACGGGGAGCAGAATCGGGAGCCGGAATCTGGACCGAAATGAAGAACGGGACTTAGTTGAAACCTAGTGTGAGATTCGGGATTAGAATCAAGAGAGTGACTGAAATGAGGAACAGTACCTGGGGATTAACCACAATACAGTTCTGTTCAATTTAAAAAAAAAATTGGATATACAAAAAGAAAACTCGATACCTCTGTCCCACAAGAGCTTACTGAAAGCAAGCTAATAAATCGTGTGCTCATTTGCGATTCTCTATTGAAGCGTAATGAAACCGAAACGTTTTTGAAAAGATGGATCACGAATAATGAAAAATGGTTTACCAACGACAAGAACTTGGGCAAAAAATCATGATCTCTGTCTATCTCACGCAGGCTATCTCCACAGACTATAGCGAAGACCGGATTAAATCGCAATAACGCTGAGTATGGTGGGATTTGAAGGGCATTATTCATTATAAACTTTTACCGCCGGATAAAACCATCAAATCGGATCTCTTCTATTAACAGCTGATGAGACTCAAACAAGAAGTTGAGAAAAAGTGGCCAGAAATAATCAAAAGAAAGATGATAACGCCAGACTACAAACATCTTTAGACTTTCAGCAAATATTGAGTTTGGTTGGGAAGTGTTACTGCATCATAGCCCTGGCCTTGCACGTTCAGATTTTCACCTGTTCCGGTCTCTTCAGAATTCTTTAGATAGTGTTAGGTTAACATCAGGAAAGGACTGTCATGACTACTTGTGGTTTTTTGGTCAGAAGTTCCAAAATTTCTGCAGCAATGGATTTATGTTACTACTTACAAAATGGCAACAAGTTGTTGAACAACTGGCATATATATTATAATTAAATGCAAATAAAATATGATAAAAAAATATCTTAATTTTTTATATGTAATACAAAGAAATCTTTTCCTCGACCCTAAATATTGTTAAAATTGTAATGTATATTAAGGTTACAAAAATAACATATGACTTTCGAAAAATACATAAATTATAAAGAAAATAAACAAACTCCTACCACAAGCATAAAAAACCGGCCAATAGCATGTCGGACCATGCTCAATGTAGAGTTCCGTAGCCGTTACTACGAAAAAACGCATTGTAGATGAAAAAACTACGTTGTCATACTTTTTTTCACGTTTCCCACAGAGAATAGGTATAAGTAGTTTAGTCGCCTATAACTAGAGAAATAAGTAGGTATGTCAACTATTACTCTCAAACTAGTGTAAATTGAAGTGCACCAGCAAGAGCGTTTCATTGCACTTAAATAATAACTCAAAAACGGTGTATCTGATCATATTCAGCGTTACCGTTGTTATTTTTCCATATTTTTTTGACAATTGGCTTAAAAAATAAAAGGGAGGGGGACAATTTATACTACTTTCTCAATTAATGAAAATATTGCTTGAAACATTGTGTTTTTAAAAGAACTGTAGAAATACACATGTTGATGTTTGCTGAACATTTTTTTCAGTTTTTTTTACAGGTATGGAGTGCCATCCTAGAAATATTTATTTTTGTCACTTAACTATCAAACTAAGTAATGGCTTAAGTGTTTAAGACACCTTTATTCCGAATTTAATTAATATACATCTTGAAGGTTTTGAGCGAAACACACGTGACATACGAAACTATAAGGGTTCCGTTTGGCATTTTAACTCGGAAACCTAAAAAAAGATGGAAAAAAGGAATGACTGAATATGATTCTTGAAATGTAAATAATGGTAAGAATTGATACATAAAGGCCATGTTCATGATGGCATGAGGCAGATTTTTAAAAAAACCCACCTACTTAACTATCTACACTTACAATCAATTGTCCGGCAAGAAGAGCTATTATTCATGTCAATAGAAACATGTAAGAACCGCGATTTAAATACGATGGATATCATAAAATCTTAAATATGTGGGTAAAGCAGGGAACAAATGCCAGTACCAACATATAAACCCTAAATGACGAGCTTGGAACTAAATGTAACATTTTTACCAAAATCCACTTTTATGCATATTCCACCTTAAAAATATAAATCATATTAATGCAAAAGTGGTCACTTCTGTACAGATGATTTCTACCATAAAAATGCATATAATTAGTTTCATATAAATCTACAGTAAAGTCAAATGTGTTGCCCGTGTTTTCTCAGAATTTTAATAATGTTACATAGACCACTTTAGTTCCAGGCTCATCAAATATTAGCCCAAGCCAAAAACACATATGAAAACTCCGAGTGAAATTAGATGCATATCACAAAAACATGTATTGAAATGTAGGTGAAATCCTGGACAAATATTAGTTAGTAGTAGAAAATAATAATAGTAATGAAATTATAGCCCTATCTGAGCTTATATTGACTTGAAACCACATCCCAAATCGATTCAGAAATTTCGCAAAATTAGTACGACAAACGCATAAAGATTAAGATTTTATTATAGATATAAATTATGGGTAATTTTTATCTCTACATAAAAATAAGATAAATAGGGGTCAATTTAATATTAAAGATACATAAGAACGAAAAAATGTTAATACAACAGTTATTTCAATTGAATGATAGATGGATATAGAAATTCAAACTAAAATTTAAAACTTTACAATGAAACCATAAATCATATTACCAAATAAAAAATAATTATTGATACTTGATTTAGAAATATATATATTTTTCACCTTTTTAAGATGGAAAGTTCACTATTATCATACCAAAACAAGTAGAAAAAACTATATATTTTTTATAAAAAAAAAGTAATATGAACTTTGCACACAAATCAGTCAATTAAGTTTAGTGGATGTACTGCCCTTTCCTCAATACATAATGGTAAAACTAATAATAAAAAAAAAACATTTTTAAGTTAAAGAACAAACATTTTAAAATTTATATATTATAATACAAAATATAATTGTTGTTTAAATAAATAAGATTTAAATAATTTTAACTGAAATACACTAAATACATTTTTTCTTACAAAAGTGAAAAGTTGAATATTTTATGCAAGCATGAGCTTATTGACATCTTGCACCTTTAAATCCTTTGCTATAAATACTCGGGGTTCAAAATAAGTTCTCATCACAAAAATTAACTTTGCTCTCTTACAAACAAATAACTATCATTCTCCATTACATAAATAAATATTTGTATTGTTAATAAGAATTCAGTGATTTTAATTCTAGTTGTGCTAGTAAGATACAAATTGACAAGTAAACCCATATACGAGAATCAGTGACATTAACAATGTTTAACTATCGATTATTACTTGACAAAACAGGTAATTAAAATTAAATTTTTTTTATACTCAATTTTAAACTCATATCAATTAGGCATTCAAAATAGTTTTTTCTTTGCTGTTTTATTGTACAGCTCTAGGTAGCTCCTTACAGGGTTCAAAAACAAGAAAATGGTTACAATAAATAAACAATTAAGGCTAATAGGGCTCTACCTGAATTTTTTTTAGTCTAAAACACTAGAAATAAAATATCCATGCAAATTGTAAAAAATAAGTAGACAACAATACATAGCATTTTATTGATTATATATTAGTTTTAACACAAAAATTGTTCCACAACTATATTTAACAAATGCATATACAATTTGATAGAAAAGCTACTAGAGACTAGAGGTCAAGCTTCTAATAGAATGCAATGTGTCGAACTATTAAAAATTCAGTTATTTTAAAAGGAGATTTTATAATAGTAAAATATCATCATTTCCTAATAACACATAAATGTTGTAGGATGTTTAATGTTGTACTTCCACAAACATGTCATAAGTAAAATCAAACACTTAATGCAATCATGAATTCATTTCTGACAATATTCACCTTGAAGAAAAAGCTTATTATTCAATAATTTTACCAGTTTTATAGAACTGAAATTAGACATCATATAATATTTAGCAGAGAAAATTTAAATCTAAATTGAAAAGTGTAAATGCAATACAAAAGAAATAATATCACTAAAATAAGTACAATATTTCAATGTACCCTCATTTCACCAGTTACAAAAGGTATGGTGGTTCAAAAAGAGAACATTAGACGTACATTAAAATATGAGTAATTTTTGTTTGGAAAGTATTAATATTTGGTATAAATAGGAAAACACTAAGAAATTAAATATTTTTGAAAACATCACAATATATAAAAAATATCTAAATACTTAATTTTTTATTCTGAAGCAAATAATATTATAGCTTACTATGTGGTTTTTCTTTAAATCAATGATAAACTATCAAAATTAAGGTACCATTTTGAAACATGCAGAGCAGACTTCTAAATAAGCATATCATGTGCGATTCATAGTACTTTTATATACCTGCAGTGATTGGGTATTAGGTTAAATTGAATTGTAACTTTTCCTATCTTTTTTTTCATATAAGTATTATTTGATTGACCCTCATTATTCATTTGATACAAATGAACAATAGGGACTTGGTTCTTTTTTATAGATACACTAAACTAACTATAAATAACAGTACTGAAAATGTTAACCTTGAAAATAACAAAGGAGCTAAATACAATATATTGGCAATTTAGAAGTTTTGGTGAAACTTTACATTATAACACTAGGCACTTACAAATCAGTTAAAAATATTACATTTGCAAATGTCATTAGTGAAATGACAACCATTTGTTTATAAAGACAATATAATAACTATTTATCATAGTTAATATCGGACTTTATTGATAAAATGTATTTGATGTATGTTATATTACAATACATTTCTCACAATGTATGCTAAGCTATAATTTTTTTTTAAATTTGATTTAAATTAAAATTTAGTATTTTAAAATTAATAACTTTACAAATAAAAATGCACAGCAACAATCTCTATAAATATAATACTTTATGCAATTTATTCTAATATTTTGCATTACAAAAGTAAAAATATGTATACAGAACTACTACACATTGGTTTTTATATAAAACTATTAGATCACTTAATTGAAACATCAATTACAATAAAACACTAGAAAATTATAAAATAATTTTATGGTATCACTAAGATTGTCACAAATAAATAAGTTTGATTTCGCCAATAAAATACTATTAAGGAAAATGTAAAGATAATTTCTAACTTGAAATACTGGCCTCAGCATTAAGTTTCCACATTTTATTTAAAAAAAGTATATAAATAAAATCATGTTTAAAATTTACAATCACAATCAATAACATAAAGTGACCATCAGAATAGCAATTTTATAAGACCATATTACACTACATATAGGGCAGTGAAACTTCAAATAATTCTCAAATAATTTTAATTTTTGTATTACAAACTAGGTTTTTTTGTCACAATTATGTGAAGATGGTAGAGGAGGCAAGTTGTACGATTTACCATCTGGCGTCATCCAACATGTCGGTGGGTCGTGATTGTGTCTTCCAATAGTTTCTGTCACTTTTCCAGCATCATTGATCCTTAATTTAGCAGGACAACACCTGCTGAAGAAGTACCAACAGTACCATAACTGACTCCCATATGCTTTTTTGTACATAAATCTAAATGTGTGATTTTGGTATATGAAGAGTTTTGAATTTCCTCTTGTGTTGATAAAAATACCTGCGAAAGAAAAGTACATTTAACAAGAACATTTTGTAAGCAAAACAATTAATAAATAATTAGAAGAATTACAAAAAATGAAAAACTCAGTAAAAACAACTTTTATTTACAATACAACAAAAATGGATGACAAATTACTGCATAAATAGTAACTTTGTATTTTATTTACATAAAATCGTAATCATTAATATTGTTATATAGTAAATGAAATTATAAAATTCAAAACTGAATAATTGTTGTTTTGATGCTAAAGTATATCATTTATTACACAATATGACTTTCTTTTTATATTTAAGAACATTTATGTTTTTTTATAAACTTGTAAAATAAATCAGCTTTAAAAAAAGCTAATAATTCTTCAAAATTTCCAATTAAAATTTCGCAATACAAATATGAAATTGTAATAAACACAACAATTTCTATTCACAAACCATTATCTTGTAACATAACTATTTTCTTAACTAAAAATCCTTTCGTATCAAAACAAATAATTGCGTTCAATAAACTGGGTGCATGTATTAACTAAAAGTTAAAACACAAATTATTTTTTCTATCACCACAAAGTTAGCAAAACTTGAGAAGTTGTTTACGATGTAATGAAATTACAGACTGATTTCAATCTGTTAGTATATTTGAGTTATATATAAGTTTGTAATTTTTCAATGATAAAGTACGTTATCGATATCACGACAGATATAACAAACAATATGACAATAAACTACAAACAAGTACAAGGAAATAATGTACAAAACGCTAAAGAAATAGCAACGACACCAACACCATCACTGTGACATATACATCTAATTGACAATTTTTTGCTACTGACATTTAAATGACAGATTTTTTTTTAATAAAGTGCACCTACGCACTGTTAACGTCTTTTCTTAAAAGTTTAGTTAGTATGTTTGCAACGTTTTAAAGTTAAAATATGTTTCAATTTGAATAAGAATAATAAGCTATCTATTAAAAATGACGACATAAAATATTATCTCTCATCTAAGAAAATATAACAAAATATATTTAGATTGCTTTGCCTAATTTGAGAAAATCAAATCAATATATGATTTTTTTTTAATAATTTGTCATAATGAACCATATTTTATGATCTTCCGTAATAAATGAAATTTTTATTTACAATGTAGTATATATTAATTACGTTTGTTTAAAAAAAAATTATGTGTTTGGCACCTAAACCATAGATTTTTATAACTGTAAACATCAACTGAAGTTGTAAACACGTCTGATGTTTACAAAAATAGGTTAAACCAAATGTATAATTTAAAATTTAATGCATTGCCATTCCATGTAATATTGATCTGGAAATTATCCTCCGTATCTATGAATTGGTGTCACATATGTGTAGTTTATGTATCAACTATAAAAATGAAAATAAAAAGAAGTGTTTTAGATTTAAGTAGATTTTAAACACAGTTACATACCAATTGTGCCATTTGTGATTGTTTAAATTAATGTTACAATGATTAATAATTTCGAGTTGTTTTGTGATTCGTGTTGTTGTTTACATGTAAAATAAATCAATATTGGGGAAAATTTTTGTTTTTTATATGTAGCCAAACCATCTATATTGTTCCTCTAATTTTGTACTTATAAACATGTTAATTGTTATTGTGATAGTAATTAACATTAAATATATATTTTTTTTGTAGTTGCAAATTTTGTGCCAACCAGAAAAGGAAGTCTGCTGTTAGTACATGATGGTTATGCTTTTCGACTCAAGAACAAATTGGCGTATGGAAAAAAGCAATGGTATTGCACATCTCGTACCAAAACTGGCTGCCAAGTGGATGTTACAACAGTTGTAAATAATCGTGGAGTTATCATCAGTCGAGTGAGACAGAAACATAATCATCCTCCGCCAGGTTTTTACAGACGTGCTGATGGCTCTTTTAAAGTAGTCTAAATTCCATTTATTATTTTTTAAATACTGATTACAAATATAAATTAATGAAAACTTCCAATACACTATCAAATGGTTGTGAATCTACGATCGTAAACAATATAGTTTACAGTGTTCAAAAATTAAATACAAACTACCTCTATATGCTGTTGATAAAAATATTTTTAAAAAGTAAAATAGTATAGTTGTAAAATTTTAAGTATTAAGAATTTTCTACCTCTCGTAAATTTACATTTACCAATAGTTTTAAGGGTTAATCCAGGGTGGCAGCTACTTATTTGTTCTGATTGCTAAAAGAACAATGTTTCAATTGACTGTGGTGATCATTAAATACATTAGTGAAGAACATTAAAAAATATACAGTTATCATTTCTAGAAAATAGTAAAACTGAAATATTGATGAAATTCAAATCGAGAATTGGTACTGTTTATAATAAGAAATATAAGTATTATATGGGGGCCGTGCATCTTGACTAATGACAAATGGTGGCCAAAATGTGAACTTTATAGGTGAATTTATTATCCTTTTAATGTGCTCTATCATTTAGTAAGTGTTAATTAAATAATTTCAATAAGATGGATGAAGGCATCCATATTATTTTCCCCACACATTTTACTGGATTTGGGTTTGCAGTTAAAACTGCTATTCTACGAAACAGGGAGGAACCGATTCAATATTTGTGAAATGATCTTTTGAAATTTTATAGCTTTATAAGAACATTCAGTATTACTAGCTTTTCCATTAGAATCAGATTAAAAAGCAATATTTATAATACTGCTTTTTAATCTGATTTAATCTGATTCTAATATCAATCTCATTCATAAATTTTTAAATGTAAATTTTATACCTTTAAATTAAATTTCATATACCCATATACAATTATTTTCACATTGCAACAATGAATACACATTATGGGTACAGCTTTAAATTTTGTTATTTAAATTTTTTTTCTACTAATTTATATACATGGTCAGATTTAAATAACTCTTTGACTTTAAAATCATTCTATATATATAATTATTTATTACTGGTTAGAAAGCATAGGTAATAACTTAAAAATATGTTTATTATAATGTTTATCCCATTTAGTTTAATAAATAAAATACTAAGGATTGCTAGTTTCAGCAAATGTTTCAGCTAGTTTCAGCACATCTCTATATTTCATGTACGGTCCCTATAATAATTTAGTTTTTCCATTTGTAAAACATTTAAATTAAGAAACAAAATAAAACACAAAGTAAGTTTAAATGAAAGTGTTGAAGAATTTATTATTTTGGGATTTTAAATGAATAATTTGTTGCAAATGTTATTATGACACTAAAAGATTAATTTATATATTAATGAATTTTATTAAAATTATGTTTCATTAATTATATCACCATATATTTGAGAATTGATAACCAAATACTATTATCTATATTTGAAGCATAGAAAATTACAATTACAGTGAAAAACCGAGAATACCTGCCTTAAAATAAATGAAGATTGGCTTATTGACCAAAATTGTTCATAAAAATATTTATATATACCTAATAAACACAGTAATAGGTCATGTTGAGTGAGATTTGAAGTACAAATCATATTAATTATAGGACCTAAATAAGACTGAACTTTTACATTTGATCAACTGAACAAAGTATACATACCTCGAATTTATTGTAGTTTCACTCAGTACTTTATTTATATATTAAAATTTATTTATTTATTTTTTATTATTGTAGCAACTAGTGTAAATGTACAAATTTCATAGTTTATAAAAAAATAGAGATAATAAAATTTATCAAACAAATGTTATGAAAAAAAAAAACATTAGAATAATATATAAAATTATGAACTCGTTTCAATATTAATAAGATTCTGTAAATATATTACAAAGTACCTGTCAAATGTTTAGAATTGCTCAATTTTGAAAACGTTTTTCAATGAACCTCAGTTGTAACCAACTATATGTATCTGTATAATAAATGACATACTATTTTCTAAATATTTTTTTAATATCATTTTTAGTAAATGAAAGCAAAAATGTTTATACTAAAAGTTGTATATTTAAAGTCAGCTTTATTTTTTGTCGTAACCGCTAGATGTCGCTGTAAGTCTCAAAACTTGTTTTTATTTAACTATTGTAAAAGTTGCAAATCTAATTCAATAATATAATTTCTCATATTATGACATTAAAAAAGCATCAAATATTGTTGTTATAAGGCTGGTTTATGTACTCTATACTATACATATAAAAAAACTGCAATTGGCAACTGAAATGACAACATTAATTGATTTACAAAATTATAATTAACAAAAAAATTTGTATTAAAAATTTTTGAAAAATATTTTTAAAACAATGTAGGTAAATATTTAATCTATAAAACATATTTTAAATTTTTCTCCATGTAATAAATTTTAATTAATTCTAGAGAGAAAAATAAGTGAAATCTGCAACATAAAAGGGTGGCATAAATGGATTTTAAGGACAAATGAGCTTGAGAACCACCAGAGTGGTCATCGTAGCACATGAACTACAACCCGAGGAAAAGCCTATTACATTGCGGGTCTTTTAGAAAGGAATAGGCTGTATTATTGAAGACAAAGGGTCATAACCCCTTTAGCATTATTCACTGAGTGGCTTATGTTACATTACTGCCACTCCCACTTTTAATGAGTTGGGGAAAAACCTGAAAACTTAGAAGTCTTAGAAACCGACCGACTTAATTGAATAGCCTGGCAAGGATAATTTCACTCTAATTAAAAATGTAGGGACCTTGGAATGCCTGGTTTTCCCATTTCTTCAAATAAAAGTTAAGGAGATAACCTAAATAATGATACCCCTATATATATATACACATACAATTATACACATATGACAATATATGTGTATATTATTAATTCATATTGTAATAATAATAATTAATATTATTGATTGATATAATGATAATTAATAAATGTTTTCCTTTTTATTTTAATATAGCATAACCATCAACACTTTTCTTCGATAATCACTTCTTTTCAATCTTTTTCTTCTATGTCTGTATTTTCATAAGGCCCTATTAATTTTGGATAAATCATCGTTCGTTGCCCACGCAGCTCGTTACAGTTATTCAAGTCTTTCAGTTTGTAAATAGTGGCTGCTTTACTTTTCCTGTTATATATTTTTTTCTTTTCATCCTGTGCTTTTATAAAAGTTCCGACGGAGTTATTCATATCGATGGATTGTGTATACTTACTACCTAGCTATGTTAATACTTCAATTATAATCTTATTTTTTATTTTATTTTTTTTTCAGTTTCTTTTGGTTGTCCTGCAGTAATTTTACAATGAATTATGTCTTTCCTTTCAATAATTCTGTAAGTCGTTAGAAGTTTTGAAAGTTAGTTTTAGTTAATTATTATTTTTACGAGTAGCGCGTTGTTTTCTGATAATAGAATAAATCTCTTGAAATACAACCAAGAACGGAATTGGTATCGGAATCAGGATCAGAACTAGAAGCGAAATTTTAATGAAAATCAAAATCTCGATGTTGATCGTCTTGACTAACCATGCAGTTGAGCCCCGAGTAAAAATTAGTATTATTAAGATGACAATATAAAGAAAATTTTATTCACACTTTAGAAAATAAATTCCTTATGTGTTACGGTCACTCACATGTGAAGAGAGTATTCAATGGTAAACATTGTAATTTAAATAAAAGAGCATTCAAAAAATTTCATGGAGTTTTATTCTGTTTTCTAGGATTTTGGCTATCTGGCTTTTGTCTGGCATATTAAGCTTCTTCCAAATGCAGTTTGGAAAAGGCTTCCAAAGAAAGTTCCTTTCGATTTGCTCAAGTATTCTTCATACGGAGTTAAATTGCATGAGTTCATGCTTATGAAAAGGCTACTAGGCCAATGTCTTGGGAAATATGTAAAATAAAAAGAACAAAATAAACTTTTGATATAAGGTTACTATAAAGCGTATCTTTAAGAACACTTTATTGAACATATACATGTACGATATTCTGAGAATATACACACAGTATGTGAATGAATACGTTGTCTGCGTAATACAACGTGATATTTCTATTTAATCTCTTAGGAATTTTTAAATAAGGTTGTCTGGTTCATAAAATGCAACTTAGTTTACTATGAAAAATAAATCGAGTACTCTTTACCAGTTGATTGAGCGCACGCTTTGGCAACAATGCAAAATTAAGTTGTATGACATTTGACGTCAAATAATAACAAAAATGCAACTTTAATGCTAAGATTTATGTTATTAATCACTATCGTATCCACACTAACATCATATCCAAAAACTTATTTGCACTAAATAAATTCGTCTTTCATGTTGTGTTACGATATTTTTAGTAAACCTAATTGGCTGTCGCGTCATGTTGGGTTCAGACTGAAGTAAACCGGATATTGGAAGGAAATTAACGGTAGGAAAAGCAGCGGCAACATCTCATTTGTCTGTTATGAAGAAATTATACAGATCCTTTCCTTATTAATTAACAAAAGATGTTTGTTTTATTTTTAGTTTTATTGTGCTTATTCTAATTATTATATATTCTGTAACGACAAAAAGTGGCGTGGTGATGTTCATTTACGTACTGTATTATAAAGTTATACGAAGCCTACTATTTATGTAAGCGAAACTGGCCATATACAGAACAATATTTAAAAAGTAATTAAACATTTAAAAATAGAAGTCCTTGGCCGTAGAATACAGTTTGTTTCATATAACTGTTAATTGTTGTACCATTGTTGCGTTATTTTGAAAATTGCGTGTCTTTATCACCATGGAATTAACTCGTGAAAATTTTCGTGCGATGATTTATTACGATATTTGACGTGGGCTAACTCAAAAATAGTACATCGATCAACTCACTTTGACTTTTGAGGATGAAGCACCATCAAAATCCATTGTGTATCGCTGGTTTAGTGAGTATAATCGTGGGCGGTCTTAAATAAGGACGAATTAAAAGGTCACCCTGATCAGTTGTAACATAAAATAACGATGCTGTGCAGGAACTAATAATGCGAGATCGTCATGTTATATTTCGTGAGATAAAGATGTCCCTGGGCGTACGTATAACGAGCATACATAAGATAGTACACGAAAAAAAAATTCTTCACATCGGATTCCGTACAACTTGAGTGTTGCTCAAAAACAGGTTCGTATCGATTGGTGCAAAAAAATGATAAAAACGTACAATCATGGTGCGTCAAAAGCTGTTTGTAATATCTAGACAGGTGATAAATCTTGGATCTATGCGTATGACCGCGAAACTAAACAACAGTCAACGGTGTGGGTGTTCCAAGATGAGCCGAACCCAACGAAAGTGATTCGTGCAAAAAGCACTGAAGCAAATGGTTGCCTGTTTTTTTTTTGGTATAGATGGCCACGTGGTTACAGTACCACTAGAGAATAGTAAAACGGTTAATTCCGAATGGTACACGACCATTTGTTTGCCAGAAACCTTTGTAGAAATAAGAAAGAACAACCGACAATGCAGAATCATTCTTCATCATGACAATGCTAGCATCACACGTCTGCCGAAACAACTCGGTTTTTGGAAGATTAAAAGATCGAATTGACGGGTCATCCGTCGTACAGCCCCGACTTGACACCCAACGATTTCTATTTATTCCCAAGCGTGAATAATAAATTACGTAGTCAACGTTTTTCGAGCCGCGAAGAGGCCGTCGATTCGTTCAAAATACACGTTTTGGAGATACCTCAATCAGAATGGAAAAAGTGTTATAAATCATCACGGCGAATATTTTCAAGCCATAACACCATATTAAATGATAGACGTTTGTTTCTTTTTGATATTCCGGACATATAAGTACAGGACAGGACAGTCCTCGTACGCCACTGGGTATTTATATATAATATAATAACCTATCCAGTGGTAGTTATATGTCAATATTGTGATGACGTGAAAAATAATAATCTATCCTGTAAGATTTTAAATAAAAATCACTATTTTTATATAATATATATATATATATATATATATATATATATATATATATATATATATATATATATATATATATATATATGACGTATAGCAGTTCAACAGACTCGCAGAGGCAGCATGAACGACACGAGAATGATTCATCTCTATGCGAACGTAGACAAAACACGTTTTTAGTTGACGTGTCGCGAGTCTGTGTTCTGTACCCTATTTATGGTATACTGTATTTCTCCTGCGGCTCCGCCCGTATAGAGAAAAAATTTTAATTAAAAGTTTGATCTTGAACAAACCCGACCCCCTTACCAATATCGGTTTCGATCTTATTTCCGATATCGATCACTCTCGATGAAAAGAGTCGTCGACGTGTGTGTGGGTATGTGTGCGAGCATGTGTGTCTGTCCCCCTTCTCCCTCTTAATTCGTCCTCTCCTTTTTTTCATTACAAGATAAATTATTTAACATTTACTATTAAGACACTCGTGGCACCATCTATTGTCACGTCGCGGTAAACGTAACAAACTAATTGGAATATATAACCAATATGGAATATAAATTATGATATTTGAATAAATTTAAATATTACTTTGGGGCGTTTCTAAATGTCCATGCGTCAATGGAAAAAAGAATCAATCTCATTGTTTTACATTTTTGAACCGATTTCTAAAAAGGAGAAAAGTATTATTTACGCCGTATATTTTCTATTGGAATTTAGATAGTTCTTTTTTATTCGATATTATTATTTAATAGATACATTAATGGTGGTCTTGATATACAAGACAAAATGATTTTTGTTACTTTTTTCTAAGAGGTTAACTTTTGAACATCCTACGGTAAATGTTATTTTTCTGGATAACTTGGTGCGCAAGATACTGTCCCAATATCTAGACACGTTTATATCGAATTTCTTTTGATTTCGAGTTCGATTTTTTATTATTTTACGGGAACATTACATGTTTGAAGGATAAATTGTACGTAAGATTTTAAGTCGATATAAAAAACACCCCTCCCCCAAATTTTCATTAAATCTTACTATTGGTTTTCGCGTGACAAGCGTACAAACAAAAATTTCCAAAACAGCTCGTTTGTCTTCCATGTCGATAGTAATGTTCAGTCCAGTACGAGTTTCTAAAAAATATTTTCAAATTTGGTATCAGTAGGTATTGTTTTATTATATGTATAGATATTGACATATTTGACGTGAGATATACAGTATTATTTGTCTAACACGAACGATGAACAAGTACATGTGTTTCTATCTTTGACAGATATTCGGGGCAGATAAAAGTCTAGAGCAATCCGTAGTATCGAACTCGTATATTACGATTCATATTTTATAAAATTCATAAAGAAAAAAATACTTGTATTGACAAATATTGTTCAAAAGTTCGGCACTAAAGTCGTATTTTGTAGAAATCAAATTTATATTCATTCGCAATCATGGAATCGACCATAATAAATACGTATCTATTCTAAATTGAAAATTAAAGAAAACGTGAGTATATAAATTTGTGCATATGATAAAATTTTATAAAATAGCTTACTTACTTAATTTACTGTATTTATAATATCACAATTACGACACCCTCAAGTCCATGGCAAATTTGTGAATCTGTTATTTTTACAAATATCGCTTTTAAAGTGCATGTGCCATTGATATCATACGCAGTATGGAATTTTGGAATGTGTATTGTTAAAGATTTATAAAATAGGGTCATAGAGCACGAAAAAAGTTTTCATTTAAATAGACAACACTACACATATCTATGTGACATTAAATGGTGACACTAAAAAACCTGTGAAAATCAACGCTAATCTTGGTCGCTTTTATTATCGTTCTAATAATAATGGAATAATCCTTTAAAAGTTTAACATTCATATAAGAAATAACTATGTTTATTACAAAAATGCGTCGCTATTAACGTAGACGTGAAAAAAAAACGGGTGGTATAGAAAGTGATAAAATTTAGATAAATTCAAATGCAAACACTTAAAATTATAATTCGATATTTTATTAAACATCATGAAAAATATGACAAAAGAAAATTTACATTTTAAATGTACGTAAACTGCATTATTTTTAATTATTTCCTTAAACAGCATAACAGTTTCTCAGAACATTTTCAAAGTAATCGCTTAACTCAAAACATGTTTTTTTTTTATTATTTGTGATAATGAGTATCATATTGTATTGTAAAAGTCAAACAAAACTTGTCAAACTAGCTTCACTCGACAGTGAAGTTCCCTCGGTCAAAATCGGTATTTTGACACCACGAAACTTTCATATCCTAACATAGTTGCCGTCGGACGTAACGTGAAAGGCGGGCGGATGGTGGTTGTGCTCGTTCCATTCCTTTATGAACTCCAGACAGTCCGTGGTGCTGATGGCCGCCTTGCAGTTCCTGTGCCTTCTGGAGGAGCAGACCCAGTTACGGCCGTATTTGGTCTCGCATTGGAAATTGTAAGTGTAACCCTGATACATCACCATGGTCCGCCCGCGCCGGGATTTCAATTCGCGTACTGTAGGAATCAAACAAATAAAATAATCACCTCTCGTGTCACGATATAGTGTTGTTATAACTTTGCACCTTTTTTGCTTTTCAATAATATCGTTACACGCACACAGAACAAAATTATTATCGACAAATTGCAATAACATTCTCTGTTAGATGCTCAAAGTGTGGCATGTATTATCATGAACTTATGATATTATCGTATAAAACGATTCAAAACATTTTATTGCAGAAAAGGGGTCTTCTACGTGTGATGTCAACAACGAATTAGTAATTTTGACCTTCCCATTTCCAATAAAAAGAAACAAAGTCATGTGGACCGATAAACAAAGTTATCAAGCTCTTTGTATAAAATTTAGGAAAATCGTTAATTCTTTTGTTACTCATAAACAAGCATCATCAATGAAAGCTGGTTATACGAAAAAAAATATTTATTGCTTAATTTTTCTAATAATACTAAAATATTTTGAATCATAATTAACTGTCCAAGACAGTTGGAATCATGATCCTAAGTTGTCCATAATATTGGATCTTTGGTCTTCCATGTTGTGAGTTTGCCTACTATTTTACAGCCATTCAACATCTAGGTCTCCGCCTAACGTTTGTATTATGCATACACACTTTTTACAGTCCAAATCTTTTCATCGATAACTTAATTGGTGTTCAAACTGATATTCCGCCAAAAATAAAATAAAAATTTATCTCTTCTTCGATGCTTATCTAATATTTGCCCAGATCTAAATCACTTTTTATTATCCATCTGAGAATCAAATTCAAAATTGACGTCCAAAATAAAGCTTGACTTCATAGATACATTAATTTAATTTCTTACACATGGTATAAAAAATTTCAAATCGAATACTAAATTACTTACTAAAATAAAACTTAAAATAAATTTAGAAAGTTTATTTTGATACATCAAAATTTTCTGCACATTTTCCAAAGTATTTTATTAACATAAGTTCAACACTTTCAATAGCGTCTATAGAACAGGGTAACTTCTAGGACAATATAAAACTCATTTATAAATACAAATAAAAAAAATATAGGCATTTGCCATGAAAAATAACTTATAAAATCTAAATTATAATCAAACTACGTATGTCAATTTAAGATGCATTCATTATATTTTGACATATTGGCCTTCTGCAGTCACGTGATATCTCGGAGGGGCGTGATTGTGCTCATTATGCAGTTTCATGAGCTTCAAATCGCGTGTTGTGTAAATATTACTTTTACAACTTGTACAATATCTGGATGAGCAATACCAATGCAGGAGTTCTGACTTCGTTTCCCTGGATACATTGTATGTGTATCCTTCATACATCACCATAGGGCGGCCTCTTTGGGATTTAAGTACATGAACTGTGTTGCACAAATAAAACGATGAATCAGTTAATGTTGTATAAGAAATAGGAATTTTAAAACGTATCGAATTTACACTAGAAACATATTACCTTACTTTGTATTTTAAAGCGCGCGTTTTTGTAATAATTTAAATATAGGGGCAAATTGTAATTACTTAAAGCAGATTATAGACGATAAAGCTGATTCCCTCAAGTTTAACACTGAAGTTTAACCTGAAAATAAGTGTGGTATAATCGCGTAGGTACTTTACGATAATGCAGTGTTCCACATGAAGGTTATAAAAGCCAATGCGGCTATCAAATGCTTCTCACTCTTTGCGCTCCGCGCTTGCACATTTAATGTATTTCATCAATCGCTACGTTTACATAGCAGGTTCTTAAGTCTAGACGTGGACAAATATTTTTGATATTGCTTCTTTACTCGTGTTAGTCAACTTAATAATGAGAAAAATATGCTATAAACAATCGTAACACCAGAATCAAGAACGCGCGGATTCACCTACGGTGCATCATGCAGCGACAGAAGAAGATGTTACTTTGGAGAAAAGATAAAGAAGAGACGATAAGATAGGCGACTACCTGTATGTCTATAAATCGTCTAGACAACGGAACGCTTTTCGACATTCAATATATCATTTTTAAACAATTTTAGGATTCTTTCGACCATTTAGTTTATATCACTTTTATACTATTTTCTTGTTTTAATTGGATATTCGAGTACTATTCTAAACTTTATCAAACGCTCACATTGTAACTATAGATATAACCTAACGTATTAAACGCTTTATATCGATCTAGACTTGTGTGTATTAAGCCTAGGCGATCCTTGAACTAAGTTCAGCTTTTATGACGACATTTACGTTGCAAGCAAGAGACGGCGACGGTCGATAGTATTCGAATGGGCCCAAAAGAACGGCGAAGAAAACGACCGCGCGCCGGCGACAACGACGGGTTGACTGCTACCTGTTCAATTGATTCATGACTATTGCCGGAGGTAGGTATTATTTTAGATAATGCTAAGATTTTAGAGCACAGTTACAAGCCCCAGGCGAATTTTCGTAGAGACACGAGATAGCTTATCAAAAAACGGTCCATCCATGGCTCGCATGGCCACCTACGATTGTCGCGCGTGTCGGTAGTAGTTTTTTGGACGAGAAAGGACCCGTGGCGCATGCGGGCGCGCTGTTTACATGTTCCAACGTAGAAAGCGTTGTTTAATAAATGACATGCATAGATCATTTCGTGACAAAGCATCATACATCACTTACGAAATTAAGATAAATCGCTATCTTCCACCATAACTCTACGATTTTTTTTAATGTTTTCTTCTTCGTAAAATGCTCAAAACATTTTTCAGTTTTAACAAAAACAATATTGTTGACGCAACGATTTCCTCGTCGTCCATACTGCAAGTTTAAACACGAGCTGAATGCTCATCGGAGGGTGAATGGAAGCAGTTCGTGGCTGCCCTCGTCCATCTCATCAATCTCTGGAGACGCGTCGACCATGCATCTGCAGTATAAAAAGCATGGGCCTAAACTGGCTACTCATGTAGATGGGCATGCGAACACAATCGTAAGATGACAAATATTCTCATGAAATATTCAGCGAATATGTTACTTCGGTTCGCGTGTTAGGATGTGCGTCAATAACGTGCAGTTACGGCGCTGATGATATATCCAAAACTTTCCGACATTTCTATATATTAATTGAGTCGATTTATTAAGGAATCGTATGCTAATTTCAGTCCTTGAAATACGTACTTTCTTAAGGTCGATAATTAAACTTTTGATAATGGAAAGAAATAAAGTAATAGATAAAATTATATAAATGCAGAAATAATAGAAAGAAATAAAAAATACAACGTTTTTAAAACGGACTAAAAAGTTTAAAATACTTTCTATATTATGATTGCTAATTTTAATAACTATGACGATTAAAACGTCAAACTTTGGGCACGTTTAAGTTGATGACAAGAAGTTTCGTATCTATTAAAAGTTCACAATCACAAAATCGTGATTATTTTAAACTTTTTAATCTTTTTGGCCACGTTTTAAAAAATGTGGAAAAACACTGTTTTTTTTTATTTGTATTATTATTTTGGAATTTTCAGGATTGTGTGCGTAAAATTTTGCAATCATTTTAGTTACATTGTCTCTGGTAAAAATTTAAATCGTATAGTGAAAGTAATCTCCTTATTCCACATTATCTTGTATTATCATCTAATTCAATAGTATGATTAAAGTTTTAGATCTTTAGCTCATAGGAAAGTTAGTTTAAAATTGATTGCAAAATTTGATCCGAACAGACAAACAAAAATACACACAAACAGGTAAACAAGAAAGTAAGTTAATAAAAATGTGGTAAAAAAATAATATTCATCTGTATATAAACATTGACAGTTAATGTTTTATTAATTTTTTAATTACACAATATAGGATAATGAACAAATGAAAAAAGTCATTATAAACAAATTAAATGACAAACTTATACAGGTTTTATGGGACGATTATTAAAACAATTTTGAGAGTCTTATGATGTGTAACATCCAAGTTTGATTACCAGCAAAATTGTCGTTTAAACGTTAGAAATTAAATGTATTTAATACAAATTTCCAGATTGTAAAAAATTCAAAGCTCACTGACACGTCGCATCATGAGCGCTACTTTAGGCCGTATCGAAAAATTACAACAAATTTAATAGAAAAATACGATAAAAGAGATTGAAAGTAAACATAAACGTGCAACAATGAGAGCTAAATAACGTGTGAAAAGAAGAAAGAATAAAATTAAAGAACGCTATGACAGAAGATTCTCGGATAATTTCCCGAGCAAACCAAAAAAATCTGTGGAATAGGATGAAAAAGACCTGAAATAATTCCGAGATATCGTGTATAAAAGTTATTATAGACGATAATGGATGCTTAATGAATGAGGAAAGTAATGTGAAAGAGCGCTGTAAGAATTATTTCGAAAATGTTTTTGCATGTGAGGATACAGTTGCAGATGACAATGTTACTGCAACCGAGTATATGATTGATGATGGAAAGGAAAGTGACATTACGATGGATGAAATTATGAAAGCTCTAAAGCGTCTGAAAGTTGGAAAAGCTGCCGGATATGATAGGATTTCGTTAGAGATTCTACCGAGAGGTGGGGGTATATCAATAAGCTTGTACCAGCTCTTTAAGAAATGCTGGAAAAGCCATAGGATACTTAATGGTTGGTGCAAGGCTGTCATTGCATCCCTCTATAAAGGTAAAGACTTACGACAGGTTTATACAAATTACCGTCTTATAAGCTTCCTCAGTGTCGTTGGCAAATTGTATGCGACTGAAAATAAGATCTGGAATGTGCAAACAGGATTTCGAAAAGGGATGAGGTGTACGGACTAAATTTTTGTCTCTACGAAACATCACGGAAGAGTTTTTGGCCCAGAACAAAAAGGTCTTTTGTGCTTTATAAAAAGCTTATGATAAAGTGGGAAGGAATGATTTATGTACAACCCTATCCATGCTTGTTGTGAGTAGCGGATTGATACGGGCACTACAATTATAGAATTGTACTTGTTCGACTAAAGTCGAATAAGTAAAAAAGTTTATGTATTTGGGTAGTCTGTTTACAAATGATGGTAAAAATGATAGAGATATTGAAAGAAAAGTGAATGCAGGAAATAAAGTGAATGGGGCCTATCTTGTTATTATGAATAGTATAAAAGTCTCACGACAAGTGCATTTGGATATTCACAGTGGGGTCCCAATCCATACCCCTATGTACGGTACTGAAATTTGGGTATGAGAAAAGAAAAATGAAATTATAATCAATGCGATGGTAATGCGATCTCTGCGTAATATCTGTGGAGTGTCTTTGAAAGGTAGATATAGAATCAGTAATGTCAGAGAGTCATGTAGTTTGAAAGATGTTGTGACTACAGTAGAAAAAGATATATTGCGATGGGTTTAGCCATGGCCAAAGGATGAATTAAATTAGACTAACAAAACAAATTTATAGAGCGAATGTATATGATGGTAAGGTCGGCCAGGGTCGCCCTAGAAAATCCTATGTAAACCAAATTGATGGCATATTATAAATGGGAAAAATTCTAAGCACTTGAAACGACTAAGTTGCATGAAAAGATTAATAGATGTCAGTGCAACAAGAGAAATATGCAAATATCGTGTGTGGAAATTTATAGTGTCTGCTTACTTTTCTGGGAAATGAAAGAGATAAGATGTTACGTATTAAAACTAGAAAAAAACTAAATAAATCTCTACGCCGGCATGTGCCTTAACAAAGTTTTATTTTAATGACTTATATGTTCCGTTACACTCTGACGTAATGGCCACTGGAAGTGATGTAATATTTCGGTGGATCGTGATTGTGCGTATCGTTCATTTTCGTGAGGCGCATGTCGTGTGTCGTGTAGACGAACGCCTTGCACTTTTTGGTGATCCGCGACGAGCAGGCCCAGCGGCGTTCGTATTTGGTTTCACTGTAAGCGTTAAATGTGAACCCTTTGAACATCACCATGGGTTTGCCGCGTTGCGTTGTCAGCTCACGGACTGTGTTACGCAAAACGAAATGGATTACTTAACAGCGTACGAGACATACGTAGGTTCATTAAAATTAATAAAGGACAAAACAGTTTACACAAATAATTTATATTATAAATTTTATTATAGTAGAGCCGTGCTGTGGTCGACTTTGCATTATGTTCAGTGATTGAGAGGTCCGCTCCATCACCCCATACCCTACTTCCATTAGCTCTCTGCTCTTTCCATCAGATAGCCTATCCTCACCCCCCAGGAGGTCGACATCGTACTGGTGACTCCTCCCGAGTTACGAGTGTTCTTGGCCAGGGGTGCCCACCTATACTCTAGTAGTTTCCATGCTCGTTTGCCAGTCGATAATACAATAAAATATACATATAAATCGTTCGTTGTATTTGAACACCTAAAATAATACTATTGTCAGATTTAGGTCATGTAATCAGTGCAGAACTATGATGTGTACTTTTTTAATATAAAAATTAAATTTCTTAACGACTTATTATTAAATTTCACATTTCCATCCCGTTAATCATCTGCTTTAATTTCGATGAAGAAGTTCGTTTTGTTTTTTGTCTTAAAATTCGAGTTGATGAAGTTTTTTGTAAATATCGTCCGAATCACATTGAAGCGTAAAAATAAAACCGAATGATGGAGTTGTAGAAAAAAAAAATGGAGTAAACGCTTTTTACACGAGGGGTAATTACTTTGACATTAATGAGATACTGAACAACTGTAATATTTCTGTCACATCAAGCTTAATTATATTCAAAATGATGTTTTGTGTCAGTGTATTTTGTAGACGAATTTCACTTAATCAAAATCACTACGCCAGGTATTTCTAAAAAAAAAAGAATAAAATAACGCAGACGATCTTTTTTTCTTCTGTATTGAAACTGTAAACACGTATTTTTTCTTAATATAACTAAAATTTATAAATTACAAGATCTGGCGAGAAAGAGGGGATGTACTAAAACTAAAGATTTCAAATTTAGATTTACAAATAGTCGACAGTAATTTTAGCGGTGAGAGGACGTGTTGTCGTGCTGCAGCGTTTTGAATCAAATTCTGAAGATTGGCGGGAATATATACTGTAGTAAGTAGTCGTAGAATATAAATCTAAATGTATGGGATTGACTTCGGCTGACGTTTGGCATTTGGTTAACTAACCTCAATTCCATACATTTATCTTTCTATTCTACGAGCATGTGCGACATTAGGAAGACATTTTACTAGCCCTGCTGTAGAGTTTCAAACAAGCCTTGTTACGTGTATCATACGCTATGACCGTTTTCTGTCCTTAAAATTTTACACCATTTACCAGATCTGTGCTTCTGAAGCACACAGAGTACACATCTTTCTTCATAGTACGTTGTTTTTTCACGACAGTTGGTGCTGGATCATCTTCATAGATTCAAACTGTACCCACGTGCAACATTAACAGCACAGATTTCATAGCAGAAAAACATGGGTTTAATAGTAGTGCGGCAGCTTTCGTGTCTAAGAAGTTTGATAATAATTATATCTATCTTACTGCGATTTTAGATGACCAGAAAACTGATCGAGCCTCTGTAGAAATGTGTCAAAGAACTCTAGGATGTTTGAAAGATTTGATGCATGGATTTTTACCGACGAAACGGATGTATGTGTTTCTATCGTGACTAAACTAGTTTTACTTGATTTAATCAGGAATCATATAAAAAAATGAAATAAAACTGTTTTATTCTGTTAGATAAACTGAGACATTTTTTTTGGTGAAATGTCATTCCTTTGTTCTTTTTCTGCTGATATTTCGTCTATATTTGCATATTAGAACTGAGTTTCTATATATGCTTTACAAATATTATTAAATA
This sequence comes from Eumeta japonica, assembly GCA_005406025.1. Lineage (NCBI taxonomy): Eukaryota > Metazoa > Arthropoda > Insecta > Lepidoptera > Psychidae > Eumeta > Eumeta japonica. Next base: position 153,378 of record BGZK01000599.1, on the reverse strand, counting down.
TATATATATATATAGGTACAGCTTAGACTTTGCTGACATTAAAGACTGATATGGACGTTTGTACTATAATATATATATATATATATATATATATTCAATTATTTAGGCCATTATAAAAAAAAATGAATTTTGAGTTATCACAAAAATGCATACCACTTACACAATTAATTTTATTTTATTATAACGAATTAAAAAAACAATACTTCAACTTACTGTTTTTTATTAACCAAATTATAATATAATTTCCAACATTATATGTCACATTTATATAATTCCTGCGTTTATTGGACAAAGTTCTTCCTATTAACATAGCATTATATCTTGACATATTTACCGTCCGAGGTGACGTGAAATTTAGGAGGGCCATGATTGTGTACGTCGGATGCTCCCCGCAATATCATATCATGGGTTATGTTTAAGTAGGCCTTGCAGTTCTTCGAAACCTTAGATGAGCAGTACCATCGACGTCCGAGTTTAGTCTCGATGTGTGGATTGAAAGTGTATCCTTTATACAGGACCATAGGACGACCTTTTCGGGACTCCAACAACTCCAGAACTGTCAAAATTAACGTTGTCTATGATTAAAGTGAACACAAGGTGTTAAAAATCACCATAGAAGCTGTGTTGAATTAGAAAATGAGCTTTTCTTTTAAAAGGAAAACATAATGAACATGTCTCTTACAAATGTATATAAATCTAAATTTGATCAGTGAGTTTTTAACTAAAGTTATGTGACGTCGTATATAATGTACAGTCTTTGATTGTAACAGTTTTATTTATATATCATACGTACCTCTAATTATTATCTATGTCCCATGTTTCTTCACCAACCTTTCTGTGGTTCTTCACCATGTTTCAATGAGACATATACTAATATTCTTTTGGACCTTTTTTCTTTGTGAATGACTTTTAAAAATTTGCTACACAACAAAAAAACATAGAAAAAATGACAAGAGATTAAGTTAAAAATGAAAAGATTATTGAAAAAGTGTGAAGAGGCAATCTGTAGAGTGATCGTACGTCTAATTACTAGAACTTCTTGCTTTACAGTGATATGCGGCAGTAACGTTTGTTTGATATCTGCTTTCATTAACTCCATAAATTGGTCGAGCCGTCAGATAGTGGGAAGGTGCTGAAGTTACTGTAAAATATAAGACCTGGACAATTACACTGGAAGGTAAGATCCTCTTATGAAGCAAACTAAGCTATTGAATGTAGTCACTAACATCGAAGTTGCTTTGTATAGCAGGAAACGTATTTAACTTACTACCTATATTCAATAATAATTAATCGGATACTCTTATTCTTTTATATTAGATTATCGATTTCTGTGCTAACTTGACGTTAATATTATTTTTTAACTATTACATTTTTAGTTTTCATACTTTCTTTGGTATCATGCATCATCGACATCTGTTACGATTTATCATTCCATTACTTAGCTAAGATCCGTTCCAATTTTTTGTTTTCATACCTATTTATACTATTGTTTCTCTACTTTCTCTGTTTTATTTTCTGTCATATCTTTGTTAGGAGGCACTCGTAGTCTAACTTTGTTGGGCTTGGTCCACGGTGTCCTATCGATAAAATGAAATCGCTGATTCCACGTCTTATGTTCTAGACCAAAGTGGAGAGCTTAAAATCCTAGCTCGAGATGTACTTTCCTACAGAAAGGATTTGCAGGAAAATATGCTTCTGTAATGGGATGATACAAAATCTGACCCAACAACCTGTCACCCTGTCACGTCTTCATTGACATCGTTCAACCCTCAAAATCGTTGAAGTACTTGAAAACTTAAATGTTCAAGTCGATATGCAAACAATAAAAAATTGCCGTGGTATTATTAAGAATTTCAGACCTTCAAAAGTCTTTAAAGGCGGAAGAATAATCCTTCACAGCACACTAAAGGGTCGCGTCATTTTAAGGATTAAATTATCGATTATTGTATGCAAATAACTGTAGTTTTTTATCGAATTTAATGAGTTCTTATTGATCTTGTGCGGTATGCGATCAGGCAGAACATAAAAAATATGATTAAATAAATCACTGAAATTTAAAGCGCGTGCTGTCGCTTACCACGTTGCCGCTGTTCCATTATAAATTGATGATTTCTCCAAATTATAAAATTCGGTATGTAAAGTGAAACGCAAAGGATGCTGATTTCGAAATTATTAAAACAAATTCAGATTTCTATACATTATTTTTCTACTAGTACATTTTAAATGTATAAAATGTAGTTTATTGAAACAATACTTCCAAACGTCTTGACCATCATTTTCCATTTAAATGACGCATGTTTTTGTTTTGAATAGTTTATTCGTTTTTTTTGTACTATAAAAATTTTAACATATTTAATTCAATCAATTCAATCTTTACAACAAATATATTTAAAACTACTTTAGATAGCCATTTAAACGTTTTGCGTATGCGACAGACGAAACAAAATATGCAAGAAACCTCAAAATAATACCTAACCTCGTAGACCGGATAGTCTCCATATGGAAATCCAACAAACATGTTAAACTTAAGCTGTTTTAAAGTCTACACACCCACACCACTACCAGAAATATTATATTTAGGAATTGGTTCAGGTTCATTAGTGATTGTCATTATGATGAGTTTGAAATGAGAGTTTGAGTAGAGTTGTCGTTGTGTCATGATTAAAATTCATACATAACAGCGATTAAAAAGAAAACAGGCATTAAACTTTAAGAAACACGCTTACAAATGAACCTTACAGGTCACCTACGAAGCTTCCAGCAATGTTTCGAACAAAAATATTTTCGACCTCGAAAAGCACGAAAACATTTTCGAGCCCAAAATGATTAAACTTTTTTATATCAGAGGTATAAAAAAATTACCTAGTTGTCATTTTTTAGATATTTTATAAAATATATCTTTTGAAAGGAGTATTCGGTTTAAAGTCTACAGCATTCTATGGAATTTTTCTAGTTCAAAAAGTATTTAGATTTTGAAAATCGATTGGACAAAAAATTTAGAAGGTAATTTGAAAATATTTTTTTAGTAAAAATATACAAACGACGGTTTCTTTTAATTTCAATGTAATCGACTTCAATGACACTTGTAACGTTTGATGCAGGTTTTTAAAAGAAAACTAAGCTTCAATTTAAAAATTGATTTTTAAAATAATTATTATGCAAATTGCATTTTAGAAATTTTATCGTGCGCAAAGTCTATCGAAGAAATAAACTAATTGCGATAAAGTTTATAGCATTGATATACACGTGCAAGCATGCGCAAAGGCACCCACCCATAAACATGCATATACTCGCGCGCGAATACACACACGCACACATATGCGCGCATGCGCGTACCTCACATAAACACATACAAAAATCATTATTTTCTTATTTCCTATAAAGATTGCTCACAAATGAAAGACTTAAATAACTTTTTTTTGTGATACAAAAGTAAACATAGTTCTTCGCACAGATCACAATAGTTGTCATTTTGTGGCAACGTCTACATTTATTTTGAGCACCTGTCATCTCTGGCGAATACTCGCACCATTCCTCTATTATCTCTCTGAGCAATATTCACTATCGCTCGACTTGGATCTAGAACTTATATTACTTTACTATTTTCTAAAAAATCTCAAGCGGCACAACGTTGTCTATAAGGTTTCTAGCGACATTCATAAATGTTAAAATGTTACACTCTTTCGTAAGTGACCCAATGGATTCAGTATCTAACTGCTGTGTATCACACATTGTTTTTCCATTTCGTTTAGCTTTGATATCTTTAGCTTTGTACTTAAATTCAACAGTAGCATAACATATAATAAGAATGAACTGATGTATCTCAGCGGTATAGGTGATCTGCTCGTGGTGCGAAGGTCTTAGGTTGGAACTCGACCATGTATAATCATTAGTCTTTTTTCTAAACTTGATTACGTTTGTTTATTATCACTACCGATGAAGCTGTCGCTTGAACAAAGATTTCAGGCAGGGTATGCAGAGTTAAAAAAACATCAATTTTAGCATTGTTTCGGTTCTTGGCCCACCGACGGTGGCTACCTACTCTAAGTGAAGGCTACCTATCCTTACTGTACGACAGTAGGAAGAAAAGTTATCACAAACTAGTAGGTTAACATACTTCAAGTCGTTAAAACTTTTATACGATTTCGACACTCGTTCAAAACATTGTCTATTATCTCGCAAAACACGCGCTCGTAATACTGTTGAACGTTATCAATACCGCTTTTTTCTTTTAGTTCGGTCACAATTGCATTTCAAAACAATTATCGTTGATATCAAATTTTGTTCTGTAGAGTTCCACGAAAGTTTCAAACCCTTTAATTTTTCAAACACACACATTCACAGTAAACAAAGTCATTAGTCTTTTTCCGTAATATTTCATACGAGATGGCTGTCTCAGAAATTATTTCTGAAAACATATTTAGAAAAAAAAATATTAAATTCCCTTCCCATCGCAATCAATTTAATAATTTCCTCAAATTAAAGTAAAACAGTGCAAGGCATTCCATATCTCGATACTAGCTAAATATTACTCGTCAATATGAAATTTTTAAACAGCGAGGGGTTCGCAACCCGTCATGTTGGGTGCAACTAACTGTATAATGGGAATATACATCAAGCGTTATTTACTATACCTCGATTAGGACAATTTAGTAAGATGAGAATAGTAGTTAATTTGAAAAAAAAAGCGTTTAAAAGTGCCCTCTATTGGAGAAAAAAAATACAATTTCAGAATTTAAAAATCGATTTACACCCTTAAATACTTCCGCTGGTACGTTACATGAATTTCGGGAAGATCGTGTGTGTGTGGCCGTCGCTCACCCTCGTAACTTTAGGATCGTTTGTCATGTAGATGATTATTTTGCAGTTTCTGGAGTTTCGTGACGAGCAGCGCCAATATTGGCCGTGCTTGGTTTTGCGGTGGAGGTAAAGCTGAACCCCTCGTATAGGACCATAGGGCGACCTTGTCGAGACGTCAGAAAGCGAACAGCTGTCGATGGAGACAAGTTTCAGTTATTAGAGGTATCCGCTAGTCACTTTGACTTTTGTAAAGGCAGAATATTTTAACAGGAGATAAGGCAGACAAAATAAATTTGATGTATGCTTGTCGCCGCAGTCTCATTCTATATCTTTTTAATGACAGACAGAGTAGTATTCAAATACAGGTCATGGTTAACGTATGAGTTTTACCTAAATTTTCCTAATTATTTTTTATGTTTTACAAAAAAAATACGTAGACTGTTTTAAGTGATTAAGTTAAATATTTTTTTCATTTTTGTTTCATGACATTTATTGCATAGAATGAATGCATTCCATAAAAATAGTAACTATTTCTCAATAAAAAGAAAAACTATCAACAAAACTAATTGCACATTTTATCCAAAGTAAGACTATAATATATTTTCACCTCTTGTTCGTTCATTACTTGCGTTAAATGTTTTCTCAATTTTGAATAATTCATACTTCACGAGGTTTCAAATCATAAATATTATTACTTCTATTTGTAAAAACTGCTTATTTATTTAAATTGTTTATTCATTCATCCGATCCAAACCAAAAATACACCGCGGACCCAAAATTGAAGGATTGATCAATTTGGTAACTACTACATTGCCAGACAATTATAAATATATGTTTTATTTTCATGAAAACCAAGCAAAACTTACGTAATTCCACATTGAAGGTGAACAAAAAGTCATCGATTTATTAAAAAAAATAATAACTTTATTTCTTCGAGATCGTTTTCAGTGACTTTTTTTATAACACTGAAAGACCATTTAATTTGGTGTACATTTGATTTGGCATGACAGGAAATTTTAAAATTTTAAATGCAGTAGAAAATACAATGGGTATAAACACAATAGAAAGTTTAATAAGCTAAGTACATTCAAAAAAATTTTATTTCCATCTTACAAAGATACGTCATGATATTTCTACACTCTTATATATTGTCCTTTCGATGTAACATAAATCCGGGGCGGGTCGTGGGTGTGCACATTAAAACCTTTCGTCAGTTTCAAATCGCTTGTAGTGAAAATGGTGCTTTTGCAGCTTTTGGAGACTCGAGAAGAACAGCGCCATTGATGACTGTTTTTGCTCTTGCAGGAAGAATTAAAAGTGTATCCCTGGTACAGCATCATAGGACGACCTTTTCGAGATTTCAACAACTGAACTGTTGGTACAAATAAATATTGTACATATAAAAAAAAAAATCGAAATTTTCTTACCATTTTAGGACTGGATTAATGAGCTGATCGATATAATATCCGGTATGTTACATTGTGCAAAATGGTAGTAAAATCTTAGTACTCAATAAAAATAACTAGTATCGGGTAACTGATTTCTGCTTAATTTAATAAACGTTCTAATCATATATTAAATACCTATGATATTGGGATATTGTTTCATTGCTGATATATGGACTTCGAGAAAATTAAATTCCTTTTACACGGCAGTTCAGCTCCCTAATTGTTAATTTTTTTCACCGTCGTCCTTAAATAAACATCTGTTTGTTTTAATACATATACATATCTTAGTATCCCCATATACTTACTAGAATTATAATGAATCACAAAAAAGAGACAAATATATAAGCGATTTATTGCCAAACTTGACTGTGGTTATTTTCAGAAATAACCACCATCTCTAGTTTAAGAGAAAGAGAAAATAAATATTACTCAGTGTTGCTTATTGGTTTATTAGAGCATGTATTTGTATTGTATTTTTGATTCGATTGTTGCTCATTAACGATGATGTATAAATATGTATTATTGAAGTAACGATATTAAAAAATAAAACAATGGCCGTTACGGGAAGTCCGGCAGACGTGGAACATCAAAATTGATCGTTATTGAAAGAATTTATAATTAAAGAAAAATCTCATAAATAAATATGGAGTACAAATAAAATATAAGACTTTCGTTAGTAACATAAATATATTTTTCTTTTTATTTTTCTAATCATAATATATAAAGAATATAAATATAAAACCCATGGCGAAACAGCGCCACGCACACCTAAGGGAATAGAGAGCAGAGGCAGATAGAAGGCATGACGGCATAAGAGAATTTTACCGTCACGGCATACGAGGTGCGTTAATAGATGTTTGACACAAAAAGACATAACCGAACATTTATATTTTATTTATGTTAATAAAAATTCTATACAAGGAACTAGCCAATCTTTATGTATTGTCCTTGAGATGTGATATGAAACATGGGCGGATCGTGTGTATGTACATCGCACACTTTTGTAATCTTCAAATCGTTCGTGGTGTAAATGAAAACTTTACATTTCTTAGAACTCCGAGATGAACAGTACCACCGTTGAGTGTTCTTAGTCTTCCGATGAAGAGTGAAAGTGTACCCTTGGTACAGCACCATGGGGCCACCTTGGCGAGATTTTAATAGACGAACTGCCGATGCAAATAAATTGATTATGTAACAATTAATTGAAGTGTTTTATTTGACATCTATCTAATGTAAAAAAAAAATTCTAAAAAGTGTTACAGGAATACGGGGATGCAGGGATAAGGGATGAAGACACACATATACTAAGATTGCCGTATGGGATTTTCGTTACGTAGAAAGAAATACATACCCACTGAGAAAACTTACTGTCTTGTTAAAATTTCAATACTTACCATTAAAACCGCATCTGTCCGATCTTTTGATGATATGTGAAAAACGTACTATTTTACACGTTTGACAGATATCATCAATAAACTCTACTGACAGCCCTTGTGTAATCGTCGACATATGCATTAGAGATTTTTAAGTGTTAAATCATTTGTTATTTTTGTGTAAGCTTTTCGTCACTTCACTCCTGATGCAATGCCCTGGCATTATTTTTTCATTTGTTTCCTATGTGTACTATTCCATTATGATTTTCGCAAATATTGATATTCCAACGTCCTTTATTATTATTATTAACTGATATTTTCTTGTTTTAAACCTTTCACCTGATTATTGGCCTACGAGAGCGATGGTTAATCATCAACTTACTAGTTTCGGGAATTGGTTATATAATATTTATTTCATTGTCGATTGGTGGCAAAGACAATTTTCTGATAATCGCTTTTTATTTCATTCTCATCTCATACGCACACGTGACTTAATGTATTTACATTCGTATGTACTCTCCTTGCGAGGTAATGTGAAACATTGGAGGGTCGTGGGTGTGGACGTCGCACACTTTTGTTACTCTCAAGCCTTCGGTGGTGTACACAGTGACTTTGCAGTTTTTGGAGGAACGAGACGAGCAGCGCCAGCTCTGGCCCATCTTAGTCGCGCAATGGGAATTGAAAGTAAAGCCTCTGTACAGCAGCATGGGACGCCCTTTTTGGGATTTCAGCAAACGAACTGTTAAGAGGGACAGAAAAAAAATTATTACAGGGATAATAAAAATTTTAACAGAAATAAAACAACCAGTCTGCAAATGTGAAAATAATAACGATTTCAGCTTTTCAACTTATTGTATAAAAATACATCCATAAGTTAATACATTAATATACATTCCACGCAGTGTTGACTCAATGGCAGTGGCAAATCGTGATAATTTTAGTAAGTTTCCAATATTTAGGTGTAATTCATTAATGTTTCATTTTACATTATTTAAATAGAATGCAATTCGTTCGCATTATTTTATTATACCCATACTAAAAACATTGTAAAATGAAGTTTGAAAAATTAAATATTTGACACAAAAATGATATCACTGAACAGATAGTCCAAAAGAAACATGGTTCTTATCGATTTTTTAAATAATTTGAATGGGCCTATGTTCCTTAGTATATAAAGCATTTTCATTCGAATTCGAATTTCCTTTTCCTACCAATCCCTCTATCTTACTGAAATAGGTTCAGTACGTGACGTTATATTCGAAAAGAAAATAAAAAATGACAAATACAATGCACAATATTTATTGCAAGAGACAAGATAAAAGGAGTATGACTCATTTTAAAGTGAACTCTGACCTATCATTGAATTTCGATCTACGGTTGAAATATCCATATTTTTGGTAATCTTAAATAAGTAATCAATTTACAATAAAAATATACTGGCATTAACCGACAAGTATCGAGAAAAAAGGATACAAAAATTATCAAATAAATTTTCACCACAAGAGGTAGAAGTTGACACCTCTCAATGATCAAGCTTATTAATGTTCACAATCAAACTAAAATGTTATCAGTGTAAGTCAGCTTCGTCACATGAAGTACTAGCTATCAAAGATTTTCGTACAAAATAATAATAATAATATGGTAATTAACTTAGTTATAGGTCGGGGTATATTTGCTTTGTATAGTTTTAATGGATTTTTATACGATATGATGAAACCTCAACAGCAGGTTTTGTAGGCAGATGTCTGCCAAAATGCTATGAACAAAAGCTGACTTGGAATTAGAGTGCGGCGCATACATTTTCGACGTTTGCGCGTTCAAATATCATTTCCTTATTGCATGGACGAAAAAAAGACAATTATTTAGTATGATGTACTCGATTTTGACGCCGCGCGCGCTACCTTAAAATGCCGCGCGGAAGCCCATATAAATTATGAGGAAGAGTTTCCGAAGTTAGAGATTTTTAATAGGAAACGTCCTTCTCTTTGAAGAACTATTTCTCAATTTTTTTTAAATATTAATAGTCTACGAGATGTCAGCGTAAAACGAAATATCTATTTTTCTCTCTTTAATAGTTTATAACTTTTGCAATTTTTTCTGTGCTAATAAACGCTTTCGAAACATTTTTCTAGACATTGTTTCGGATCGATTGAGCTATCGCACGTATTTTTAGGACCAGTATCTCTATTTTTGACCATTTTAAACTCGTCGCCTAGACTACAAGAGCATGTTTAACAAAACGCTTTTCCAATTAAAAAAAGAATACCCAAAAACATTTGGGTTTAAAATATGACTTTCACTTTTATATTATTCATATTAATATTTAAATGTCTTCAACTTTTTGACTTGTTTTTGTTTAAGCAACATAAAAATTCTAAATGAAAAGTAATCTCGCCTGTGGTTGATCTCTCAATTCTTCGTTGTTTCGAGCATTGAGTACAGATTTTCCGCTCTTTCTCCAAATGACTCATTCGTTTTTCAGCACGCCGTTAGTTTCTACCTTAATTTTCAGAATTGAAACTCTATTCATACATTTTTTTTGTATGCCATTATAAAGTTCTCTTTCTGAAATATGTCATCTTATAACATGTGTACAGAATGAATGTGAATCTATAATTTTATTGTAACATGGATTAGTTTGTTATGGACTGCAATGAAAAACAATAATCCCAAGCTATATTTTTATTATATTTTCATTGTCCACTTTCCTGATCGAAGCTCCTTGACATAGGCCTATTAGGTCTTACAGTATTTTGTCGAATAAATTATTATTTTGCGTTTTTGTTGTCAATTAACTATGTCAACTATTAGGTATTATGAAACATTATGCCTTTTCCCGTAAATGAATAAATAAAAACACATAGCTTTATATACGGCTATTTTATTGGCAGTTATCATGTCGTAAGATTAACTTAATTCTAATTAACAAGTTTTTGCCACCTATCTTTAAATACACAAAGGGATTGGGTACTCTTTTATTTCTTTATTAATATTTCGTATTAAAAATGGAGAATTGGAAGACTTATAGGGATTCTACTGTGTAAGGCTTTACTTTAGAGAAACTCATTATCAGATGCTTGCCTGCAACATACAGTAGCATACAACATGCACCCACAACTAAACCTCCAATCTGCTCTTGCACTAAAAATCTCAATTTACGAAATTAAATTATGATTCGATATGTTTGACAGGTATCAAGGTCAAAGTTAGTATTAACCGTTTTAATTAATAACAAATATCTACGCTCTTTTCTTATCGATCCAAAACAGTGTGAAACATCATTAGGATCATCATCAAGACCATCAAAACCAAGACATTCACCAGCGTGATCAGGTATCTGTTCTTGGGCACGCTTATGGATGTGATTGTTATATTTGTGTAATATGTCTTTTTCGATAATAAGTAACTGAAATTCGTTTTCTCCTCCAACGATATCTTAAGTGTGTAAATGTTATATAGGATTATACAACTAACGCTTAGCGGGTTATCTACAATATTTTTTTGTTTGTAAGTACAAGTAATACGCTACGGAATACCAATAATACATTTAGGGGTATCTGTCCTGTCTCACTTTAACGAACTCCCCTCTGCTGTTCCTATAGAACGATGGTGGACCGTGGGTGTGCAGGTCGAAAACATTGGTTATCCTCAAATCTTGCGTGGTGTAGATGTTTGCTCTGCATCTGCCGAAGTTTCGGGACACACAGTACCAGTGATGATAGCCGCGCTTCGCCTTCCTGGTGCCGTAATAAGCGAAGCCGCGATACAACACCATGGGCTGTCCTCGTTGTGTTTTTCCCAATTGAACTATGAACCAAATCGATATATCAGTTATTTGAAATACGGATGTGAATATCGCCATAGATGATAAACGCCTAAAAAATAAAGACTGAAAAGATTATAGTGGGTATCAGATGTTGTAAATACCGTTTTTTATATTGAGCCTCTTTGAAGTTTTTCACCTTACAATAAAAAAACTGAAAATTTTTAAAATGAGGTACTCTGAATACACGGCAAAGCATTACATCGAATTTTCTTTAATGCAAAAATACAAACTGGATCGAAAACAGGTTTATGATCGACAAAGAAAATTGTCGTTGTATAAACTGAAAGAATTCATTGCAAATTTTAGCGGCGGAGTCACAGACGAAAGCTGGTTTGATATAAATGAAAAAGATAAAAATTGTGTAAATATTAACAATAAGTTTATAAATGTATTCGTAATACGTATTATTAAAACTATATTAAATGAATAAAGATGATCACAAAAGGTGAAAGAAGCCAACAAATGAAAAAAAAACGCAAAATCACGTACGTAAAGAATCATTTTATGCTTTTGTTGAAATAAATCAGATTGAATAAAATATAAACATAGAAATATTTCAATAGAAGCCTTTCTAACAGAAAACCTTGCTTAATGACGGGAAGCACCTAAGATTCTCATTTCGTATATTATTCAATTTGAAGTAATTGTCTGAAATATTCAAATATAAAAAATAAATAAAGTGAGTTGATTAATAAAAAATATGAGCGTCTATTAATAGCGAACTAGTTTAAATTTTGAGGTTTAATCAATAAAGCCACAGCGTGTTTTATTCAACATGGGATAGCAGACGATACATGCGGAATAGTAGAAATTTATTATTCATTTGCGAAAAGTAATTGCACGTATTAAAAATATTGTATTTTAGAGCTTATTATATTGCAACACTGAGTAGTAAAAATCTGTACTCACTGAGACATTGAAATACATGTTTTTATTGAAGTCGATAATTTTTGTAATTTTTAACAAACATTGTAAGATAAATATTGTATTTAACGAAAATATTACAAAAATATGAATTTTTATATAGTACTTGTAGTATATTTTTTTCTACTTAACACTCGTTACATGTATTTTTTACAATCACAGAAATAACAATAATATGACTGAATACAGATATATTACGCATTGGTATTACACTTTTAATACTTATTTTACAATAAAATTTCTATGCAATTGCAATAGTAATCACTTAAATACAATTTTCAGTTTGAATGTCCATGAAATTCTCGTTTCGAACTGGCATACATGTCGAAGTTCAGCTCTTTTTTGTGATTCCCAGCCAAAATATGGCAAAAACGGAACCCCTATAATTTCGTTATGTCCGTCCGTCCGTCCGTATGTCACGTATGTATGAAGCTGAATAATTTTTTTTTCAACAAACATCAACGTGTAGCATATAATTCGAAAGTTCTTTTAAAAACACTCACTAATCAGAAAAAATGTTTCTAAGCTATTTTTCCGATTAAGTGAATACTTTCGGAAATAATCGCTCCGAAAGTAGTAAAAATTGTGTTCCTCCTTTATTTTCTAAACCGTATGTCTAAAGAATATGAAAAAATTACGAAGGTAATAAATACCTAATAAAAATTTTCAACGAAAATTATTTTAAACATGGTTGGATATATCGCTTTCGAGTTATTGTCGAAAAACTGCGCTTCTCAACAAAAGGACATAAGTGCCATGAAAATACGCTCTTTTGCTCATGCACTTTAGTTTACAATAGTTTAATAGTAAGAATCGATATGCCTAACTCTTTTTCTAGTTATAGGCAACAAAAGTGCTTACAACTATTCTGTTCGAGAAAAATGGAAAAAGTATAACAACGTACTTTTTTCTCTGTAGTGCATTTCTTTGTAATAATGGCTTCGAAACCCTAGAATGAGCATGGTCCAACATGCTCTTGGCCAATTTTGCTGTCATTGCATCCGCGCATATTAGGATTGTCAACTTGGTTTAGAAGAAATGCATATATCTGATTTTAGAGAGGGTAAATAAAAGATATGGATTTATAAAAAGAAGAGTAATATTTATTTCAATTTGTAAAATACTATTTTTTCGCTCTTTATAAATACATACATATAAACATTGCTTTAAAAAAAATATGTTAAAGTTGGCACTAGCGAATTTTGTGCCAAAAGAGTTAGTTTCTTTAAAAAAAATATTCTATTAGGTTAAACATTATGGAGTACATACAAATACAACAGAGCGCAATCCTTTATTTTAGAGTAACGGTTGGCAACGCTGGCGCCGATACGGGGGCCACACCGCAGCGATAGGGAATACAAAAAGCAATATGCATGACATAACTCAAAATTATTTCTTTATGACTTTTTAAAATTATTCTTCATTACAATTACTGCAGTTTTGCATTCGACAAAACCATTAGTTGAAATATAATTAAAGTCTAAATTACAGTCTGAAGTTGTTGACAAAATGGTTCTGAGTCTTCAAATCGCTGATCACGTAATAAATCTTTCATTCTAGGAAATGTAAAGAAACCATCAGGCCTTAGGTCAAGACTGTACGGAGGATGATCAGCATTTCAACATTTTACTGTCACAAAAAGTAATTTGTTTGAGGAGCGATGTGGGAGCTCACGTTATCATGATGTTTAAAGATGATGCGACGTTTTGCATTATCTGTACGAAGTTCAACTATCAATTTTGGTAAACAAACTATGGTGTACCAATCAGTGGTGAAAGTTCTGTGTTTTTGTAATGGAACGTGTCCCTTTTTTCGATACAAACGAAGCGACCATGGATGATTAGCCGATTAATGTTTTCTTTCAGGATCGTATCAATAAATCCATGATTCGTAACTTGAGATAATGTTATAAATGACTCTGTATTCCTCTCCATTGAAGCATTGCAGTGTAGACCGGCACCAATTATCACGAGCTAACTTTTGCACTTCAGACAAATTATGGAGTATACAACGGGGAATTAACTTTCCGACACACAATTCATAGTGCAATATAGTATCAATTGCAGTCATTCTAATATCCATAGGCACCCGAATCTGATTATATGTCGCATGTCGGTGATCTTATATAATTTTTTGCACAGCAGCAGCGACGTTTTCAAGCTTTATCGCTTTTTTGTCGACTTGTGGAACGTATTGTGCTGAAAGAGACACAACATCGTCGAAATTTTGCATACCAGCGGTATATTGTCGTTTAACTAGGTGTTCCAACATCAATAAGACACTCACTTGGAGATAATCCTCGGCGGAAGTTGTAATCGTTTATGATACGGAAATTTTCACGCGTGAGCTCCAGTTTGTTATCGATTTGTCAAATTTAAACTGAAATATCCTTTTTTGAAACATTTTTTCATTAATCGTGTGAACGTTACCACGGTTCAAAATGGCCAGTATTTACGTAACACAAAAAGGTTTCACTGTAACTCAGATGAAAGTAATCGATAGCTCTCGTAAACATACATATGTGATCGGTAAAATATAATTGAAAGATTGCTTATTTCTATTTTACAAATACTATAGCTACAATTTCATTTTACAAAGAACATTTCACACCCGTTTCGCGGAAAGGTAAGCAGTGGTTTCATCCCGCCGTTTACCACAATTCTAACACACTTCTTTAATCTCATCAATGTCTCTCTTTTTTAGTCAGTCGCCTATATGGCTGCCATACGTGTTTCGACGAAGGTCATAAGTTTATCGACATTCGTTTACATTTTGATATCAAAAACCACTCTCGTCGGTTAGCTAAGTTCTGTCCGCGTGACCGAATCACAAAAGTTATACAATTTTCAATCTCTGTCACTTTTGTACAGCGCTGTACGTTTTCATTTGTAATAATCTGCTCCTCGTTTTTTCAAAATCATTACAATTGTACTTTTTCATTATCGCATACTTATGGTCTTATCATACTATTGTGCTTCATTACTATGGTATACTCAACTTATACGTTTATAAATTAACGTAGTCACAAGTACAACATTATGGAGAGCGATTTTTAAGCGAGTCTTTTATGACATCACTCTGCTTCCCATCACTTCACGAAGTATCCCGTTCATTTTATTTCCCATATTCATGTTCTACGTATTTATCACAACTTCCGTCTTTGGTAAAAATGTCTACTGGACGAATACATTAATTTCTCGACTTATCCCACTTGCTCGCTATCTACATTTATGTTCTTATTATTACACTGTTGATACACATATTTGTTCTTCCATTACAATCACAACATCGTCATTAACATATTAAGATTTTTAATAGACTTTATTAATAGAAATTATTAATGTCACTCTTATGTTCCACGTATATGGAAATTCACACTTTAAAAATTTGTCCATCTCTTCTCTTGTACAAGGTCGGCGGTTCGTGCGTGTGCTCGTACAGAACCTTCTCGACTATCAGGCCGTGCGTGGTGTACAACGTGGCCTTGCAGTTCCTGGAGCATTTTGACGAACATCACCACTGACGGTGGCGTTTCGTTCTGTGCAACGGATTATAGGTGAATCCCTCGTAAAGGGCCATGGGCCGGCCGCGCTGTGAAGTCAGCAGTTGAACAGCGGCGCCTGAAACGATAGCCCGAGAGTGACAATGCTATTGAATATAACAAAATTTCATTGCACGTAACTCGTGAGTTTAAGCGACTACACCAAACAAATAATACAGCTGTGCGGAAGCTGCGTTATTAATAAATAAGTTATCAAATTAACCAAAAAAAAAATAATTATTTGCTAGCCACACTCAAAACTGTCATATGCTGAATTAGAATTTTGAAAGTTTTTTCTTCTGAGCCATTACATTTTTTATGTAAACCAATCTTATTCATTAGCACCATCTAATTATTATAATGAACATAGACTATATTTATTATAATGCAAATAAATTTCGATTTACATAAGAGTGTACTTATATTATTTTATAAATAATTAGAAGTAGTTTTATGTATTATCGTAAACAATGGATTCGGGTGCTCACGGCAGATAGTTGCGGGTTGAATATGCACCAACGTGCGTTCGTTAATCCAGTCACTTGTAAAAAATAAATCACCCCATAAGATTTTCTCGAGCCGCAAGGACAGTCTTGGACGGCCTGATCGTGTCGATGCAATCTAACATTTTCCGTGGAAAAGTTACATTTTCTGTGCGTTTGTGTTTGTGCGCGCATGCATTTGTTTGCACTGTGAGTTACCGAACGTTTACAATGCGTCAGTTTTTATCACAGTCTTTATAAAACAATGAATAATAGTTTTAGTTACATAACATAGAAAAGCAAAAAAAAAGGCTGATCCAGAATTTGTTCTGATTGAGAGGTAAGGGGCTAAAGGGGATTTTTATGCAAATAAAATTTAGAGAATGTAGTTGGTAAAAAAAAATTAATATATAATAACAGTATAGTTAGAACTTTGCCAGTTTTTTTATTAATGGTTTAGGGAATAATACCTTCTTAGGAAGCCAAAACTTACCTTCGCTCCCTTTCTCCGCACCATATTTATAGTGAAGTAAAGAAGGTTTAATGTCTGTCTAGATAAAAAAACGTCAGTAAGTGAATGAAATTTTCTTCACAATTTACATCTGTATGTTGCTATCTATTCAAAAGCATTCGAAAGCATTCGTCGTAAGGGTTCCAACATTATAATGCACATGATACGCTTGGAAAAGTTATTTCAACCTACAATCATTGCTCCAGCTTTATTTGTATTTTATTCTTACATTGATAGGTGCCATTAATTGTTACACATGAAATACGTACACATAAGAAAGATCAATACTTTACATTAAAAGCAATCTCTTACATCTAATGATAGTAATCTAATTGGTTACACTATCCGGAGATAGTTCCCATCCTTGGTGACATGGTAGGACGGGGCATCGAGTGTGCTCATTTAAAGTTTTATGAAGCTCCATCTTGTCTGTGGTCCAAACCACAGCCTTGCACTTCTTGTGATTCTGCGACGAACACGTCCAACGGCCGTACCCAGTTCTCAGTGAACCGTTATGAGTGAAGGTGTATCCGCGGTACATCAGCATGGGGTGACCCCGGCGGGACTTCAACGGATAAACTGTAAAACGTGGACATTACTGAAAGTCTGCTACGTCCAAACAATTGGGTATTTGACAATTTTTTAAAAAGTATTTTATTGTATTCTTAGGACACCAAAGATACGTTTGATAATTGTCTATTTCGTTTTTAAAGTTAATTTATAACAAAAACAGTCATTTTAAATAATACGATTCAAAATTCCCGCCAAAACAGCGTTCACGTCAAGAAACGTGACAAATTAGGCCGTGACGTCACGATTCAATAAACAGTGAGTGAAGTGAATGATCCGTGAGTGTGAAAACTGTTTTCTTGAAATCTCAAAGAAATGGCTTCGTCATCATACAAAGTTTGCACAGTTCCTTGCTGTACAAGTACAACAATAAAAATCCCAATAAATTATTTATTCATGTGCCACAATCGGGGCCGTTTCAAAAGTGGCTGCAATTAGCACGACGCGATCCGTCCACTGTATCACCTAAATCTTCAATTTATTTTTGCGAGGACCATTTTGATGTGAGTATTATTCATTTATTTAGTCGTCAAATACTAGTATTATAGTGATAAATACCAAATAACTTTAAAATAAAATTACTTGTGAGGTTAGTATTTTCCATATAAATAATACTTGTTTGTTTTATTACAGCTGCCAAATGACATGGAAAATTACATGGAGTACCATATTAAGGGCTCTGTCTCAGCAATAAGACATTGGCATTTTTTGGCATTCTAAAACTACGTCAGTTAATTATAAATTATTACCTACCGCATTAAAACCCGAAATACATTTTTGACATACATAACCTACAAAGTAAATAATGAGAAAAATATCAAAATGTTAAGGCTAAGGACATCGATTGAATTAGAACATTATGAATATATATATTGATAGATTCCGTTTTTGTACTTACACTGAAGTTTTCACGTTTCTAAATTCTGCAGAACAGAAGTCCGGTTTGATGCAAAGAAATTTGCAATCATAAACGAATCAACTTTTGGCAGATTAGCACTATCAGCTTTATAAAGTCTTCTCCACTTTCACTTTGACTGAATAACTAATAAAATCAACACAAAATTATTATTAAAATAACACCACCGTACAAAAGTAACAGTGCAATTTGTTTGTTTATTGAATCGTGACGTCAACGCGTTCTGATTGGCTAGTGAGCCGTTTAAGTTTTGTTATTCCACTGATGTAAAATTTCTTATTTATTTTAAGAAATAAAAATATTTATAGTGTTTAATTTGTAAATTCACATAGATATTCTGAATCAGCATCTTGAAATCTACATAATTCAATTATTTTCTTATTTAATTGTTAACCATGTCAAATACCGAATTATTATTATAACTTCACGCCTATTTTTTCAGAAAGACAGGTAAACACTTATACATTTCCACGTGGTGAATATCTCTTTTGTTTCATTATACAATATGTGGTCATTTAACTAAACGAGTCTTTAGGTACGTTATTGTTTTGATCAGATTGTATAGTGGATTTTAATTTTTTTTTGTTTGTCTATGCTCGGACTGGTAAAAAAAAATGAAAATAACTCAATGGGATCTATTTCTTATTGAGTTGTTTAAAGTTCAAATTCAAATGTATTCGATTCATATCCATCAATCCGAAAAGGCGGCAAACATATTTATTATCATTCTGTATTATACAACAATTAAAAACACTAATCTTTTATAAGATTCGGGGATGATAATGATAGAAAAACGAATAACAAATCGACAAATCTTTTATATTAATACATGAACGCCGTGTATTTCAGACCGTTACCGTACCTTTTTAGATAAAGGCAATTCGGGAGTCATAATACCATCAGCAAACGACTGTATAAAACTAGCGCAATTTTTTTCTCTGCACGAATATCAAAATAAATTTGCAAGCGAGCAATAGATAATAATTTGGAGATTGGAATTTAGGTCCGACCGAAATGAGATGTGGTATTATATAAAATCAAGATTACAATGTAACTCCTAATTATTACATACTATAATAATATAAACTCACGCCTATGTCCCAAAGAGTTAGTTAGAGGCTATAGATTTCTACATGGAACGATCTTTGTATATGTCACTCGCTTCATTGACATCCATCAACCTTTTCATGCAAGTTTTTCGGTTTCGGGTGCTTAAAATTTGGCTGCTTCTAGCGTACCGAGCCAAAATGGCAAAAACGGAATCCTTATAGTTTTGTCATTTTCGTCCGTCCGTTGGTCCGTCCGTATGTCATAGGCACTTTATTCAAAACTACAAGACGTATATTGAAAAAAATTATAGTGTAGATGTCTTACATAAGCCGCTACTTAGTTCGATACTTAAATATCAAAAATATATATTTTAAGGGGGACACTCCATACGTAAATCAACGTATGGTACATGTTTCGATAGTACTCTTTAAAAAATTTAAGGATTCAAAGCAATTTTTATGATTACATGAACAATTCCGGAAATAATCGCTCCGAAATTAGCAGAAATTGTGTCCCCTTCTTTTATTTTCTAAGCCATATGTCCAAAAAATATGAAAAAAATAATAAGGTAACGCTTAATAAATACTTTCAACGAAAATTATTTTGAACATGATCAGATATACTGTTTTTGAGTTACTGCTGAAAAACTGCGCTTTTCAACGAAAGGAAATAAAAGCCTTGAAGATACCCTCTTTTGCTGATTCACTTTAATTTACACTAGTTTGATAGTAACAGTCGACATACCTATTTATTTTTCTAGTTATAGGCGACTAAAGTGCTTCTAACTATTTTGTGCGAGAAACATGGAAAAAATATAACAACGTACTTTTTTTTGTAGTGCATTTCTTTGTTATAGTGGCTTCGGAACCCTATATCGAGCATGGTTGGGACCATGCTCTTGGTCAGTTTTTTTTTTAATATGCAATCTGCACAGGATTTTCTAGGGCGACCCTTGCTGGCTTTTCCGCCACACACGTTCGCTCCACAGATTTGTTTTGTCAGTCTACTTTCATTCATACTTTATAGATGGCCAAACCACCGCAATATACCTTTTTCGTTTGTCCAAATATATACTCATTCCCTCACTTATTTGGTTAAATGCTAAACTTAAATCTGAAGAGGATGGTAAAATTATGAACTACAAAATAATGAATTTCTTGTTTGACTTTTCGTTACACTTACAGTTAATTGAAAATGGTGTCATAAAACAAATAATGACTTTTGATAGATGATTATTGATTAGATAAGTAATAAACATGACACGACCTTCCTTTGGTTTTGGATCCAAATTGGACCATTTATTAGTAAGTGGTACAATGGATTGCCACTAGATAATATCATAAAACTATAGTTATTTCTGCTTAAATTGTTCCTTTAAACAGACATTAGTGTTTAGATAGGATAATGAAACATTATGTACATATTTTTAAAAATTAACGAGAATTATTGTAGCAATTTGGCCGTGTCAATGATGCAACGCTCTTTTAAGATATATTTATATGCCATTTCTAATTTAATATTACTATCGGTTTATAAACTAGTCTACCGTATTCTGCAAATGTGAATAAGTACACTTTCAAGACAAATCTAAAGTGATCTGTTTTGTTACGGGATTTTTTCATTTCAAATTCGTTTTGATATCAGTGCTCAGACAGTAGCAAGCTACGGATTTCATTTCAAAATGTTTCCAAACTTGATTGCAAGCGTTAAATCTTAATTACAATTGCATGGTTTAGTTATATAAGCAACAGTTATAAACTGCTTTGTTTAACATTTTCTATTGTTTATATTACACACTAGCGGCCCTGACATACATCGTCTTGCTCAGACGTTGGTTTGCTTGCTATTAGCGGGTCCAGAAAACGTTTTTACAGTGAATTATATGCTTGCTAAGTGACATTTGACATTGAGTTTGGCATTTCAATATTTTTGTTCCGTCACTGTGTGATTGACTGTTGTCTAAAACAAAATAAAAAAATATAATGCAATTTCTCGACGGTCGTTGGTAAATATTCTATTTCATATCGATCAAAACACAACGAACAGGAAATGAAACGTCAAAACAACGGATTTATTGATGCGTATCGGAATTAGTGCCACATATGGTAAACAAACATAATTATGAATTGTTTTCAGAAAGTCAATTATTTATTAACTTAACAGAAAATTTTAAGGGACAATAATATATTTAAAAAAATATTTATTCGGTTTATATGTTTTGATATCCAAAAAAAAAATTCGTCAAAATACTAAAAAAAATAATCCTAGAACCTCATCGCAGCATTATTTACTGGGTCCAATTCTGAATATAAACCATCCACGGACCTATTAAAACACAAAAAAAAATCATCGTAATCGGTCTAGTTGTTTAGCAGTTCAATAAGAAACACACCTACAAAAGAATTATATGTATAAAGATATACATATACACTGAATTATACTCGTTGAAATGTTGTCATTGCAATTATACTCTCAATTAAAAATGCCAAAAACGAAGATGAACGGGTAATATAAACAAATGTTACATACGAAAGTCTTGTTATTGTGTACAAAACATTGTAACTTATCAAAAACATTGAAGGTTTTTCAATTGATCTAGCAATAAATAAAACATCTACAAAAATGACAATTTTTAATACTACTCAGTATAACGCACAGAATAAATTCAAGTTATTTTAATATATTTCCCGTCCGACGTGACGTGGTATGAGGGCGGTTCGTGGCTATGCATATTGATCGTTTTAATAGGCCTCAAGTTTTCCGCTGTCCAGAGCGTAGCTTTACAGCTCCTGTGGCGCTGCGAGGAGCACGACCAGCGGCGGCGCTCGTTCGTCACGGAGGAGTAGCTGAGCGTGAAACTGTACCCCTGGTACAGCACCATGGGCCGACCTTGACGGGACTCTATCAAACGAACTGCGAGGTAAAAGGAATACCAGCCATTAATAAGTGTCACACCTTATGTAGCCCTTGGATGTTTAGCCGTCCGATCGTTTCAATTGCCACTCAACGGGATATTATACTATTTTTTTTAATGTGACTTAATTTGCTCCTTTGGTAACAATAACTCTCTACAAATTTAATTTAAATTTTATGAAATCTATAAGTGCCCTGAAAGCGCATTTAATTTTTTACATTTAAATTTTCATTTGAGTACGCTAGCCATTTTGCCGCTGTCGTCCGTGATGTCACAAGATATTCTACGACAGATGTCAACTGTAATGATACGTTTTAAAGCAATTAACACATCTATGACATCGAAATAATGCAGTTGCAGTTCACTACACCATGACATCACCTAACAATCCATTATGGTGCTATCGTTTCGCACATTACTACAAGAAAAATATTAATATGAAATATAAAATTGTTTGTATTTTTATGAATTAAAATGAACACTATGCGATTGTTTACGGCGGTAAGTACCAACTAATGAATTTTTAGAATTTTTCGAAAACATAATAAAATACCTTAGAAAATTCTTTTTTTATGGAATCAATTTCGTATAATTTTGTACAGTAATGGTTTTATTAAATTGTTTAATATTCCTATTAATCAGTCATGTCGAACAGGTATACTTTCATTCAAAATATAAACGTCACAAGCGTCGTTGTAATACGGCCAAACCGAGTGGACAATAAGTTGAATGCCTGCATTCAATTAAAGGGCTAATCGCCCGACGATTGGAATTAAATTTAAAATATCTTTTGCTAATTTAGATTACAATACGTTTAGCCTTTTTGAAGATTAGCTTGAGCAGATAGAGATCCCATTCCATTATTTGTAAAGAGAGCGTGATGCATAAATTGCGGTTAAGTTGTAAACTACATATGTCATTACTTTTTGCTCTTACGGTATTATGACAAATAAAAATACAAGGGCATACAAACATATGTATTAAATTCAAACATTATTCACGAATTACCAAATATAAAATAAGTATTCATCATTCTTCTATGTAAAAATGTAGAATTACATCAAACACAAGTAAGCAAAATATTTAACTTCGACCATATTATTTGTAGGTCGTTCGATTAATATAGCCAAGAAACTTTAAATAAGTAACAAAATTATTATGTATACTGAAAAAATACCAATGTGATAGAAAAAGTCCGCCTTTTAAAAAGCACTAAAACGACTTCTAGCATATGACGCTGTGATCACATCGAGTATGTGACATTAACTTAGAAGCAAGCGTAAGAATAAAGTTTCGGTTTGTCCGTCTTCAAACAAATCAAAGCAGTATGAATGAACAGGACAAAAGTACAAACCCAAAAAAAGAACAACTCCGAGTCCAGGTACATTTTATTGCATTTACCAACTGACTATATACGGAGATAGTCACCGTCCTTCGTGACGTGGAAGGAGGGAGGGCCGTGGGTGTGCACGCCGCAGCCCTTGTGCAACTGCATCGTGTCGTGGGTCGTCCAGACGACGGCCTTACACTTCTTATGGCGCTGCGACGAGCAACTCCAACGCCGGTAGCCGCTTCTCAATGTGGCGGTCTGCGTGAACGTGTAACCGCGGTACATCAGCATCGGTCGGCCCCGCCGGGTCTTCAGCAGATGGACTGTCACATGGAAACCGTAATGGGTGTGTGTTATCTTTGTACTGATCGAAAGAAGTCTCTGATGTTTTTCGATTGGATAGTCTTGTGTGTATGAGTGTGAATGCATGATGCGTGTGAGTGTGTATGCGTGTGTGTGTGTGTGTGGGCGTGCGTGCGTGCATGTATAAATAAAGCCAAACACACGCAGTGTTTGGCTTTATTAGTGCTAATTAAGATTAAATGAATTCCGATAATTTTTCTTAGAATATTTTTATTTGAGACAATATCGATTCAATGTACCCACTAAGTGTAATCGTGCTAATCGATGCGGTTAGTCAATGGACCATGTACTATCGTTGAGATACCAAGCTTATATTACAAAATTTTTAAAGTCTATATCTTTCATTATTTCAGTTGAACTAAACTTAATAATACAAAAAAATATTTTAGTCAGTTGTAAAAGATAAAGGTGTAACGAGAAAATACAATAAGCTATGTGTAGTCACCGTGGTGTAAAGATACAGATTCGCCTATTGTCTATTTCTCGATGATCTATTTTTTTGAGTGATGATTGGCTTTTCGGCCCAAATTTACAAGCTTTTAGGAAATTCATGAGGTACTATGTTTCAGTAATGAATGAATCTCTCGCTCTGTAGATAGTATCCATTGAAATTTCGTGTACATATTCAGCTTTGAAAATAGATTATTATCATAATCATAACCAGCTGATACGGTCAGAATCAACTACTCATGGGGTACTTATGGGAACAGTTGTTCCGATATGAAAATAGATATATTTACGAATTTGGTTTCGATTGCAACACCTAATTTTAACCATGATCCGGCACTGTACTAAAAATTGTCTCCTATTTATGATCTTTTCAATAATTAGACAAGAATCGACTTAATACTACATGGTTCATCAATGGATATGTCAAGAGGTTGTAGCATTTATAACATAAAAAAACATAAGTAAATGAAAAAGACTTTTTCATAATTAAACCTTTATTAAAACCGAAACACATATCTAAGGATAAAATAATATAGACTTTAACGGTGACAGTATTGAGTATGGAAAGTAAACATAGTGCAACTTGAAAAAAAAACGCTAAAGTTCAGAATTTTTTTCCTATTCTTAGCTCGGGTAGCAACGTCAGCATACGAAAGCTGTGTAGATATTGAAAACATATAATGTTTATTAGCTTCAACGAGTTTTGTACCCTCTGAAAGAATTGGCATTTAACCTATGTACATTTTCTCCGTCTATTTATAGAATATCTCAAATATTTTTGGCCAGACTTGTTTGACTAAAGATGATATTCATGCTAACAGCTAGGTTTTTTCTTTCAAAAGTTTTCCCTGCTAACTCAATCTTTATTTGTCAAAAATAAAAATGTCGTGTGGCTAGTTTTTGGAATAATTGATTCCAAACGCTTCTTGCATGAAATGAATATGACTGAACGAACGGCAATCGTCACACATCAATTAAAATTTAGGATTTTGAGACATATGGTAGATGTAAGATCACATAATAGATATACGATTTTCTTTCTAATGCGTTTCGCAAGGCGTACTTTCGTCTTTTTCGAAGTTAACTGTTGTCTATTGTTTCCAGTTTACGATAATAATACTGTCATCCTTCACCGCCTGTTAAAATAGCATGCAATTTTATTGCTTTGGAATGTAATTTCTACATTGCTTGTGTAGAAAACCGACAATAAGTATGACTAGCAACGTCCAGCATATACAGCATATGTGAAGTTTATTCATGGTTAAATCTTATATTAATTGACGAAATCATAAGGCCTAATGGATGTTTCACCATCGAACTCACAAAAAAAAACTGATTCATATTTTGATATAGCTTCCATTTGCAGTCACATAAAACGACGGAGGCTCATGGTTGTGCGTTTCACTAGACTCATTCAAAATTAATTTTTTAGTCGTGAATGTTATGGCTTTACATTTCTTGTGGCATCTAGATGAACAGGACCAACGAATTCCGCGTTTCGTCTGGTAATCGTAAGTGAAGGTGAAGCCCTGGTACATCAGCATGTCCCGGCCTTGATGTGATTTTAAAACTTGTACTGCAATGAAATATTCAATACGCCATTTGAAAATAGGGGTTTTTGGTATAAGTTTTATTTTTTATAGCATAAACTCGTCCATTATTACTTATTATTTTTATTATTATGTTAAAAATTATACATGAAAACGGATACTACTTAAATTTTCGTCGTCGTTTAAATTTATAAACATATTTTTTTTTAATTGAATGCTATATTAAGATCTATTTTGTATTTTATTGTCGTATAATATTTATGAATGTTTTGATACAAATTATGTGGTCTATCCTTTAATAAAAAAAATCGGTTGCCTGTAAAGTCGGTTTACTGACGATAGTTGAACGTAGGGTTGCCAACTGTACTATAATATATAGTATTGTACTATATTTCGAGTTTGCGTACGATATACTGTTGAAGTAATATATAGTACGCAAAAATACTATATTTTCAACACCGAAATCTAACAAACAAATCCGCATTTTTAAAATTTATGAACGCGTTTTTACATTAACTATTGAGTAAGGCATGCGTGTTTCCAAAATCCGAAAGTATCTATAATCCTTTGTCTTTGGTTCCGAACCTGTCAATATCAAATTGACAACATCGACATAATTTATTTGTTCTGTTTTATTTTTGTATGTCTCTGAAATTTTGTATGTATCTGAGTATCGAAATGAACGACCTTTACTTTGAAATTACAACATTGAATGAAATTTTTGCAAAAGTAAAAGATTTAAATGAGTTTACGGAAAAAACTGCAGGGCAAAAGTGGCAGCATATTTTAAAAAATACTGAAAATAACTTACCCAATTTATTTAAAGTCATATCATTCCTGTTCTCTATTCCCGCCACTTGGGCATTTACAGAAAGAATATTTTCGGTTATGAATTCGAAATGGCGGGAAGAAAGAAACAGAAGTAGTATCTCATTAATAAAAAATGAGCTTTTGATTCACATTAATTTAAAAATTTAATGTAATAAAGCATATGACACTTTCATTTTAGACAAAACATTGTTAAAAAATGCAAGAAGTGCAAAAAAATATAGTTTTTATAAAAATAAATAAGTAACAATTAATATCATTGTGTATTTTTAATTTTTTTTCATAAAATACTATATTTTTTAGAAGTGTACTATATTTTTTTGTAGCTTATTTTGAAAATACTATATTTCGCCGAAAAAATGTTGGCAACCCTAGTTGAACGTGACAACGTCATAAGAAAGTACCGATGGAATGGTTTCATTTTTCAAAAGAAAATTTTAATTTTATTTGTTTGATAGATATTTTGTATGGATATAGAGAAGGAGGTAAATGGGAATCACAATTGAATTGATCAAGTTACATTTATTTGTACACATAAATACAATTATGTCAATTTTTGTCACCTGTCATTTCAGACACGTTGTTATGACATGTGGAAGATTTAACATTTATGTTTTAATTTTTTGAAATCATAGTTACACTCGATAATTATTTCGATCGAATAGTAAAGCAATTGATTTTTTACTCATCGTGAAATAGTTCTGTTAACTTATTGTTATAGTTTTGTCAATTATAGCATAACCTACAATCGCTGCACTAGCGGACCGATACTATTTATTTTAATGATGAAAGGACGAATATTCGATAATATATCACTGAACGTATCTTTAATATCGAAAGAATCATTACCTTTATCGCCGTAATTATCGTTGCTATAAACAACTGACACCACATTCACTTTTCACTGCACTTCATACTAGACTAAAACAAGTAAGTGTATTATTGTATAGCAGCTGTCCACGCGGACGCATCGCTCACTCAAGTAGGAGAGAGACAGATGTCGAACGCTGCCGAACGCGGAGGTCGATTGTGCCTCTTTGTCGCTCGTCCCGGGCTCTCGCTTGCACTTCAAGCCTTAAATGGAACGCCTTAGAGCGAGGTAACGCCGCATGAGTCATGTTTTTTGCGCGTGCAGCCGGCTCCATCGAATTATAAGACGTTGTCACGTCAAAAAAAAGAAGTAATTTATTAAATAAGTCACAATTTAATGTAAGTGCCGTCGGCGGTTACATGATAAGACGGCGGTTGGTGTGTGTGACGTCCGTAGCATTTCCGGAATATAAGGTCTTTGGTCGTGTGCAGAGTCGCCTTACATCTCTTACTGATGCGAGAGGAGCAACGCCACTGTTTGCTCTCAATGGAGTCGTAACCGAGGCTATAGGTGAAGCCGCGGAACAAGAGCATAGGCCGGCCTAGCTGAGAGCTTAGCACTCGAACTGCAATGCACGAAACAACTCTGTTACGGAATATTACATTCTTACACTTATGAGAAATAAGTTTTATTTTACATAAGTTTATAAAAAAAAAATTAAATGTAATATTTCATTTTATATGTATTTCCCCGTACTAAGGACTTGTATTTACTTGGATTCCTATTATTGACACTTTTGTATTGTAGCGAAACTTGTATGTGGCAGAAGAAAGATGAAAATGGAACAAACACAGTCGATATGTGATCCATGCGGAGATTATAACACCATCTATCTGATGCTAGAATAGTTACGAATTATAATCTCTGAAAAACAATGTTTGTGTGAATAAGACTTAAGATTTCTGTCGCACGCTGTGAGCACACTATATTAAAAATGAAGACACGTAACTGAAGTAGTTCTTACTAGTAGGTACACAAGCGCATGTGGTTGTTTGTTATGAAAACGTTTGTTTATATGTGAGTTGTATGTAAATTAATAGAAAGATGATAAACAGAAGATAACGTTTATTTTAACGATATTACTTTAACAATATATGTAATTTTAATTCATCTAACATCTTGAATATCTGCTTTGAGCATATTGTTAAGGATTTGAATTAAGGCACTAGACACAACTACAGTTCAGAACAGCACAAAATACTCGAGCAGCGGCTTTTTTGCGTACATTTATTTATGTTCACATTCACGCTTAAAATCATGACATATTCAAGGCAGCTATTGAAGATAAACTGTAAAATCACCCACGATTTGACCGCTGCTTTGCTTGATTATTCGTTTTATTAAAAAAGAAATAATAATATCGTTATAACAAATTGTATTATATAGACATTTGATTAAAATAGAATTATATTTAAGTCTAGGACAAATGAAAGAAAATTTATCGTTGAAATATACTTAAACGTTTAAACTTAACTGATAAAGTAAATCAAGTGTTGACAACGTGAAATGTAAATCAAATGCGCGCGCGACTGCCGAAGTGAATAATATAAAAGTAGACGAGATCTCACGTGCCATTCTACACTGTGACATGACACTTCTTATATTTTAACATAAGTCCCGTTTGACGTGACGTGAAACGATGGAGGCTCGTGTGTGTGTTTCCTGCACATCCTCAGAAACTTCAGATCGTAGGTGGTGTAAATTGTGGCGCTGCACTTCTTCGTGTTGCGAGCTGAACAGCGCCAGCTTCGACCATTTTTTAGGTCGCGATTGTGGTTGAAAGCGAACCCCTTGTATATTACAACAGTCCTGCCTCGCTGAGATCTCATTGCGTGAACTGTACAAAATAGAATTATACAAACGACTTGTATTCTGCTGTTTGTACAGATAAAAGAAAATTACTTTTTTAAAAGAGATCAAACTAACGGTGACATCGTTTCTATTGTTATTCTAAGCCAATTAAACTCTAATAAAATTATTAATACAAAAAACTTTAAAAAAAAACAAGATTTCATTAATAAAATAAATTCAACCTGCATTAAAACAATAATAATTTTATGCAAGGTTATGTTGATGAATATTATTTATATAGATTATTATAATAAAATAGATTGATCGAAATCCTGCACCAAATTATATACTAATGTAGGTGCGAAATAAGGATAATTACTGAAAAAATAAATATGCATAATTGTATCTAATATTGTACTACATCAAATAATTTCCAAAGCTTGTAGCGCATATAGAAAACAGAAAAATACAATTTTAAAGTAAATAAATTTCTTGGCCAAAAAATCTTGCATATAACTATCTACTTTTATGCAGAATTCTGATCGAGCTACTTTATTATATTTATCCACATAATTATTATTTATCAGCACAACCCTTGCATAAAATAATTATATTTGTTTTAGTACAGCTGAATTTTTTAATAAAAGTTTGTTTTCAAAAAAGTTTCTTTTTTATTAATCTTTTTATTTTCATCTTTTTAGGTTTTTCTTGAATATATGCATTTCTAGTAATACATCATTATTGTTTTATAATCTCGTGGGTTTTGTTTCATCGAATTCTTTAGAAAGTTTCTCTTTACGTTTGTTCTTGGCTCTTTCTAGTCTACTATTTCTTTCTGTAGATGTTTATTGTCCCATAGCTCCAGCAGAGTGTGGCTGTGTTTGCCAAGACAAAACAAGTTAGCCCAAACTCGATGGGTTCATATTATTTAGTTTAGGAGTTCCTATGGCCACATGATTGTATGACTAATATATCATTATTTATGACTATGAAGACTCACACATATTTAATAAGCAACTTTAAATAAAAGATTATAAAAAAAATCATGAAGTTTTTACTAACAATAGCCGACAAAATTCTAAAAATAGACACATATTTTTCATTTAAAGAATGCTTCTACAATGCACTGCTACAAATTATTAATCGGTGTTTTGTTATTTACAATTCAAACACTTGCGTTGTCAAGTCCGAAAATGTTTCTTTTGATAGAATAAAATATAAGGAGAAGCAATTTTTTTATGTACAAAATAATAGGAAGAAAGTACTGACTTTTAAATTATTAAAAATATTTTTTCTTTCAATTGTTCTATATTATCAATCGCGCTCCTTCTTAAATGATTTTTTTTATTTATTAAAAATTGTGTCAATATTGCAACAAATAAGGTATCGAAAGGTTGTCAACCGCGGCCGAAGCTCGATCCATTTGTGACCAACTGTCAGTTATTCTTATTTGACAATCCTACACTCGCCTCTTAAGTTTTTCGCGGTTTCACAGTCAACAATACTCGGATAAGAGAAATCCTCTCGTAATATGAAGAATTGTTGTGATATGATTAGTTGAAAAAATGTGTCATATATATACGTAGTGTAGTTACTTACTTTTGTAAAATGAGTATATTCTTTAAAATTGATTTTGAAATAAGTATCTAAATTACGAAAGCATTGCAATAAACCGGTATACTTATGTTCAAAAATTAATTACATACGAAATATTTGTATAAACATAAACGGATTTGTATAGGATATTTATAAACAGTTTAAAAACAAGCATATATTAAGGGACAAACAAATAACACTCGAATAAATAAATATTTATTTATTTACAGTCTTTTAATCCGTATTAAGAAAGCGTAGAAACAGTATTTCTCAGAATATCACAAATTTAATTAAAACACACATAACCTTTACTGAATTAAATTCATTGTGTGAATCAAATGTAAGTTCATGTGAATTAAATATAAGAAATTAAGCTAGTTTTAAATTTTAATATATTCACCGTCTAACGTAATGTGGTAAGAAGGTGGCGTGTGATTATGATCTTCGTAAGCTCGTTCGAATTCAAAATCTAGTGTTGTGTATACAGAAGCCTTACAGCTTCTGGAACGTTCAGATGAGCAGCGCCAACGACGGCTGTTTTTCGTCTGACCTCCGGGATTGTATGTATATCCTTTGTAGAGTATCATTGGTTGGCCACGACGCGACTTAAGCACACGAACTGTTGTTTACAAAAAGTTTTAAAGAAATTAGAGTGATGGTAATATAAATCAATAATACTAAGCACTAGATTATTTAATTACTGGAGTTATTAATTACACCAATCAATGTATTTTTTTAATACGTTATGAATATTATGTATTAAATAAAACCTAGATCTGATATCAATCATGAATATTTTTTTTGGCATCATCAACAATGGAGTATTATTATACCGATTTTCAAAATTATGTTTAATTTGACAATAATACCTTTGGCAATAATAAGCTACTAAAATTTTTGTTACAATTATAAGAAATCGATAAGTGACCAAAAATGGCATTTCAATATAACATTTTAAAAATCCGCTCAAAAACGTTAGGCACCATGTTGTTTTCGTTCAAGACCTCAATCAATAAGGTAACAACTGGTAACTGTAAATAAGGTTTATAATGCTGAATTGTTCCTTATATAAAATAAAACACCAGTCAAGTGCGAGTTAGACTCGTACATGAATGGTTTGTACCTCCGTACAACGTTTTAAAAATACCGTAGTCATTATGAAGATCGAGCAACGAAAACCGACAAAACACGTTACTTGTGTGGGAACCACCTCGAATATTTTTAATTGTATTTTATTTGTTCTTAAAGCGAGCACAGTAATACATAATCCGTGAAAATTTCAAGTATTTAGTTAATGCCATTATAAAGATCAAGTTTAAAACACCGAAAAAAAACACATATCTTGTATAATGAGCCCGTTTCATTTTTAACTTTATTTTATTTTTAGTATTTGTTGTTGTAGCGGCCACAGTAATACATAATCGGTGAAAACTTCGAGTGTCTAATTATTACGGTTCAAGAGATAGAACCCTGTGACAGATGGACGGACAGACAGAGGAGTCTCAGTAAAAGAGTTCCGTTAGCACCCTTTGGATGTGGAACCCAAAAAAAAAAGGTAAAAACATCAAGAAACTTGTGTATTTAAGTGTTGAAGGCTTCTAGAAATGTAAGAAAGACTCTGTTACAATTTGGGACAAGAGATTCAAAATCATTGTCGGAATAGACTTCCCTGTGCTTTGGTGAAGATCATTTCAACGTAAGTGCATATCGATCAGTATATATGTTTTATAAGCGTCTATAAGAACGCAGTTTATATATGGAGTTGACACAACGGAAACAGTTACATCATTAATTACATCGAACATTGTAAACTATTACATCGAAGTTTTAACATTCCTTATCTATTAGAACAGAAATCAAGATTTGATAGAAAGAACTTTGTGTCCGTCATAAGATTTTATCTCGATGTAAATTTATGCTTTCTACTTCCATAAAACCGTTATCAATAAAATGTACAAAATACATGTGTAATATTAAAAACTATATAAAAAATCTTTAATGAAGAAATTGACCTTTACAGACGAGAAATGCAATTTATTTATTTATCAATAAGGTTTCTATTAAAAAGACATTACAAAATTGCTCTCAATACAGTTTTTAGTTCTGACAGCAGTTAAAAAAAGACGTGGAACGCAAAATTATTTTTAAAAATGATTTTTTTTAAAGTTACTTTAAAAATAGATGGTGAAAGAAACCCTTCGGAACACACAACGACTTCCTAACATTATTTTAGGGCCTAAATAGAGCGCAAAATTGAACCTCGATTAGTATTCATATTTCACAAGTACAGAAGACCTTTTGGCCCTTGGCCAAAATAATTTCCATCACGTCCGTATACTCAATGCCTTTTCGAAATTCCAGGTCTTACTTTCAGTCTCATTCGCAATCTTGCAATATTAACTTTCCACTGAAATCACACTTGATTTCACCTTTCAATAACAATTTTCGCGTACGCTTTGCCAACGACGACGAGAACACTTATAGTGCGGTAATTTGTGCAAATCTGTCATGAACCTTTTATTTTATATAGGGATATAGTGACTGCTTTGCACTAAGACATTAGTAAAATTCTTGCCACTACATCCTCGCCACTCCTTAGCATCTCTGATGAAAACCTATCATACCCGGTAGCCTTTCCAGCTTCCATACGTTTTAGTGCTTTCATAATTTCTTCTATGCTGAATTCATTTTGATTTTCATCGTCATTCATATATTCAGTTGCAGTAACATTGTCATCTGCAATTGTATTCTCGCATGCAAAAATACTTTCGATATAATTCTTCTAACGCTCGTACACACGGTTTTCTTCATTCGTATTGCCAAAAATGCGACGGAATATGAGTCTAATCTCAAATAATCGTTTTAAAATATAAAATTAATTTTGAAAGTTTTTGAATTTAGATTAAACATCCATTTAGCCAACCACTGTGAAATTTTAAACGGTCTATCAAATGCTAATACGCAAGGAAAACGTACGATAATAATAGTTAGCCGCCATTTTTAATAATGGACGGTGAAATCGACTGTAATCATAAAATAGGATTTTAAAAAACTCCATACGATTTCATTTAAAAGATAGGAAAAAGTCATTGTCAAGGAAATAGTGACTTTTCCGAAATAATTGCATACAATATGTGACTTTCTAACGAAATGAAACAAATTCATTTTCTATTCTTTTATTTTATTTAACGTAACGACAATAAAAATGCTTCTATCATCTAAAAATACAAGGTATTTCCATTCTCATTAGTACCGAGTGTTACGTGCCCCAAGAACCTGGTAAACTATCACTGTTTGTATAACATTTGATAAGGATTCGCATGAGGGAGATGGAGATGATCAGTGCAGTAATCCGTGATCTCATTGTCGTCGTTGGTAGAGACGAACGCTTTACAACCTTTGGTAGAATGAGTGGAGCAAACCCATTTCTGGCCATTCTTCGTTTTGTATTTCATATTGAAAGTGTGGCCTTCGAAACTTAAAAGCTGCGATGTCACGAAATTGGATCCATCCAATGTTTCCTCTACGAAAAAAAAAAAAAAATTTTTTTTGTCATAAAACTTTAAAATGCATCAATATTCTTCGTAGATTACATTTATTGTAACTTTAAAAAAACCGTTGAAAAATGACGGGACATAGTCTCGTTTATATTCTATATTTTTTCGGAACTTCAATTCTTAGTGATATTAAAACCAGCTAGTTCCGAGCAGTACAACTGAAGAGATTTTATTACAACGTACAAAATGGGGATAAGACTTCTTCCCCGCCCGCTTTATTAGGCTGCAACGTCGGATGTCTAATCATTATTTAAGAAATTTATTCCCTGGGGTACATAGAAGTCATATCTGTCAATGTCATGACGTGATGTTAGTTTTAACTGTTAAGAGTTTTAAATCAAAACGAAAGACGCATCAGAACGGCTGCGATGTGTTTCTTCACCGCCAAAAATTGGAAGTATTTGTATCAATATCTTCTATTAATATTAAAGAGTGACAGGTGGGCACACTTGAATTGACATAGGGTCGCGATTGATGAGACTTCGGCCGTTTAATTGTTTTACGGTTGGCATTATTTCATTAGTTCCTCCATTGGAAAGACGCGGTTGGTAGCATTTGATTCGACGACGATCGTACGAGATCCGCCATTGGGAGCATACGCTAGCTTAGACAGCGACGCGAGACCGAAGAGAAAATATGTGTATTTTGGTCGAACACAGGAAAAAGCCTATGGCTTTGTTTGCTGATGCAAAAAATATTTTTTTATCTTCAATCAGTACTCTCATATTAATCTTAATCTAAATAAAAAGAATACTTAATCTATTTTTTTTATCTTTTTACTAAATCCCATCTCGAAAGTAGCTCTCCGCAAGAACACCTTCATGTCAAAAATTTTTCATTAAAAAAATTATTGCAATTCTCATTGTGATTTGCACGATTATTCCTTTTGCACACCAATTCTTTATGAATGAAAATGCAAAATTTGTATAGAATAACTATACATTTATTTAATAACTTTATTAAATAAAAAAATATCTACATTTTTTAAATCAACATAAAAATACATTCACAGGCTAAGTTTAATAATACACGACACTTGCATTTTAACTCTTTAATCTTTCAATCCTAATTTATTTTAACATACAATCCACACATAGTTTTGACATAAGTTGGAGGATCGTGTGTATGAGCCTGAGGCGATATCTTCATCAATTCTAATTCATCGTTGACATGCATAAAGACCTTGCAGTTTTTCCTCGAATACCCTGAACACCTCCACCACTGATGTTTGTTCTTCGATTTCCTAAAGAAGAAATAAGTATAACCGTCTTTCATCAAAAGGGTCTTTCCGTTTGTCAGTTGTATCCGTGTTACGACATGATCTGTGAGAAAGAAAAATAGTACACCAAATTAATAGTTTCTACTTCGATACGAGTGGTTTTATTTCGTTGTTTTATATTGTATATAAAACAAAGAAATACTAAACATATTATATTTACTAATATAATACTTTAAATATTTATTACATATGAATAGCATGAAATAAAACCTATTTTTTTATGTAACACACAACGAAATATATTTTGCCATTTGCAGTAATATAAAGAATATTAATAAATGTAGTAAATTTGAAATTAAAACGTGAACAAGGTAAATAAAAAAAACAGTTTATGAAAATTTTTAATATGCTTTAAACTTTAAATAT
The DNA here is from genome assembly GCA_005406025.1 of Eumeta japonica. NCBI lineage: Eukaryota > Metazoa > Arthropoda > Insecta > Lepidoptera > Psychidae > Eumeta > Eumeta japonica. The sequence continues at coordinate 117,042 of BGZK01000599.1, read as the reverse complement.
ACACATTTGGTGTTCTTTTGAGAGAAAGCAACGTGAGCAAATATGTTTGATAGTAATGTCAAATTGCATTTCAAATCGATAATGATAGTAAGTTAGCGAAAAAAATGAACTATGACATACAGATAGAGACACCAAAGAAACACCAGTATCTTAACATAATGGTACTTTTTGAACTTTCTCCGTCCGTAAAGTTTAAAATAAATGTACTAATTTTAAGAATTAGTGCACTAGCTATTGGCTCGCTACGTTGTTAAAATAGTAACAATATGTTTCCACGAGATGACAATTTTATTTATTCATCAAAAAGCGTCTTGTTCAATTCGCTGTTGAGATCGGTATTTGATTTTAAACTCATCACCCGATTAATTAAAATCTTGGTGCAGTTGTTTTGATAAATTTAATAACATGTAACTTATAGAAAGAATACAATATAACAACTCGAACTCATTTTAAGATTGACGTATTGACATACTAAATAAAAAAATCAAAGACACATGTTACAAACTATTTTATAACATCATATAGTACGTAACCTTTGATAATAGAATATATTCTATTCAATTGGTCTTTTATTAAAATTATTTTCAAAACAGTGTTTAGCACTTTTAACTCGATCTAATATTTTTTGACAATCGTATATAAATAATGGCATTTAAAGTTCAAAAACGTAGGTAGATTCTTTATCGTGATTTCACACAAAATCTGCATTAATTAAATAACTTCCTAACTTCCGGCTTAAAAAATGCAAGCAAATTAAGTACATATATTTAGATATTTTCATTTATTAATGATTAAATAATTTTTCTTTCTTTCATTTATTAATGATTAAGTTATCATTATATTAGGCCGAGAAAAAAGTTTTTTCGTATTTTGTAAGTAAAAAGTTGCAGTAAAATCTCTTTGGTTGTGCTGCTTATACTATATGGCTAGTTGTGATAATATTAAATAGAAATTAAAAAAAAAAAAAGAAAAAGTAAAAGCATTGTCCCACCATTTTTCTACTGTTTTTGTGTCGACCAAAATGAGTGAATATAACGTACAAATTCGATACATTTTGAAATTTTATTACGATTTTTCGTTCAAAAATTTATTTGTCTGTTTGGCCGTATGGGAACTGGCATTGTCGTGGTACAACATGATACGATGTTTACGGTTATTTTTGCAAAGTTCATTAATAACTTGCGACAAACAAATGGTCGTGTACAAATTACTATTCACGGTACGACAATTCTTCAAAGCAACAGTACCTCGTGTCCAATTTTATTAAAAAAAAGGAGGAATCATCCGCTTAGGGGCACTTCGCTCGCGCTCCACTTTGGTTGGTTACGGCTCATCTCGATATACCCATACGGTCAATTGCTGCTTTATTTTGGGGTCGTAGCAATAAATCCATATTTCGCCACCTGTTGCTATGTGCCACAACAAAACTGTCACACCTTCCTTGAATCTGGTAAGGATGGCATTAAATCAAGTGACGTCGTCTGTTTTTTGAGCCTCAGAGCCTCAGTCAAATTGTGTGGGAATCACCGCGAGCACAGCTTTTTCATACTCAAATGTTTTTGTAGGATTGATTGTATTTGACTCATGTCTATCTCCAAGGATGCCCGAATCTCATGGTAGGTCACATGTCTCTCTGTTTAGATCATACGGCGCACAGCGTTGATGTTTTTGTTGTTCACATCGGTGGACGGGTGACCATCTCGAAATTCGTCACTGAGATTGGTACGACCGCGCTTGAATTCAACAAACCAATTGTAAATAGTCGTCTTACATGGTGCTTCATCGCTAAAAGAAATTTGAAGTCGAACGAGGTTCTGCTGAGCAGCCAAATTACACTTAAAATCTATAGACAATCATACTACGAAAATTTTCACCACTTATATTATAATTATAAAAACACGAAATTTTTAAAATTATGCCGCAATGTACAGACAATTGACAGTTAGATGACAGTCGGCGTTTGGTTGAAATAGGTTTGTGAGTTTGAATTTCCGATGATCCTCATCCACGAATTTTTGTCTCGTAAATGTATAGTAGGACAGAGAACAAAGCGAATGCAACTGTCAAAGAATAAGGTCTGGTGAATACGCTGTATGAGACTGTCCTTGACAATCCATCCAAGTGAAATAATTTATTCCCGAGTTGCTCTAGTTGTGAGGCGGTCGGGCCTTGTCACGTAAGAAGTAAACTTTCTTTGATTCTTAGGCAATGTAGTTGCAACACAATTCAGTTGCTTATAGTAAGTATCAACTGTGATTGTACTGTTAATTGGCAATTGGTCACAGCAAAATATCAAATTTATCGCTACTATACATTTAAAAGAATCTTTTTACTTGGGTCAAGTCTTGGCGTCTGTATGCCTGTTTCTTCAGCTAGCAGACACTGGCGCCTGTGTGTTAAACTAACATACATGAACGTCTTTACATCTTCTGTAGGTAATAACATCTCGCAGCCACTCATCGGTACGACGAAAACTCAGTTTTGCGCGACACAACTTCATCCTCTCACAGCCAGCGGCACATTAATGCACATGAAACAAAATTTCAGTACATAATATCGTATTCAGAAAAATCTTTTAAAGACTATGGCATAATTGATTATATTAAGATTGCCGAAAATACAATTTTGTTTAATATTTTTTTTTTGTTTTCCAATAAGAAAATTTTGATACGAAAAGAAAGCAATAGTTTCACAGTTTTTCTTTAATTACATGTAAAAATCGCAACGTGGCTTTGTAATGCATGTCATTATTATTAGTTTTAGTGAAAAAACAGAATACTAAAATACCTACTCTGATTTTTTTTAACTATTGCAAACGCCGCCAACCGGCCAACATTGTTTTATGCATTTTTTGATCACTTAAAGACCTATTAAAAAGGCATAATTTCTAAACATATTTTTCGAGTCCTAGAGTCGTAGTTAAAAAACAAATCCACTTGAGTATTATAATAACAAAGTTCTTTTCAAGCAATGAGCCCAAACATAAATGAACATAAGGTACACTTGGGTTACTTACAAAGTTTATTTATAAATTGTACGTGCACAGAGAAAATGAAACAAAAGCACCAAACATTCCATTGCTTTTAGATTTTGTTGCTAGTGCGAATTTCAAGTAAAACGTCATTATATTTAAATACTTCGATTTACGAAGTGTACTTTTATAACTTGAATTATATTCATTGACGCCTCTGTTTTTACTATGTAGTCATGCTTATGACGGGAACACATTACACGAATTTTAAAGAAATGCAAAGAATATTTTTTACTTGCCACCCTTTGCCACTAGTAACACTGCACTCCTGTCAAACATTGTTTTTTGTGGACACAATCACGAACGTGTTTTGTATTAAATAATATTAATTAAGTAAAATGTGTAAAAAGAAGTTATTAGAGGCTTTAATTAGCCTCCTCGATGATAGAGATGATTCCGAGAGGGGTAAGTTTTCCAAATAAATGGTTTTATAAAGTGCGTCGCAGGAACTGACATTTACCTACTTATTGTGAGAAAACTAGCTTTATCTTAATATTCCATCTGCAGAATATAAGATATTGAAATAATCGTAAATAACGACAGTCTCGAGGCATCACGAGAGGTTGCACGAGAAATGTAATGATGGTATACGGCTTAAAATAAAAAGTCTTACCTACTCGTACTTATACTACGTAATTACAAACTATTCTCATAAAAAGTACTAAATAAACCTTAAGGTATCACAAGAGGATACACGGGGTTGAATAGTTTAAGCGATAGAACGAGGTCTATACTTAAACTTAAAATTGTGACTAAACACGTCATCTCTTTTAACCATGTAGGTATTTAACCTATAAAACTTTGTTTCTTGAAAATGTTACTTTATTTCACGGAAATAATGGTTTACGCGATAGAACGAGGGTCTATACGTAAACCTTCCGAATATACAAGGAGTTCGTATATATATTACTACATTATACCTACATATATTTTCAGCCCTAAGAAACGAAGAATTGTATATAGTTCAAGTGAGGATGAAGATGAAAATTCAATCCCTAAAGATGACAATTCAATTCTCGATTTAATCGGAGAACCGATAAAAAATGAGAATAATGTTGAAATAAATAAAAAAATAGTTGAATTATGGAAATCTATAAAGACAAAAGGATTCGAGTCTACAATGAGAACTGATATTGAAAACAAAATACCTAATATCACTGATTTATACTGTAGTGCCCCGAAGTTGAATTCAGAACTTTCAGCTTCTTTGAGCAACAGTGCCAAAACAAGGGATGAAAAAATGTCTAGTAAACAAAATCACATCGGACTAGCCACTAGAAATCTCAATAAGGTCCTGGTTAACCTAATTAAAAGAAGTTACAAAGAAAATATTGAAATGGTTAGTAACACAATTAGGTTGTTACGCAATCTCTACTATATGGAGTCCCAAACTAGAAGAGCAATAATTTTACCAGGCATTAGCAAAAATATGAAAGAGGCTCTAGGGAAAACAGAAACGCCTGAATTTTTATTTGGCTCAGACCTTCATACTATTATAAAAAAGTCTAAAGATCTCGAAAGGTCTTTAAAAGACCTCCGTGCTCCTTATACCAAAACTCAAAGAACAAATTTAAACTATTGGGGCCCGTCCAGTGCAACACAACCTACTCAGCCTCCAGGCGGGCAACGAGGCAATTATCTACAGAAAGGGCTGTCCAGAGACGATACAATCGTCAGACAATTCAACAAGAACCTCAGAATCGAGTAGCCACAACTCGTCAACATCAATGGGGACTTACCTCAACTTTCAAGCCCCTCGAGGGAGAGACCGACCAGCACCAATGAAAATGGATATCCATTACTAATAATAAAACTATTGCGGTACTTAAGGTACATACCTTTATGGAAACAAATTTGTCAAGATAATCCTCCATCAAATAATAAATTAATTCATTCAGGGGCAGTTAAAATTAAAATATGTGAGCCAATTGAAGGGCAATATTTATCTAAAATATTTTTAGTACCTAAACCCGATGGTAGTTCTAGATTTATTTTGAATTTAAATTCCTTTAGTAAGCATGTTCAAACTTACCATTTTAAAATGCAAGACCTGAGAACTGCAATAAAATTAATTAATAGAAGCTCTTATATGAGTTCTTTGGATTTAAAGGATGCATATTTTTCACTAAAAATACACCCCAGCAGTCGCAAATATCTCCGTTTTTGTTTTGATCAAACAATATATGAATTTCAGGTTCTACCTTTTGGATTGTCATCTGTACCATATGTTTTTACGAAATTAATGCAACCAGTCACATCTTTCCTTAGAAAACAGGGATTTAGTTCAGTTAATTATTTGGGTGATTTTTTATTTGTAGGAAACTCTTTAAAACAATGCCAAAATAATACAATAGTTAGTAGAAAACTGTTAGAATCTCTGGCCTTCATTATTAACAAGGAAAAAAGTTCCCTTCAGCATTTCAGCCCTCAAAGGAATGCTAATTTCTTGGATTTATATTGAATTGTGAAAATTATTGTATTTTAATTTCTCATGAGAAACGTCAGAGAATCATTAAGCAAATTAAAACATTTATGGAATTAAAAACTTCAGGTATCAGATCCTTTGCTTCACTAATAGGCACTTTGATATCTATAAACCCTGCCGTACCTTATGGATTGATGTACACTAAACGATTAGAACGCTTTAAATACTTGTCTCTTAAAAAAATAATAATGCCTTCAACTCGATAATTTTTATTAATGATCAAATAATACAGGATCTGAGATGGTGGTTTGGGACGGTTCCAATAGCATGTAACCCTATTAGAGATGCGGTATATGACATGGAAATACTCATAGACTCATCCCAAACCGCAAATACATTTCAGGTTGCACATCGAGCTAGTGCTGTATGGAGATGATTTTGAAAGGACAAGAAACCACACGTCACTATGTAGTTAAACGTGAAATCACTTACTACGGTTTTTACACATCTAATTTGGACAATTATTGCCAACAGTAAACTTCACTTGCACTGTAAACTTTTGATACACCCTCTTCAAAATTCTAATAGCACAAAAAAATTGGTTGTCTGTAAAGTCGGTTTACGAGCGATAATTTTACGTGATAATGTCATAAGAAAACATTGATGAAAAATTGCATACTTTCATGATTTGAATAAAATTATTGTCACTTGCCGCAATTGTTGTTGTAACAAACAATGGAAACCACATTAACTTTTCACTTCATTTTATAAACAGTTGACAAAACAGTTCACGTGTAGGTTGTGTGCGGCCGCTGTCTATCTTCTACTCGGACGCATCGGCCGATGGAATGGAAGAGAGATCGCTCGTTCCGCGCTCTCGCTCGCACGTTTGGCTCAGGCGGAACGCGACAGTCATGCTTTTTCGTGCGTGCAACCGGCGTTCATCGATTTATCAGACGTTATCACGTCAAAAAATGTTATATTAAAAATATTCATTTGTTTATTAACTTTGAACGCGATCCATTCTCGCGAAGACAATCGCTGTCTCGTTTCTTGATAATATTTTTTACTACCGTACGCGTCTTGACGCAAAAATAGTCGCATGATGCGTGTCTGCAGAACGGGTCTGACGTTAATTTTTTATTTACATTTGAAAACAAATTATATACACATAATTGTGAGCAGTCTCATACGTTTTTTTATTGTCACTTTAGTGACCATGACTCCAAAAACATATCATATATAAGAGTAATACACAATATCCCTCCATGCCATGTTTTAACTTGCTTCAAAGTTTAATAATTGAATTAGCAATTGGTTAATTTAGTAATGGGTGCATAGGCATTGTTAAGTGAGCTCTGATTATGCACAATCATCATATGAATAAACTAAACAACCCAATTTTATATTTTAAACTCACATCAATTATTGTTAATTAGGTGATTGAATTGGAATACAAATTTATATAATACGTATACGGAACGTACGGAAACTATAAATAGTAGCACATTGGTCGACAGTGGCGACACAGGGCGCGCAAAAAAAAATAAACTTTCCATATTCAACCTGCTGTTTCAATGTAAAAATAATTAGAACATGTATTAATTTATTTAACTTATATATGTCTAAAATTAAATAAAATTATCATCAGCCGATTAACAATGATCTACAGCGCGGGTACAATAAAATGGAAAGCACAAAGCGTTTTGAGACAGGCTATGATTTCGATGTTACAGAAAAGGTCGACCAAGAAGGAAAGACAGTGAGAAATAGCAAAATGAAAACAAACAAAAATATCAAACGTGTATGATGTCAAGATATCAATAAATATTTTCTTATGCAACTGGTATTTAGAAATTACCTGTTTTACAAATAAACATATAAACTCTCGCCTATTTCTAAGAAGGGTAGGCAGAGATTAAGGATTTCCACAAGATACGACCTTTGCATATCTCTCTTGCTTTACTAGTATCCATCAATCTTTTTATGCAAGCTCTTCGGTTTCGGATGTTTAAAATTAAGGTCTTCTTTAATACGCCACCAATTTGTTCCGCAAAGAATTTTCTAAGCGACCCTTGTCCGACGAGACGATTTTCTATTGCAGTATGAGAGTTGTGCAGTTTTTTTCAGACTTCACAAACTTAATCTGGGATTAATTACTGTTAGTCTTTATAATTTCTCTACACTTATTGCATGAAGTCGTCTTAGAGGAGATTTATCTGAAAGATCAAAATTTCCATTCTTGAATCTTTAGAACTAATGTTTGATGGTAACATAAAAAAAAAACACCTTTACCCATGTTTGCTCATACCATGAAAGTTGCTTCGGTCGCTCTCCGACTTAAACTAAATTCATGAACAAGAACAATCAAAGTTATGTAGAAAGTGAGTACATATTTATTACTTGGAGTTCAGTTGTCCAATGATCGGGGGGCCAAATCGCGCTGTATTTATATACTTATTATTATACATAAAAAACTGTTATGGTATTTTAGAAATCGCTGAAACAAATGATGGGTTTATAAATTGACAACCTTTATTAACAAATTCATACTACCAAGTATATCAACGAATGCTGGAATGTGTGTCATCATCCAACCGTCATGGTTCTTCCTTAAAAAAAAAAAACGGTTTGTGGAACTTACCGCGCCATATGTTTCCTCAGCGCCGTTGCTAAATTGTATACAAATAAATAGGTTTAGTAACGAAATAGACATAAGGACAAGATGATTTTTGAAAGGAATGACACGTATAGTTCATGTTTTAGCGAAATATTATGGAGAAATTCTTGGCCAAGGATCAAATAGTTTTTTGTGTTTTTCACATTAAAAAAAATGTTACAATAAAGTGGATCATCTTATCTACAAAATACTGTATTATATATCGCATGGGAAGTGGCCCGATGAAGACAATGCGATTCATGTGCATATATTCCGATTCCCGTGCTTATTTAAATATTTAATTTTTTTCATTTGCATTTTACTATAAAATGTGTTCTTTTGTGAATAACTGACTTGGTAGATTCGCTATAATAAACTTCACCACGAACTTACGTTATCTTCATAATTTCGTGACTGAAATTTAGGTCTTTCATCTTCATATTTATAACAGTCTATTACATACATTTTTATAATATCCATTGTAAAGACATTTAACAATATTTCCAATTAACTATAACTATTTGAATTTCAATAACGTTCATATAACATGAAATGTCTATTACAATAATTGTCTAAACCTAAAACGTTACTGTTGCCTAATAGCCAAAATATAACTACTGTTACATAGGCACATGACTTGTAAAAAGAAAGTTAAAAAAACGGCCATATGCAATTGTTTATCAGCAAAATTCGCATCTATTCGCTAACTAAGTGCCCCCTTTGAATCTTTGAATACTTGCTGCTGATGTGTGGCCGCTCATATATAGCCGCGCTAAAAGAGTCGTCAGACAAAACCGTATACTTACTGTTGGTAATTTTATTATCTGGTTAAGAAGAACAAAAAAAAATCATTATTAGACATTATTCAAATTTTGCCTATGGATCATAGTGTGGTGAAAGAAATGCACAAAATAACAATGTGAATCACAAATTTATTCGAAAAATAAGGTTAGAATTGACAGGAATACAGTGGTAAAATTTCCAATAAAACCTAAACCTATAAAATTTAGAAACAAGACGTTCGGACGTTTACAAGCTAGAACTCCCGAATATATCTTAGTACTGAAGCAAACTTCAATCTTAATTCTGACATCACTGATTATCAGATGAAAATATATAAAAAATTTAATATATGTAAGAAAAAAGGTGAAAAAGTACTGATCGAAATAAATTAAAAAAATACAAGAAATAAAAATTAATAAACAGTGTTACATTTTAGTGGACTACAAAAAATAAGTACTCTATTCAGGGGGCTCTGGTGTACGACGTTCAGATTCCAACAGGTACAGAAGATTTATCCTTTATAAATTTAAAATATTTATTAGGCAAATAATTGGTAAAAAAGGTATTATTATATACTATACGTCCAAATATTTAGTGGACAAATATCCATGAGCATAACCAACTAGACATTTTGCAGGTTAATTTTTTTATAAGAGTTTTACATCTTATTGTGTTGGTACTTAGTTAAATTTGGAAAGATCGAGAGGCAAATTTTTAAAATATTACGACGCATTTTAAGTGTCACGACTCACGATATAACTTATGAAATCAAGATATTTGTTTTGAAATGTAAAAAAAAAACATCACCAGTTTATGTGCTATCGTTATTTTAAACGATACGAGTAATCCGTTTTCTATCTATCTGTAACAAATTAATGCGTATAAAAAAATTTGGGTTATTGTAACAGAATATATCTCTTAAACATTTTTTCTTCCTGGTTTATTCAAGTTTTAACATAAAACCCGCTAGAAGTCCTAACATACACGGGCGCTTCGTGCGTATGCTCGTTAGCGATCTTCAGCAGCTGCAAATCTTTGCTCACGTGCACGAAAACTCGACATTTTTTCCGCTTGTTACCTGAACATACCCAGCGATCGAAATCTTTACCTTTACCCCCGTGCCAGAAAGTGTAGCCGTTTACCATCAGCAGGAATGTACCGTTAGCGAGCTGAATGTACTTCGCTGCAAGAAATAATTATGAAAGATTATAAAGTAACCCGTCGTCAAAAAAAAAAATATAGTATGAATCCGAAATTTGTAAAGATAGTTAAATTCACAGTTAATTAGAATGGTCCAATTAAAAAAGATTTTTACATTTGACGTATAAAATATTTTTAAATTGGATATTTACATTTGACGGGAATGAAAAAGAGAAACTCCGAGAACTTTGTAAAAACTTACTTCATTAAACAAAATAAAATCAATGTCAGTAGTGTTAATATTATCATCCTTAACGTAAAATCATACAAAAATTATATCTTAAGAGATGAATAGAATCATTATGAAGATTTTAGGTTAATAATGGCAAAATAAAACAAAAACAAATAACCACAACTAAAAGGTCTAAAGTCATCATCACCTCCATCGTTAAAACATTTATACACACAACAACAATAATTTATAAACAACAATTTATAAAAAAACACAAATTAGCAGTTTATTTTATAATAAAATAGCCATAAATAAGAGAAATAAACCAAAAAAAAACATAAAAACGACAATAATACAATGCAACGAAATTTCACTTCACAAATAAAATAGTAATTCTTGTTAATCTTATAACAAAAATTGTATATATTTATCCTATGTTACTACTAACGCCATCTATCGAACTGTAAGAAGTTAAACAAGTTTCATGAAAACCTGCATATAACTTGTTTAGGTCATTACAGTTCGGTTGTTGAAACGTGTCTCTGCGTATTATTATCAGTTATTGATAATACCTGATAATACGCAGTGAGTCACCACGACGATTTAAGATCTCTTTTTAAAGTAGGCACCTATACGTCGCGCAGTGGGACATACCTATTGTAAAATGTGAGGGTGCAGTATTTTTATTGGACGTCCGCATCATATTGGAACGTCCGCTCATATAATTCTCTGGTATAATCGCTCGGTTCATTTAACAGTGCATTAAAATGTATGCTTCATATTATTGAATATTTATAGCGGGATTTTGTACGAAATATTATAAAGAATTTTATGGGGCAAACGAGCATACGAGTCACCAATTTGCAAGTGATCACCGTTGCTCAGGACACTCGCAACTCCAGAGAAGTTACCAATGCATTGCTGGCTTTGTAGGAGGAAATAGCATATTATATGTAGGGACTCTCTCTCACCGCACTAAATGCAACAGCGGAAGCTGCTACTTCTCGTCTGTACTCAGTGAGAGTGTGATATCTTACCAATACAGTCGGTCCCTTTTCCTGCTGTAGCTAAGTTTGCCCCAGCATGGCTCTGCCATTCTACCAGGTTTTAGTTATCTTAAAAACTAAAGCCTACGTCTACGTCTTAACGTACAAGCCGCAAGAGGTTCTCACGTAAACGGGCGCTTCGTGAGTGTGCTGATGAACTATCTTCAGCAGTTGCAGCTCGTCGTTGACGTGGACGAAGACGCGACACCTCTGTTGCTTGCTCGCGGAACAAACCCAACGATTGTGGTGTTTGCCCTTTTTCGCATGCGAAAACGTGTAACCGTCTACCATCAACAATTTTTTGCCGTTGGCTAATTGAATGCATTTCACTGAAAAAATGAAATATTAACTTGGGATGGCTGAAAGTGAAAAGGAATAGTGTAAAACGGATCAAACGTCACAAAGACAGATTCGTAGATATCTATGTGTGTTTAATATTGAGTGGAGTATTCATAAAACGCAAATATTTGAGGCAATAAATTTTTATTTCATATAATTTATAACATATTTTGCAAAATTATGTCATGTCTTCTGTTATCAAATTGTTTACAAAAGATTATATTTGACCGAATAATGTTTTGTATATCAAATTTTATTTTGTCGTATATATTGTGGTGTTTCTCCTATTCGGTTTGCCACATATTTAAATCATTAGCTGATGAAAACACTTGACACAAAACGATGATCTTTTGACAGATTTAAAAAAAATATTATTACGTATGTTTTAAATGTAAATGCATCTATCGAAAAGAAGCATATATTAATTATATTCTCCATGTTAATTCCTTGCGATTAAAGATCGAGTTTTTAATAAAAGTGGCTTATTCCAATACTTATAATGACAACGACAACTAATGACATTATCTCTATCATAAAACTTATTCAACATTCACGATAAACTATTTACATCACTAGTTTCCAATCGTATTTCTATTCATAATTAAGCTTTGACATACAATCCGCTAGAAGTTTTAACGTACAACGGCGCTTTGTGGGTGTGCTCATGAGCGATTTTAAGCAATTGAAGCTTGTCATTCACGTGTACGAAGACGCGACATTTCCTCCGCGAGTTTCCGGAACACACCCAGCGCTCGTAGTCTCTGCCCCTTCCCGCGTGCCAGAACGTGTAGCCGTCCACCATCAGCAGAGACTTACCGTTGATCAATTGAATGGGTGTTACTGTGACACATGGAAAGAGAGAACGTATTTATTGAAGTTATAAACACATATTATTGTATTTGAAGAAAACCAAAAATCAGAATTGTAAAAACGTCGTAAATTTCCGAATTAAGTTTTGCATTAAGATTATTAAGATGAATACACAGCCATCCTGCTGTTGGTATCTTAAAAGAAACGCAAATGTATGTACAAAAAATAAATGTATTTCAAAAAACACTACATACAGATACAAAAAGCAGAATATATTTAATTAGAATAGAAATTGTTTAGAAATATAATGTTAACTCATTTGTAAAGTAACTAATTGTCAGATATGGCAAAATTAATACAAAAACCAGATAAATTTACTATTTAACATTAAGCTTTTTAATTTATTTACACTTGGAAATTTTTGATTTATTTTTAACCTACTAAAGTTAAAAATAAGATAAAAATTTTGAGACTATCTGTAGTAAACTTCATTACTTCGTCTACATTAAGATTATCAGGAAGTACAAAATAATACGAACAGATTTCGAAAATACTTTCATTGAGAAAAGGCTATACTATCTCTGTGTATACTATATTTGTTTTATATTTTAAGTTTCATCAGAATCCGTTCAGCTTTTAGCATTCAGTGGTACCAATTATGATCTATATATATATGTTCATTTTCTTCTTACTCTCTTTAATAATGATGTGGTATAATAGACCATCTTACGTTGTTGATCAATCATTTAAATTCAAAATATTTATTTCAGATTCTTCATCCATACTTTATTATAATTTAAACTTATTTCTTACACCTATGTGTTATGTGTATGTTAGTAAAGACGAAACAGGCAGCAAAATATACAAATGTTAATAAAAAATAGATGAAAAAGATAAAGTAAAATAACCAGTGACTACCCACTGTCCGGGTGCAAGTCTACCTGACCGCATCTAGCCACGTTCAGCTGACATGATTTACGAGTTCCACCGATGTGCTAGTTCGCGCAGTAAACACCGCGAAAGCGTTGTATCGTGGAAGTACACCGCTCCGCTAGGGATAGGGCTTCCAATCCCGCAATACCGAGATCTCGGTATTCCGGGATCCCGCATCATTTTTTAGTCCCGCGTGCTGCGGGATTACGTGTGCGGGATCCCGCTCGATTTGCGGGACTGTAAAGAAACATGCGTACGACCATTCACGACCGCGAACGGTCGGCTACTGACTGCTAGCGCGGCACGGCTCGGCGTGTCGCTGCCGTACGTCTCAATGCGGGGGCGACGAGTGTCATTTGTCTATGCTTCTTACAACTGCTAACAAATATTCTCTCATTTGACGGCGCGAAAATTGATAAATACTTAAATTATTACTTTTCCAGTATATTATTAAAGTGTATTGGTGCAGTTATACTATAATTAAAAATTAAAATGTCCAGTATAGTGAAATATAGTTCTTTTGCGAGTAATTCGTTTGTTTGGGAACATTTTCTTAAATCTGAAGATGGATTATCTGCAAAATGTAAACGTTGCAAGACTGTTATCAAAACCACTGCTAGGTCCACGAAAGGATTACACGTGCATTTAAAAGCCAAGCATCAAATAGAGGACTTAAACAAAAAAGTACCCGAAAATGCTGTATCGTCATCTAGTGTGAGTACAAACTTGTCCATGTTATCTCCAGAATTACCGTCGCCTTCAAAGAGGACGAAAATTACCCATCATTTTCCAATCCAAAACAGTGAAAATTCAATGGAAGAAAGGGTTGCACGTATGACTGCAAAGGACGGATTACCTTTGAGTGTTTTCGCCACCTCAGAAGATTTACGAGAATTGTTTAAAGCTAAAGGCTTCCTTCTGCCACGATCGTCAACAACTATTCGAATGATGGTTATGAATTACGGTATGACTCTTCGTATGAAAGTTGTCAATGAATTGTCGCAATTGAAAGAAACTGGCCACCGTTTCTCGCTTACTTTTGACGAGTGGACATCTTCAAGTAACAGGCGGTATCTAAACATCAACGCACATACCTACGCAAATGATCGTGCTTTGTTTTGGAATTTAGGACTTACTCGTATTTTGGAAGTATGCCAGCAACCGTTTGCGTAGAGACTTTAAGAAAGAAATTAAAGAAATTTGAAATTGACTTAGATGAAGATATTGTAGCAATTACAACTGATGGAGCGTCAGTTATGGTTAAAACCGGTAGTTTGGTCCCTGCATTTCAACAACTGTGTTACGCTCATGGTTTGCAACTAGGAATATTAGACGTACTTTTAAAAAAATGAGTCTATTCGACAAGAACCAATTGATGATGATATACTTGACAATTCTGAGGCTGAATCAAATGACAACGACGGCAGGCCAAATATAAGTGAAAATAGTGGATTTACGGTTGAAGTTGTGTCTTTGCAACAGAAGGAGAATTAATACCTGATTTTAAAGATATTATCAATAAGGTTCGAAAATTGTACGTATGTTTAAATGTTCACCCACTAAAATGACGTGCTTCAAAAATACGTCAAGAACGAATTTGGACGGAAAATTGAGTTAGATGGAGATTGTAAGACAAGATGGAGTAGTTTAGCTGTGATGGTTGAAAAATTTAACAAACTAAAATTGTGCATTGCTAAAACCTTAATTGACCTGGGTCTTAGTGCGAACATTGAGTATAGATTTTCACAACATGAATTTGATGCATTAGTGAATTTAGAAAATATCCTGAAGCCGGTGAAACTTGCTGTCGAAGTACTTTGTCGTCAAGATGCGACCCTGATTACCGCTGAGGCTACGCTAAAATTCATGATTAAAAAGCTGGAAGACAATAATTCAGCCTTAGCTTCAGAACTAGCTTTATGTTTACGCCGCCGGATTTTACAACGACGAACAAATTTGAATGCACTTTGATGTACCTTCAAAATCCGTAATTATTGTGGTCAAATGACGATGAAACATTCTGTCTTCCATCGAAAAATGTACTTCGAAAACAAATTCAAGAATTCGTCATGAGAATGAAGTTCGGCATTCTAAATTCACCTGAGACGGAGAGCAATGACGAGAAAGGTCTTCTTCAAGGGACAAACAACTGTGAAGAAGTTTCGCCATCTGATCCTGATCTTACTTTACAAGAAGAGTTGGAGTTAACTATATCATCAGCATGTAATGTAATTTGCCCGTCACCATCTCGAGCTAACAGTCTCGAATCCATCATAAAAAAAGAAATTACTCTTTATGAGTCCGGAGGGTCAATGGGGAAATATCTCACATTTACATATAATTCTTTAAAAGGAATACCACCGACTAGTGTGGAAGCCGAAAGAGCATTCTCTGCCGCTGGCTATGTTGCCTCTAAAATACGCTGCAGTTTGGCAGACGACACTTTAGATATACTATGTTTTCTTCGCAAACATTTCCAATTGAATGATAAAAAAAATATGAAAGAAACTAAATAATTATTTATCATTCAGCTGAAACTGTTTTTTTCTATAGTACTTGATTGTATTTTTATATTTGATCTCAGTAATTGAAGTGTAATTTGATTGATCTCATTTAACGTTAATTAAAGTGAAATTACGTTGATTTAATTTGATTAATTTATTGTTTTATTTGCCTCACATAATATTTTTCATAATTATATGCGGGATCCCGCCAATACCGGGATCCCGCGGGATTTGAATTCCAACTCCCGCCAATACCGGGATCGAGCATGGGGTGCGGGATTGGAAGCCCTACGCTCCGCATTACCGCGTAGAACCAATAGTCTGCATCTTCGGAAGAATATTCTATGTGCTATAGAATCGTGGAGGCCCTATCAACATCCTGAACGCGATAATCTACAGGACACGCAAATTTATTTATGACCTTCTTTAAAAGAACTGATAAGGAGGGAATGAGCGTGCGGGCCATTGAAAAACAGATGGTTACCGCCATCCATGGACCCCTGCGATTTCAGGAAAGATCCTAGTTCGTTGCCGGCCTTTTAAATAGAAGGCCTACGCTTTTGTCTTAAAGACTCCCTTGTCAAAGTTCGCTGGGAATACCGCTAATGATAAATCATTAAATCGCTTTGCACATCGTCATTTTCATCTTCTTGGTACACACAACGTGCATTCCTACGGGCTAGTACATTGCCTAAGATGACCGGCGAACTGCGGTCACTGTCGTCATTTAGGTCCTCGGCAGCCCGATGATCCAAATACTCAAAATATACAACTTTATTCAGAGTTTCACTTTTCAAAACGATATTTGGTGCAGTGTACTACTTATTCTCTGCTCAGAAGTTGCTTTTTTGGGCTGTATCCGAAACCATGAATCACACAAGATGCTCATATGCCAAGCAGCCTTCTGAAGGCAACGACCATAAGACGGAGCGGTATCATATCGTCGGCGTAGCTTATGTCAATCATAAATAGATTAAATTCATATGCCAAAAAGCACAAAATGCGCCTATACATTAGCTAAATACGAGCACATTTGGGGTTCATCGTGATAAACGGCTTTTGTCGAGAAAAATAGTAAATAAACAAGTTAAGCGACAAATAGTACCCGCGAACATAAGTATTATAAGTTACAGTTATGCATTTTATTATACACTATAAATATTACGAAAATGCTAAGCACTGAATATATGGCGTCATCACACGTGTGCTAATTAATGTGTTTAGATTTCGACTGACTAGTTGAAGGCGACCGATGCGTTTTCGTTGCAGTATCTACCCTACGTAAAAAGGTAAACGTATTTTGATATCTTGATTCCATTATACTCTGACCGTTAGTTATCTTGTTATACAGATACGTAATTTATATTTTATATACTTGTGTAAATGAGATATATTGCTGCGTAATGTACGATTGGCATTTCACAGTTTAATAAATATGTATATACTGAATATACAGTACATATATATGTACGTATAAAATATTTATAACAAAATTATATTTAACTAAAATAAATGTAGTCACATAATGTTGTACGAGGAATGCCACAAATACATTTAAATTGTAAGGTATGCAAAAAATGGATGTTGACGTTAATATACTTATTATCAAAATATGTTTGACTCTCATTTTGAATTACATCATATAGACGATCATAAAAAATAAATTTAAGTAAAAATGTAAATAAAATAGTTGTGTTAACAACAACATTGAGAAACAACAGTGAAGGATAAGTAACAACGTTACTTGGGACATGATAAAAGAAGATTCGTTGCATGTCAGAGTATTCGATCTACAACATAATATGATTAAGAAAGTTCGAATAAACCGAATCGAAGGACTCATTGTATAAGGACCTTCAGAACCAAATCAGAACCAAGATTGGATACAATCAACACAACCAGATTCTACCTACACGTAGAATCTGTGATGACCATAGGATCATTGGGTATAGACCCAATATACCCCGCATAGAGAGAAGAAAATTACTCGACAAGCAACTGGCGCCTCCGAGAGGTACGTTTTTGTGAACTGCCACCACACCGGAGGCATTAATAGTTAGCAATTTAATCAGATATTGGTCTTAAGAACTACAGTACACACCCGTGACTTGAAAAACAAACAGCAGGGAAATTTATAATGTACAAATACGAATGGAGAAAAGTTTAATTTTTCGAAATTTTCGAAAAAAAAAGAATAAAAAAAAATTGTATTAATTATTCTTATAAAGCAATGTGTAGTATTAAATTGTAATAAGTATGATCAAGTGAATTTGTGTATTGCTATCCATAGATTGGTTTTCTAAAATTTACAACCAGAGAGTAGATAGTCATCGCCACCCATGGACATTTACAACTTCAAAGGAGTCAATCAGTGCGTTGCAATACAATAAGTAACTAAAATATACTGACACCTATTTAATAGCAATATATACTGCTATAATTACTATTTGATTTTACAATCTAAGTATCAATAACGTCCTACTAATAGATAAGGTAGTTGTTAGTGCAATTTGTAACATTATAAACTGCTCATTGTAGTGTCTTCAATCTAGAGGATTAGCCTTCGTTATACAATCTAGATTGTAGTGATATTATACAAGTTTTACATCTTTTTTTTTCAGTGCAGTTCCTAATTCCTCATAAATTTGTACGTTTACATTCTCAATAAGAAGATAACAGAATGTAACAGAAAACATATAAAATTATTTCTATTCCATGCATTATACAATATTTTTACAATCCGAACTTATTTTCTTGTACATATGTCTATTTTTGTTTGTAATTTCCCCTATAGCTTCATGATTTTATTTTTTTTTTCGATTTCTGTGACAAAAGTTAATAAAACGGCAAGAAGCTATCCCATTAGACCAAATTCGGCAATAAAAAATATTTTTAATTTGTGTTTAGCCACAAATTCATAATCTTTAAACGTTTTCAATGAAACATAGAACCAGTTTTATTGTAAATGTTGCTAGTGATGCCACAGACGCACGTGTCCATTGATACACTGTAGATATAGAGAATGGAATAGATCATGCATCTTTCCGAAAATATTCATGATATCCTCCTTTTTTAGAACAATTTTGTCAAATTAACTAAAACAAAAATATATAATAGAAAATATGCATATAAATAAAATAAATTAATAAAGAGAAAACCCTATTTAGCCAGACGGCGATGCACAGGGCGTTTACGCGCTGCGTGCCACGTGGGGCGATGTAATAATCGCCAAAGGCATTTACATTAGTCATTGATTTTTCACATTTATTCCTCTCACCTCTAAGCAAACACGGTAGACTAAGGCAAATTATCCCTTAAGCGATACTTCACGCGACTTACAAGCTCGCAGGCAGCTATGCCCCCTCTGCAAACTTCTCAACAGTAAATCATGTTTGCATATTGAACAGCAGTGAGAGGCATTGTTATTAAACGATTAAACATAAATTACATTCAATCTTAGTTTAAAAAACGCTAATATCGTAAACATTACAATTTATAGCAAAATAATTAAACCTCTAAAGCCGTGCGTCCGGTAGTAAACCACGCGCGGCCATTTGCAGCGAGTCCCGTGTCGATGCACTATGATTCACTGACGTCCGTGTGCGCTGGGCCTCTGATGACGTGGTGGGCGGGTCTGGCGGGTAGAGAGGCAGAAAGGAGTGCATCGTATACGCATCACCTAAGGTCTATGTTGTGAGATTACACGTTCACGTTTTGATCTACTTTTCTTAGGAATGGCTACTTCAATTTCTATGGTTTCTTTGACAAAGTTGTTCTCATAAGAAATAGATTATGAATATTAGTAGAAAGACACATGATCGATTCCATACGGTATACAGCTACTGTAACTTCGGGCATTGTAAAATTTATTTAGGTATTTAAATGTCTTCCTTCTGTTGCAGATAAAAAGGTCCTATTTATGCAAAATCGTTTACGTACCCACAGACACCAGTTTTTTAAATTATAATTTATTATTTATAAAAGCAGTCAATTTTGTATAACAACGGTACATTTTGAATATCTAGTAATTTTAGTAGACATTGTCGGACACAGAAAAAACAAAGATGTATATCATATGAGACCATAGACAAATTTACATAATAAATCTACGAACACATAACTACACCACACTAATCATTACATCTACGCGACTGAAAACACAATGATAAATACAACTCAGGATTAGAATGCAAAACAGGATCGGTATCTAAACGGAGAGTGACGGTGTCAATAGTGGATCAACGATCGGAATCGAGAGCAGGATCGGGATTTGAATCAAGAACGAGGCCAGGGTCTAATTATTATTGAATGAATGAAATATGAGTCACGAGCAAAGCCAGTAAGCCAAATAAAATAAAAATAAATGGGATTAATTACGTATAATATTTGTTATGACCGTTTATATAAATTATTGTGCATACAACAAGTTGTTATCATAACGTTTTTCATTTATTATTGTATAAAGCAACAAGCCTCGCTAAGACAAACTTCGAGATAAAGGAAAAACAAAAGTTAAAATAAAGTTAATAACAGGTTCCATAATACAAGAAAAAGCACCAACAGAAACTCTATTAGATCGTTTACTTCTACATATCTAAAATTCATATGTATTACATCGATATCATTCATTATTACTGTATTAAGTTTTTTAGTGAGTTAGGTTTTGATATATTATTTAAATTAGCTATTATTTAACTCTATCACTTTCTTAGAAATCTTATTATAAAAAAAATAGGAAAAAAGACGTCTTTACCAATAAATAACAGTATAATACTCCAGAGTTTACATCGGAAGTGTGGACGTGCTTTCTTTAAAAAAATCTAAGTATTTTTAATGGTTGAACTGTTCGAAATATTTCTTTAACAAATTTCAACAAATTTACTATTGACCTTAATTTTAAATATTCAGTTTCATCATCAATCAAGTGATCGTAATACACACTTTCATATCTGTATTATAAAACAAGCAACCAGTTAACAGTAGATGCAAATAATAATCTGTCTCTTTCGTCTTCTCTAATTCTTCTACAGCTGCTTCCAAAATTCTATGCTTTAACATAAAACCCTTGCTCAGTTTGTACGTATATGGGCGGCTCGTGCAAGTGTTCATTAGAGATATGCAATAATTGGTACTGGTTTGTGACGTATATCACGACCCGGCATTTCCGTCCAGAACTCGAAGAACAGACCCAGCGCTGACGGTCTTTCAGCTTTCTAGCACACCAAAACGTGTAACCGTTTAGCATTAGCAGCATCCTTCCGTTCGTCAACTGTATCGGTTGAACTATAAGGAGAATTCAATAGTTACCTTCAAATATATAAATAATGGCTTGAAACAAATTAGACATAACGTTAAATGGAAAAGGTAATACAAGAGAGTAAAGTAATTATAGGTATCTTAAATGTAATATATAAGATAATGTACTTTCGTGACACATTTGAACCGTCAATACATTTTTATAATAGAGACATGGTGTGTTAACATGTTACGTGTGCCTAATGATGTGGCAAGAAAGACAGTACTTACAACATTAACTTATATATAGGACAAAGATCGTACAGGAAATCAAATTTTTAATAATCTCATCAACTTGTAACTCAAACAAACTAAGGAGCTTGAATGATACTTTACATAACCAATTCTCAAACACGAGTCGTAGATATGGGAACAGCCAATACTATAGATGGCAACCAAATTAATAAAAAACTGACCAGTGACAAGTTTATTGCATTTTTTAATATGAAATATCTATTATAGCTTAACGTATTCACCCTTAGACGTTATATGAAACTTGGGCGGTTCGTGTGTATGATTTCCTGTGATTTCGGTTATATCATTCTCTTCGTTGGTATAGATCTTCGCACGGCAGTCTTTGGAGTTGTGCGTGGAACAATCCCAACGCCACCCTTGACGGGTTCTAGAGCGTTTGTAATACGTGTAGCTCTGAAATAACATCAGCATCTGACCTCGTCTCGATCGGATCATTAACGCTTCTGAAAAGACAACCATACATAATGAATGGTGTAAGAGTATGTGAAAGGTTATTTCATTTTGAGAATCTTTTATGTTTTACATTTTCCCAGTGAAAACTATAACTTTTACGACGCGGTAGCTAAAATAACAAGAAAAAGACTGCCTAAGTTAAACCGATTCTGGTATTAGATTTTTTGTGGCGTAAAAATTGATGCTACCAATTTTACATGCATTTTACAAAAAACATTTTTTTTAAATAGATATTTTGTAATTGATTGATAACAAACGCCTTAAGGAAATGTTAAACACGATTAACATCAATCTAGGAGACTGTGGATATCAACCATTATTAGCAACTATATAAATAGAGCTAGCTCATCTAGCATTTTTTGCGATGACTAAATTTGGTACACAGTTTCATCTGTGAGGACATAAAATTAATTCTTTTTTGTTTGGGTTATTGAAGCAATCGATTGTGGTCTCGCTTCTGTTCTCAACTCTGATTTCGGCCCTTATGCCGATTTTTAATCTGATTCTGCTCTCCTATTGGTTGCGAAACAAGAATTATTTATTGTCTACTCGTGTGAGTAAAAAGTTTGAGTGTAATTAGTTACACCTTTTTGTTGCACTCAATTATGATTTCGAATGAATTTTTTTTCATTTAATTAAGCTATCTGTGATCCGATAAATAAGCTGACGCAATTAAAATTTTTACTTTTTTTATTAAAATAGATTTATTTATTAAATATATTTATTTCTTATTACGTTTCTGACTATCAAGATGAAAATAGGAAGATTAAAATAAGAATTAAAATCGTGATAAGAACATTACATTTTAAATGTCATGAATTGTACTTTTAAATGTGTTTATGGATTAGTATTAAATTAATTACCACTCTTCGTCTTTAATGAACAAATTTTCACTGCTAAGAAATTTTGTTAAAGCTCAGTTCATTACTCGTCATTCCGCCTGTGGGTAATCTCAATATTAATATTATACTTTTATATAATAAGCTAAACTCTTATGTCCTGATATCGGTAAAAAATTAATGAAGCTCATCAGTTCGGTATTATGACCATATGATGCGGAATCGTTTGTACATAGTTTTAGCCTATTTGAAATATTTCACGACTTTCATATTAATATTCGCTATATTTTTGAAACGAAATTCCTTAGAAGCCTGCGTTAGCAGTTGATTGGTGGAAATCGTAACATAACGAAAAAGTGTTACGCCCTCTCCATGCAACTTTCTCTCTCTTTTGAAATTTATTATTTAGTATTTTTTTATACAATTAATAATTTACTATTTTATACCAAATACTTAATAAATAAATATTTTTTATAAAATATGATATAAAACTCTTTGATTTTATTTCTTACTTTGCATTATTTATACTGAAAAAAACTTCGTCCTAAGTGGGGTCCCTCAACCGCACGTTTAGTTTTTTTTCATTCACTTGTATAATCCATAACACCTAGCAAAGCGCGTACGCTTAGTAAAGCGTATGGATGATGGCCAGAGCTATGTAAATGTAAAATCTATACTCAGATTGAGCTGACGGCAAATCATTGTTATACGGGAAAGTGTGTGCATTTCATTTTTGCTAAAAGCAAGATTGAGTAAAAGTCATAAGAATCGCATACATTTTATTCGTAAATTACAAATCACCATTAACGCTAAGAAAACTTTTTAAATGTAATCTTAAGTCATAACACATACGTATGTATGTAACGTCTAACGAATAATAATAAGAGAAAGGAACTTTTATGTATAGGTTGAAAAACATATGTTACTAAATGAAGAGCTTTTGACTGCGGCGGATAATAAATAGTAAATCATATACACTACATAACATTTTCTATTGAATAACATTATTTCTTAATACACCATTATCCATTAACATTAACTGTATTACATCTAGTGCCGTTCATTCAATAGTTTTTATTCATTCCACTACATGAACATTAAATAACTTATTATTTATTTTATGAGTTGGCATTTAATACGGCGAAAGCAATTATATGTACACGTATAAAATCTGTAACAGGTATGGATATTATTTTTTACAACGATCTTCATTTAGTACTCTCACTTATATTTTGAAGCATTGTCCATTAGACGATATGCGATAATTGGGCGGGTCGTGTGTGTGCTTAAGGAAGTTTTCCAACACTTCGTTCAATGGACTGATGTAAATTTTAGCGCTGCAGCCTTTCGAATGGTGAGTCGAGCAATGCCATCGCCATCCCTTCTGGGTATATCCATACTTGTGTCGCGTGTAAGTGTAACCTTTGTATAGCAACATTTTGCTTCCGCGTTGCGACCGCAGCTCCACTATCTCTGCGGAGTGTTAAATTATCTGTTAGCGAAGTATTAACACAACATTGTTATTATTATTACTTAGACGGTACGTGTGTTTGGTGCTTGATTATACATATTTAGATTATCTATATTTTTATTATTATGTAAAATAAAATTACCTGCACGCGTCTGTCCCCATGAACGGGCTAATCTCAGAAACGTATAAATTGTATTCTCAGAACAAAGGTATTTCAAAAAAAAAAGATTTTTCTCGATGACGTCGCAAAAAAGTTCTCCATGGCAACCATTAGAGCTTAATTTAAATAAAAAATTAATGTACTCACCTTTCCTAAATTGGTATGAGCGATATTTATGGTATCAGTGGCTTCGAAAAAGCAGCCATAGGTTCAGATCCAACCTACAGATTGATTGACTGGAATGGCCTTATTCACTTCTTGACTAACCCAAACTCGGAAGTTGTCATCGCATTACTGACAATGGTCATTTATTTATTCCTTAACCTGCAATGAGCCCGCTTGGGCGTCTTAACTTTCACAAACCCACAATCTGCGGAAGTTATGGTTGAACTGTTAAGCGAGTTAAAGTTGATAAATCAACATAAATAATTTTCTGAATACAAAGAAAAAAATTAATATTTTACTTTTTAAAACTCGACAACTGGAATTCAGGACTGATTTTTCGCAGGAAACTCTATACCACCACGTTCGTAATAAATTAGTATGTATTTTTAATTAAGTTGGTTTCATTAATCAGACCAATTCAAGTTAATAGTTATCGATTTACCTATTTATACCTGGCAACTCAAGAGTTGTGACGGAGAAAAAATAGGCAACCTTGCGTTTGTATACACTATAGGCTTGAAACTTTCGATTGGTCTAGAATTTGACCAATTAACTAAACCAGAGAAACATTAAATAAAATTTTTAATACTTAATTAATCATATTCCGAACTCAAATTGTTCAGGCAACACATTTGCAATACATTTATTGACATAATTCATTTGAAATAAAATACTTTTCATCCATTAACCAGCTAGGTGAAGGTCGTTTTATATCGAAATCTTACACCATTAAATCATCGCTTCCCTTCCCCGCGCCGCAGCGAATTCTAGATCTCTAACACTATGCGTTAATTCAATAGCAAAGAAAATCAGCAACTTCTAACATTGCATCAGCTCGATAGAGTATAAAATTCACCATGCGTTGTAATAGTAACTGTCAAAACGCAACTAAAGTTGTTTAAAATATCTTGAAACCCATCTCAACACGACTCGAATTACAAACCGTAGTGATCGGTTGTTGTTTGTCGCTTTGGTCTAACGCAAAATGGATAGTAAAATCCTAAATAAGACGTATTGGACTGATTCGAAATTGGTTCTGTCGCGAATAAATTCCGTTTGAAGATCTTTTAAAAAGTTTATTGTGCGTGTTTTAGTTAAAATCTAAAAGTATAGTAATATAAAAACTGGAAATGGATCCCGTCAAAAAATGATGTCGAAGACGACGCCACGTGCTACATGTCGAATGGGTTGGTTAAATGAAACGCACCTTTGGGATAAATTCTAAATTCTAGAGACATTCCCTAGATAATAAAATCTGAAATAAAACAATATGTAAGTTGTAACGGCTGCAAAATTAAAATGATTATATTATCAATCCATTTCAGCAACACTCCTTCTATAATCTGTTTGTGTTAATAATCGCTAACAAAAAATACTACGAATAAACGGAGAGAAGAATGTAAAGAAAAAAAAAGGCACAAAAAATTGTAAATAAGAATTTAGTCGTAATAAAGTATAAGAAGTTCCTCGATCTACTACGTAAACAACATTCAATCAAGAAATCAAAATATTAATTAATGTAATCATTTCGTTGAAAGTAATATAACTGACGTAATAAACAAAAAAGTAAGAACTGTGAAGAGATTTGCCTACTGTAAACATTTCATGTGCTCAATTGATGCTGGATAACGATACAAGTGTAAATGTAAAATTACTTACAAACTAAAATATGAAAACGGTAGAAATTCAGAAGCATTAATCAAACAAGGCTTTTTATGTTCAAATACTTCATTTTTTTAATTTCCACAAAAATATAACATTCAACTATTTTGTTCCGATTGTAGAAATTGATTTAGTCTTTAGAACAGGTAGACACAGCAAGCTAAACACGAGGTGAAAAGCATGTTACCTCATCTCTGATAATCAGTCCGGTTATACAACGCGAAAAGAAAAGGACAATCACGTTATCTCCATCAGCAGTATGTGAGAATCGTCAACTTGTCATCATCTTCTATGAATAATGTATACTTTGACGTGAAGTGATATTTCCGAAAGCCCCGCAAAGTTCCATATCATTTTTCCAAAAATAAAAGCATTAAAAGTCATAAAAGTTATAAATATGATTTGACCAATAAAGATATTAGTCAGATCATTCTCTTTTATGATTTGACTGATATCAAATAAAATGTTATGAGTTATGAGACTTGTCCAAGTATGAGATTGCGCTTTCTGTGTCATCATGTTCTAAAATTTGGTTTAGACAATTTGTCATCAATATACCATTTGTATACCAATATCTTAGTAGACAAAGAACTCATTTTTCATTGTTGAGCATCTTACCATACATTTCAAGAATATCAAAATGACAATATATTTCTAATCTTCATTTAGTCACTTTTTAAATTTTCTATTTAATTTTGTTTTCGTTAATACATCGATTTAATAACCATTGTTATAGTTAATTGACATCCCCAAATGTTACGAATTCAGTCGAAGTAGAGGGTAAATTCCTTTAATTTTTACACAAAAGTTATCATGATCGAAAACGATAGATTTAATTAGGAGAAATTAGAAAAGAATCAAAAACAGAAAAGACAGAGGAAAGAACAAAGTGTATTATTATAAATTAAAACAGAAAACGATGCGACGGTTATTGATGTGAATGATGTGATAAGATTTGTGAGAACGGGAAAAAGAATCAACATCATAATGAGATCTTCGGTCAGATAGTAGACACTGTTAATAATTGCCCACATAACATACGCCATAGACCAGGGGCGGATCCAAGGTGTCCTGGGGGTCATACTGTCCGTGGATCGTGTCTTTGTCCCACTATCGTAATCAAATTAGAGGCTGTCCTAACTGAACCTGAACTACGACCCCTCCCTGACTCTGGATCTAATTCAGAGAAACTGGATCCGCCCTTGCCATAGACGTGTATGCGTACAAATGTAAACTTCACATGAAACATTTCCTTATGTAACATTTGCCGTGACGTATTCGTTATTGGAAGTGACTCGATACTTGGCCGGTTCGTGTCCATGTTGGCCGATGCTATCGATGACATTGTTCTTCTCGTCGGTGTATATTCTCCCTTTACAGCCTTTAGAGCTGTGCGTTGAACAATCCCAACGCCAACCTTTTCGTGTTTGAACACGTTTGTAATAGGTGAAGTTTTTATGAAGCAGTAAAAGACGACCACGCCGTGACCAAACCATTATACCGTCTGAAATAAAGTTAGTGATTTATGTTAGTATATAACATAATTAAGATTATTAAATTCTTATGATTGTTTAATATGTTTAAAGAATCGTAATATCTTAAGACACACTTATTTATGAATGAAAAGATAAAGAGCATCCCTTTTTTGTCTCGGTTTAGTGAAATCGACCAATTTTAACATTTCAAATGAGCAAATCACATTAATCTTCAATGTTTGCATATAAATAACTTTAGACGCAATTCTGACACATATCATCAGCTTCAAGGTTTGTCTTTCTTTTTGACGTGTTAAATACGTTTTTAAAATCTTAATTGTATGAATTTGTGAAGCTTTGACACCATACTTTTGACAATTATGGCAATCGTTTGAACAACAACGTTTAAATGTAGTTTTCTAGAAAAGCTCAATGGGACAAAATTAGAGTTTTTAATAAACGTTTCGATTACTTTGAATCAGCTATCTCTGTCCCATAAATTTAATTCCAAAAGGATGATAAACTTATATTTATGTCTATTAAAATAAAAAAAAAACTTTGTAACAATAGTAATTTAAAATACAACCAAAATTTAATAACACAAAAAATAAAACATGTTCGTCTACAATTTTTGATTAGATTTAATATTAATAAGGTTTTATACATAATACAATAAATGATGAATTGTTAACAATAATAACATATTTGTATTGGTAGTTTCTTATAATGTGTTTGAATAGTCGTTAAATGAAAATGCATTTTCTTTTTTCGGCAAAATGTATATTAGCATCACTATACTTTAATACAATCTCCATTTGAATTGACGTAATAATTTGGCGGGCTATGCGCGTGAGAACCGGTGATTTCCATTATATTGTTTTTTAGATCCGTGTAGAGGCGCGCGCGACAGCCTTTAGAATTGTGCGTAGAACAGTCCCAACGCAAACCTTTGCGTGTCTCGACACGCTTGTTGTATGTATAATTGTTGAACAATAGCAAAATTTGTCCACGGAGAGAACGAATAAATCTCGCTTCTGAAAAATATCCATTTAATGTACACATAATGCTTTTATGTAAGAGTACCTATGAACAATCGAGCTTTGCTTGGCGTCTTTCATATTTACAGAGAAAATATGATATTACACCAAGGGAAATAAACTACGTTTGCAACATTAACAGCGGTGCGTTTAAAACTCTGATTTGACAAAACTAAACGTTAACTGTTAATGTTAAAAGCTAAACACGTCAATATACGTTATTTTAACTTCACAATTGGCAGTTAATTAAAGTAATCATAAAAATATTATTATAGCATTCGTTACATTAACGATATTTTCACATGTTTAGTTTTCAACTTTAACAGTTAGCAGTTAACTATTGCACATGAGAGTTTGAAGCACACCGTTATAAGATGAACTTAGTCAATTGCCAATTGTAGAGTTAAAATAACTTATTTTGACGTGTTTAGTTTTTAATTTCAACAGTTAACAATTAATGATTTCAAAACAGAGTTTCAATCACACCGCTGTAAATATTTAGATACATACTATAATGTTACGTAATGGTAAAATTCACCTACGTATTTTATTTAGGCCATGCCATTTGTAGTTGGTTATGTAGTGCCACTTGTTGAGAACGGATAACACAGCAACAACGCAATTCCCTCAATTTTTTTTATTCCTAGAAGGGTTCTATTTAGATAAACTTGAAAAGCGAAATTTTAAAAAGACTAAACGTACGTTCAATTTTTTTTAAATATCCATATTTCAATTGCTATTCGTTAGTCTCGTTAAAAGTCAAAAACGGCTGATTACTTTTTTGTTGTGTTCGTAATTGTCAAGGCAATGTTTGTATGAAAGAAAATAACCCTTTTCTATATGTCTGTCTGTCTGTCCAGGGTATCTTTGGGACAGCTGAACCGAACACGTTGCGGCTTTCACTAAAAAGTAGAGGAGATTACGGGGCCATATTTAGGGTACTTTATTCCCGGAACTATTTAGGGTTTCTGCCTCTGAAAGTTAAAAAGCCCTTAAAAATGGAATATGTTATGAATCTGAATCAAAGGTGGACCGAGATCCACATCGGAAACAGAACCGAAATCAGAATATAGATTGACACGAAATCGAACACGCGGAGCAGGATTGGGATCATGATGGAAACAAGTTCATCAGTCAGTATAAAAGATGTATATTATCTATTGCTTATTGTATGTCCATAAGGGCGAAGCTGTGAACGAAAATTATCTACAATTAAAACTAACAAGGACTTAATTATTTTTTAGGATTCCTAGAAATTACTTATAGTATAACATAGTAGAACCGATTTCAATAAAATTTAGTATGAGATGGTTGGAAACCAATAAAAGTACATATGATACATTTTTTTTGGTTCTGTAAGAATGACTAAGAACTTTCGTAATTTAAACGCTTTCAATAAAATATAGTACGGAAATGACTGGAAGCCAGTGATATATACAGGATAGATATTTTAGAGTTCCGTAAGAATTATTAAGAACTCTTTTAGTTTGACTAATTTCTTTGAAATTTGCACAAGTTTTTTTTTATTAATACAGAGTGTTTTGAGTGGCTTATGGTTGCGTGTTTCTGTTCTGTGAGATTAATAAGCATCGTTTTGATTTGACCGATTTCAATGAAATTTGGCAAGGAGATAGTTTAATCTAAGGAAAAAATATAGCTTATATTATTTTTATGGTTCCGTGGGTAAGAATTTAATAAAAATCATTAAGAAACACTAATCTTCTAAGTATGTAAATCAACTGACTAATTGCATATGGTTGTTTTCTCTTGATGCCAGCAGTGTTGCTCGATTGCCATTGCATACGAGCTAAGTATCACGAAGGATTAGCGTTAAACTAGTGAGCATTACTACAATTTATGCTTAGTGACAACGTTTTTTGATGATTATATAATATTGTTATAATAATTAAACTTAATATATTTAAATTTATATATATGTATATCAAAATAAAATTTTCTTTCTTTGTTTTTAGCAAAAAATATTATAATTCTAACGATTTCGTTGATATTCTAAGTTTTCTCTTATTATTCATTTGGTCGTTTGATGTTTTGGAGTAATTATTAAGAACCGGTATTGCTCGTTTTATTCAAAAACGAAACGTGACTGGAACAAATCAAAAACAAGAATGTGACGGGAGGCGTACCACAGGCGGTACAGGAGCGATCGCGCGAATCGCGTTGCTATAGCTAATACTAATATAAACCTCTCTAAAAGGGCGGAGCTGTGGGTAAATGTTAAAAAGAATAAGAAGTGTATCTGGTGTCTGTATGCTTGTTGCATTTCCATGACTAATTCACTGACCATTTTGATGTTTGCCAAAGAGATAGCTTACATCCTGAAGATGGCTATCTATTGCAGAATATGATATTAGAAGATAAAGGCGTTAAAAAGAAAAATAAAACTACACTAACGCATTAAGCGGAAAGAGTGTGAGAAATTTAGCCCATGCAGGAGAAATCGTATCATATGCATTCAAAATCGCCTCAGTTTAAAGCTTATTCTAAAAATATTTTCACATGTAACAAGATAACATCTTCGTAAAGTAATATAGTTAAGGCACAGTTTGTTCCGATACTAAGATTTGCCCCAAGCGAAATTTTGACCTGTAGCAGAATTGAAATAGAAAAAGCAGTATTAGAATCTAAAAGAGAACAGGTTCAGAATCGATAACAAAATTGAGATCACAACTATACTGAGAGTACTGAGCTCGAAATCGAAACCGAGACCGATGGAGATTAATAACAAGATGATGGATGTTAAAGATAAAGAAAAAGATTGTATTTTGGGTAAAAATGAGTATGTATACTATATATGCATCTGTATATGCAGTAATTGCTTATCACAAGTAATAATATTCATTTAAAATTGTAATCCTTTTATGTAAATCGACGTTTTATAGTTTATAGCTCGGTAAGTGTTGTTACTACAACACGAACCGAGACACTGTGTTTTATCTTTTTTCTCTTTGAAAAGAAAGTATGAAATTGGAAACTAATATCACGCTTTTTGTATTTGTGCTCGTTATCTTTAGTATAAAGGTTCAACAGGGGTGTCAAGTGATATTACAAAACTACTGAGCGCAAACGCAGGACTCCATTGAGAATATTCGGCCCAATAGAGGTTACTACAAATCTGGTAATGAGTAAAACCATTTCAGATGATAACAATACACACAGTAAAATTCAGATATGTGTCCATTTCGATGGGGTCGAGTATGCGACGATAGCCAATCAAAACTTATACATACAAAAGAAATCGCTTTGTAGGTTTTATGACTGTTTAATGGGTTTACCATAAAATATTATCGAATAAATGGACCGTCACATAACAGAGCACGCGTTTACGAATTACCACAGAAATAGAAACTGACTCGTGACTATATCGGAATATATCGTCCGTCTGACGTAATATGGTATTTTCGCGGATCGTGTCTATGGATGCCCTTTTTGTCGATCAGCCTGTTCACATCGTCGGTATAGATTTTCGCGTTGCAGCCCTTAGAATGATGCGTGGAACAGTCCCAGCGGAATTTGTTCGGAGTCGAGCCGTGCTTGTGCTTGGTGTAGGTGTGGCCCTCGTACAGCAGCAGCTTTTTGCCACGCTGCGATTGCAACTCTACCACTGTTACAAAATTATACTATTATTACCGCGGTATCACATCGATGTAAACTCATTTCGCTATAACGACGTTGATCTGCATTTGTATAGAAACATCGTTGTTCATCTTGATACGGTATCAAAAAATTGGACTTATCTATGCGTGATAAAAATGTGCGAACAAAACGCCATGAATAATCTAATCATTTTATAAGATTATCAATATAAAAAATAATATTAGTTAATCAATTTTTCAAAAGAATCTGATATTACATACAAATTTAATAGTTAAAATTAAAAACATGTCTTTGTTGTTAACGCATCAAAATAAAGAAATCTCAAATTATTAATAATTTATAAATATCAAGAAGAGAACTTTAAGAACACTATTTCTGAATAAATTGACATAAAAATAGGTATTAAATGGCAATATGAGCGTATTGTAAAATATTAGGAACTTTCTGTACATCTATTAAACAATTTATTGATAAATTGTCAGCACTTTTTCATAATTTGCAGTATATAATAAATAATTATGTATATGTTATCTCTGAAATACGTTACTTAATTAATATTTATAGCTAAATTACTGACAACAATATCAAGACGCACCAACAATTTGCAGATATACGAATATATTCAAACACCATTATATTAGAAGTCTTTTAATATTTAAAAAGTTTACATTATTCTTCGTTAACTATTGTAAAGGTGCAATATGTAACAATATGCGCAAATTTTGATTTTTTGTCATATATGTGGAAAGAAGTTGAAAGGTACAACGACGTGCGATTAGCGCATGAGACACATTCAACATATGAAAAATAAATGGGCCGCCGATTGCACGATGAGTGGTTTAGCATTACTTCATTATGTTACTATTAATAATTAATTATAGGTATTCTAAAAAACATTTGTAGGAAAAAAGATGAAAGTTAGATTCCTTGATTTCATTACGTGGCCTTATCCCGTGGCCGGATTTATGAAATAGAAACAATTTTTTTTTTTTGAAGTCGTATTTCACCATTCCAATAAGCAACACAACGAAACAATGAAGGACTCCTAAAATTTAACTAGATTTAAAATCAAAACGTGATGGATTGAATACGCAGCTCGCTCCACTTCCGACCCGTCGCGCCGCTAGCACTAGACATCATGTAATCGTGAGTACCTGTTTTTCCTAGTCGGTTGATAAGTAAAAGTTGAACCATCATTTTAATGCTCGATGTCACTCGAGCAACTAATCGACAGATATCAGCAATATGGTTCAGAATAAGTAACCGTCACCGAATCGATACTGATATCGGCGCCAGTTGGCGGAATTTTCTGAGGCGCCTTCGTGTTCCTTCAGTTATTCGTTTAAAATAAATAATAACAAAATAATCGCATATCAACAGTTTATTATTTATTTGTGAATAATTTTTTTACAATAAATAGATATATTTTACCATAAAAATATCCATTTTTATGTCATAAATATTGTTAACGATATGTTAACGTAACGTAACAAATTGTTTTTTTAATTATTCCACTGAACTTCAATTTCAGCTTATAATTGTGTAGTGTCATTTATAGTTCATCATCTCACGAATAATTACACAAATAGTCAGGTCTCTTTTTTTCATATTGATGTTGAATAACATATTATTTTTTATTCGCCTTTACAAAAAACTTTCAGAAACTTTGAAATGTACGTACCAAAACGTATAAATAACTAAAGGCGGCGTAAGTTAGCACAAAAGGCCCTTTGACCTGTAAGGGCTAGTGAAAATGTGTGAAGGTGACAGTTCATTATAGTTATTCGTTTGTTCATTACTGGATAAAGTTATTTAGCGCAAATAATCCATCCCATTAAAGAGGTGTTAGTAACATTGTTTGTTTCTTTTGTTTCCAAGGTTCGTGCCTAAGTTCAACACGAAATGTAATTACAGCAATTGGTACATTGCACTTGATTCGAATTCGAAAGAAGTAGAACGCAAAATTAATTTTAAAAATGACTTTTTGTTAAAAGTCAGTTTAAAAGAAGATGGTGTAAGATACTCTAAATTATTTTATAATGATGGTATTTTGTTTAAATTTTACATTAGAAGTGAGCTCTCGGTGAATTTTAAAACGATAAATTGTTAATATGTATTACGAAACTGAAGTATATGATTATAAACTTTTTCATTTTATCTTATGTACAACCAGAAACTAAAAAGTAATACAAATGTTAATACGAGTATTTACGTACAATCGTAAATATTTAAATATTTTATTTAAATGCACTTTTCTCATAGTTTTCAACTATTTGACGTGCATTAAACACATGTTTTTTCCTCCCCTAGATTCCATAACCAATGCTTGATGACCAAGGATAATTCACAATATTTATCTCGTCGTTAATAAACCTAGTGATAAGAGTATTTTTTTTAGCATCCAGGTCATTATTGAAAGTCGAAAATCATAATACTTAAGCGGATGTCAATTTCACGAGTACAGGAGTTTGCTTACATCTCGTTAACTTATCGATCCTGTGGATATTCTATAGTTTTGGGTTTTATTCCATAAATAAACTATGGCCAATAGCTCTTTCTATTGTAAGTTGAAAGATTTTGAGCTTACTAATATGGGTTACGTCTAAGAGAATACGTCTGCCGTCCATTTGTCATTTCTGGAAAAACGTGCAATTCATATCAATGAGTCGAACCAAACAACAGTTTTAATTGTTTAACTATTGAAATATACATAATATTTGTTACTATTAAATAATCTTTACCGATATAATGAATCGATATTAGATCTTCCAAAAGAAACCAAATCATCGAAAATTTACAAATGAAAATGCACTATTCATTTAAATCTAATTAGTATTTTGACAATATTCTTATATTTGGTAAAAATACTGAAAACTGGCAGCATGTTTCATAATTCCAATACACAATATCAATATTTATTAGTTAGCCTAGCGCGCTGGAATCCTTTCATACATAATATTATTAGTTTCGCTTTGTATGAAATGTGATCATTTACACAGAAACACGTACACACTAAATACGAATATGAACTTTTTCATACGTCAAATATATACAGCCTGTGAGTGCATATGATGAGTCATATGCACGTATCGTAATGGCCATGTGCCTACGCAATTGTGTCCTCGATTATGTTCAAAATAACTTATAATTTTACATATTTGCCGCTCGCAGTCACGTAACATCTGGAAGGTTGTGTGCGTGTGTTCACATTTGACGTCGGTTATTTCATTCAAATCGTTGGTATAGAGTTTCGCATTGCATCCTCTCGAGCGATGCGTGGAGCAACGCCAGCACCAGCCGTTCTTCGATCTTCCGTAATTGTGTTTAGTGTAAGTGTAACCTTTGTGCAACAACATCCGGCACCCTCGCTGAGACCACAGTTCCAGGGCATCTATAAAGTTAACAATCGCATCATCAACAAATTGTACAGCTGTATCATGTTCTGTTAATTCTGCTATTATATGGACTTCCCACTAAACATGAAGTAACTTTAATGACGTAACTTTGACAGTTTCTTCGCCTATAATTTTTTTATAGTATTCCGTATATGCCTAGTCGATATATAGCCCTGGTATTTCAAATGTAGTTATACATATTTAAGCAACATTTCCAAATAAACTTAAGACAGCTCATCAAATATACTTACCCATTATTATATGAACAGCTATTCGGTTCTTTATGAACATGCTATTTGATATTAACCGTAAATAGTTAAGAATTCTTGAATTAAACAACGTCACAAGTATTTTTTTGTTTGACGCTATATTGATTGTTACCAAAGCCACGTAAAGCATGGGTGTCAGTTTGATTTTCTTGATTTAATAGGGTAATTAAACATTTTCTGTTCATAAATTAAATTAAAACTTTACTTTCATCTGAGGTAGATGAATGTTCCTCAAATTTATAATTCTCAAACGTTTGAAATTTTTGACTTTTGGATTTATAAATTATCATCATATACGTCATTACATTATTATACCATTTTTGGTGTATTTTTGTGTTTTAGGTACAATGAACTCAGTTATTAGCTTGCAGTATTATTCATTTGTAGGTGAATAAATGATATATCTATATAACGAAGCAGAAAATGGACGGCTGACTGCTGACTGACAACGCAAAGCAAACACAACTGAGTCTAGAAACATACGATTTTGCAGAAGGTAGCTTTTTATAATGTACACAAGAACTAAAATGTTTTTGAAACTATATCTGTAGAAGATGAAATTTGTACAGAAATACAATTAGTTTTGAAGTTTGAGCCATGGAAATAGCAAAAGAATTACGTTTTTCATGAATTTTGAAAATTAAGCCTTAAAAGTAGTACGTTGAAACGAGTATGCGTGCCGTTGGTTTTTAAGTTAAGATCATAAGAATAGCTATTTGGGATCTTCCATATATATGTAAATACATGTTTCAGTGTTTTGGCAAGTGTAAAGAAATATCAGAATCAAGATCTGAACAATCAAATACGATCAAAAAGCTATAAAAAAAAATCTGGAATTCGGTTGATGTTATTGGCCGACATCAAAATGTTTTCCGCTATTTTCAAGCGCGAAGAGACAATAAGTAAAAATCTCTGACATTTGCACACACGCACCACACGTATACACCAGACACAAATAGTAAATACCTCAAAACGTCGATATACTCTGTGGATGTACTGTAATAGTAACTTTATTTTATTAATTTACCTATGCGGGCAAGAAACAGTCATTACATCTGCAACCTTGAGTGCCAAGATTAAATATATACACTAGGCATTTTAAAAAACATTATCATACGAGAAAATTAAATGTGTTGTGCATCATTCAGAGGAAATATGGACAAAAAAACTTCACTTGCTTTGCAATATACTGCCCTACAAAGCTAACTATAGAACGTTTGAACATAAAAAAAATATTTGAGAAAATATCTAAACGAGATGTAGTATTGTAAACCAGGAGAGTGCTATAAAAAAATTGCTAGATGATTGCAGGAAGAGCGAATAATATAATAGATTAGGGCTTCTAACGGTCCTAAAAGGAGGTTTGTACTGTATTTGTCATACTAAATGAGGGAAATCAATCATACCATTGAGCATCACAAACAGAAACGTGTCAAATCAAATGACGTCTGCGCAGGCCTAAACGTAGCGCATTATGATGTAGGGAGTCCTTATAGTTTGAAAAATGATATCGACATCTGTAATCTAATGTTTTGAGGAACATTTTCCAACACATTCTAGTGTTTTGTGTAGTACGGACTCCACACAGTACATTCAAAATCCATGAGTGATCTAACAGGATTAAAGTAAACATTTTATATGAGGTAAGTTTTTTTAAGGGATTTACGGGTTCCTAATAGAGCACTTACCTAGTTTGATTATTTTTGTGATGTGATAATAAAATGACTTATAATTGATAATGTAATTTATTTATGAATTTAATAATTTTCAGATGAAATATATATATATATATATATAGATTTTCAGTCTCTTGGAGACCTCTAGACCACAATATATATGAAATATGTTACCAAATAATTCAAAATAAAAAGAACACTATTTTTTTTCTGTCCGTTCGTATAATGTTACAGTAATGTTTCACAGTAACATTATACTAATAAGTGATACGCATGTTGTCACTTATACAGGTAACGCCTAAAACTAATTTTAGTCCCGATTTTTTTGTTTGTTGGTGCGTATTAAAGAAAAAACTACTTTAAGTTTTCAATTTATTTTCAAATTTCAATTCAACCATAAATGTGTCTTTTAAAGTCATAAAAATTTAAGAGTTTTTTTTTAACTCTTATTACAAACTCTACGAATATATACAAATTAAAACTGGTCAATATTAATATTACCCGTATTTATTTTTAATGTTAGCAAAGAAATGAAGAAAAAAACGCTTCGACATGTGAAATGGTAATTATTTCAGCAAAGAAAAATTGATCTCAAGCCCAACAAATCTCATCAGATAACTAACTGCCGATTCAACATTATAATTTAGCACATTCACCGTACGAGATCATAAAATGTTTCGGTGCAGCGTGATAATGACCTCGTTATATTCGTCGATGTGCATTTAGGCGGTGTACCCTTTGGAGCTGAGCGACGGGCAGTCCCAGCGCCATCCGTTGCACTGCGTCTTGTCGTATCTATGTCTGGTGCAAGTGTAACCTTTGTATAGTATATCATGCTGCTCTTTTTTCTCGACTGCAGTTTTATTACTTCTGAAGGTATTAAAACTGTCGACGTTGTTTATATTGTTGAAATTTTATTTGCGTTCTTACGGATATTAACAATCGCAGATAGCGTTCTTCAAATAGAACATTTTTTTGGTTCTAGAATCACGCAAAGATCGCGTAAAGCAAGACAAAGTTTAATAATAAAATTATATCTATATCATGTTTACCAGGCCACTGAGTTTCGATTGTATTTTAATTTAGTCAAAATTACGAAACTAAATTCTATTGACATACTTTTCTACCTTGGATCACGGTCATTGCTTTCAAGCGGCTCGAATCAAACAACGCGTCATACACAGTACAACGCATGAATTGAGGTGAATTGCCTGCGAATGATGCAATGCGCAGGTTCAACGCTCCCCGACTCATCATTTTTCAACCCCGCATTCTTATTTTACGCCATTGCGACGCTTAAGTAACTAACTTCATAGCGGCTGAGTTTCGTGCGTTACACGTCGGCGCTACCTCTGAAAACAGTGTACCGTTTTCCTTCTAATGATAATAATAATAAAACATGAATAAGTTGGATAAACTAAAAATAATAACAATAAT
Source organism: Eumeta japonica (assembly GCA_005406025.1). Classification (NCBI taxonomy): domain Eukaryota; kingdom Metazoa; phylum Arthropoda; class Insecta; order Lepidoptera; family Psychidae; genus Eumeta; species Eumeta japonica. The sequence continues at coordinate 77,936 of BGZK01000599.1, read as the reverse complement.
ATTAAGTACCTTGAATGTTTTACATTACTAGTGATCTAATAATAGTATTGTTTTTGTCGTTGGAATTTAAATTTTGATTAGTTAGAACATGACAGTAAAATAAACAAGTATTTTAATAATAATAACAACAATATTCTTTTGGGTATATTCCGTATCCATATTTTTTTATATTGTGATTTTCTAATATTAAATGATTTGGATTGAAAAAAAAATGAGTATAAAACGAATTGTATAACAAATTTTTATGATTACAGAATGAAGCAACTTCAATTTCACACGGTACCGGTTTAGTATTTATTGTTCTAAAAGATTGCAACATTGGTTTAAGTATCAAAGATGTTTTTAAAATGTGCTCAAAAATAAAAGGTATTGGTGAATGTAATAACAATAGTAGCTTATCGCATTTATAAGCAGTTGCAATCGTTGTTTCATGCATTTTATTGTAGCTGAATCACGTACGTGTTTAGAACAAAATTCAGGTAGTTATTCTAAATAAATAACTTTCATTTAGAATAACTATCACTTATTTCTGAATTTAAATAGAAGTATAAAAGTATATATCTGCTTTTATTTAGATTTAACTAAAAGCAGCACATATATGTTACTTTTGTTTAAATTTAATATAAGACGAAAGTTTAAAAGAACAACTCATTAAGGAAGATATTGTAGTATATTTATTAACTAGACTTATTACAATAAATAAAAACATTTTTCTGTATTATAATACTTTATTGTGTATGACAGATACACGGAAGCTTTTTTCTCTACTAAAAGCAAAACAATGTCACTTCACAATTTACTATAGTTATTGTATAAATATAAAATACTGTATCAGATTTTTAGACACATGTAGGTATCTAAACTTAAAGGGTATATTAAAAGATCTAAATCTTTATTACAGAGATTCATAACATCGTTTTACATGAACACGGAGATATGGATACAATTGCACAAGTTGCATAAAATAATATATAACAAGTAAAGAGCCACAAAACGTAGAAATCAATTAATCAAGTTATAATAACTTACGTGCAGAAATGAAACAACATTTACACGTTAAATTATCAAAGCGATAAATCACTCGAATCTGTTGTCCATTAAATTTACCTCTAAGTATTTATTTAGTAATTGATTACTTCAATAATTAAAAAAAAAAATTGAGCACATATTGAGCACTTTGGCGCATAAACAATAACATAACTAAAACACATCGTCAGTTTCCTATTTCAGATCGCTAAATATTGCCGAATTTTCGGTGACTTTATTTTGTCCATTTATATTACGACTGTTCCTCCCCCTTGTTGCATCTAATTCTTCTTGTCCATAGTGCGCTTTTGGTTCTGCTATCTGCTTCTGCTTGCTTCTTGCAGCTATATCAAGCACGGTTGTTAGGGATATTGTTGATGTTTTATATAGTTATTAACTATTTATTTTACTCTGAGACTTCTTTGTCTTGACGATATAACAAGCAGGTCCATAATACAATTTAATAAGCTAGATAAGATATATCCTCAAATATACAACTGCGAACTACTTGCCGTAGCTACATCACCTTAAATAATGGCATACAATAATTTATGGCTAGATATAGACTTTTATATTTCATAATTACAACGACACAGATTAAACTTAATTAACTTCCAACAACGCGTAAATATTACACAAGAAAATTTCAAAATATCTAAATATTCATATACATTTTGTTACATTTATCTATATACATATATAGCGAATTAAAGGATTTTTTAATAATCAGTATCGATAATTAGCTATTCGATGAGATTTGAATTATTTACTTGTAAAATTTTGCGATTCGTTACATTCTTCATTATCCTGGGCGGCAGTTAACATTTCGACGAGTTCGCTATTTGTGTAGTCCGTTATTGATTCCTGAGATGGTTTATGTGCCGATCGTTTGTTTCTGTAAGTCGATCTCCTTATCAATTTGGATTCACTTCGTTGAGTAGAATTTTTTAATATCTTCTTGATGAAATCGTGGCAATCTACCAGGGTGAAGGTGTTATCGCAAGTGTTGACGATTTCGAAGAAAAAGTTGATGGTGTTCTTGAAGGTTTGGAACGGTATTTTCATCCCATCATCGCCACGGGACACGCCGGTCCATGAGCATTTCGTAAGGAATTTGCGGCAAAACAGGAGATCTACCAGAATGAAAGCGCAATTACCGCCTCTTCCACTTTTGCACACCAATGAATATTTTTTTAAAAGAAGCATTTTGGTCTCTGGGTCACGGAGGTTGGCTTCGAAGGTTTCGAGCGCTTCCAAGCTGTCGATCGGGTGGTTGTGCGCGTCATTTAAGAATTCATATTCTACGGGATTAACCAAATAGCTGTGACTTTCGACTTCTTTGAATTTAGACGTGAACTCATTTATTTTCCGTATTATCCTCTGCTGGTTGCCAATCATCAACTTTTGATTCTGTAGAACTTTCGACACAAAAGATTTTAAATTTGAAGCGCTCTCAACCGTGACATCGACGGGCTCTTGATCTTCTGAACCTGTCACGCTTTCTATTGTAACCTAAAACAAAAATATGAACTTTCCCACATTCAAAAATAAAGAAAATAATAATAATAACAATAAGTGATAAAGTCAGACACGGTGGGATGGCAACCAATATAATGTAATTATTTTCTGTTAATAAATGGATTCGTAATAGCCTATAACTTGTATTCGTTAGTTAATCCATTTGCAAAAGAAAAAACCGCTCAGGCACAAGTGGGTCTGGCACGATCAACAAACAGATTTGACAAATCTTCATATGACTTTTGCTATTCCATTAATTTACATAATAAATTATTCAATTTAGATAATATAATTCTATAATGAAATGCAACCGAAGGATATCTATATTCATCAAGTTTAACTTTTATTTTCTTACTAAAAAAAACCCAAGGTAACATTGATTTCGTCAATGTACTTTCTTCATATCTTCATAAAGGGAGGTTATTTCGGATACACGCTCAGGGGCGCCATTTTAAATGTTTTTCTTTCAAAACATCGTTAAGGAAAACAGCAAGTTGGATAACACCACTATTTTTTTCCAATGACATTGTAAAGAGCTTTTGTTTGACAATATACGTAATGATCCCAATTTTGTATTTTTTTACTTCGCATTAATAATTAATAATTGCTACTAAAATAACAGTTTCATTGAAAGGAGAAGTATACACTTTCATACAGTCTTGAGCTTCGTTGTATATAAAAAGATGAAAATTTGTGTCAGAAAATAAATAATACAGTCTGCTAATAAATTTCAAACGGAAATTGTGCATGTTTTGGCAATAGTGTATCCGACTTAAAAGAGATGTAGTAAAAAGCGGGTTATGTAAAAGCTTATTCATTAAATAATAACCCAGTTGGAAAGTACGATTGATTACTTTTTATATAAACCAATGTTAACAATTTTTTTAGAATAAAACGGTGATACGGAACTCACAAATCATAGATGTAATATATCGATATGTAATCGATAGGGGCCATAATACACGATATGCATGATGAAATACAAAATAATGAGTCCATGTCATAGATATAAGAGAATTTTTTTGTGTCGGGTATGATAGAAGAGGTCGTAAAGTACGATTAGAAATTCATGGAGAAAGCAGCGGTAAGAGATTAAATTAATAAGACAATGGCAAAAAAACTTAAAACGTAAACGTATCATATGAAAAAAAATGACGTATTATCATAGAGTATTGAAATCTGAAAGCCATCATCCGACAAAACAGATTAAATATAGATTTAAAGATTGCAACAAAAATTCATCGAGTTTAATATTTATTTTTATTGTTTAGTTAGATGTTTCAATTTTTTTAAATAATGTAGTATGTTTACTCAATTTAAATTATTTTGATTTAATTTACTATATTGATTGTTGTTAGCGTTTATTTATTATTAATTTGTTTGAAGTACTTTATAAAAATCGAGTATAGATTTCGCTAATTTATTATAGATTTTTCTTTTTCCTAATTGTAAATTGGGTTGATATTTTACAATCTTAAATTAAAGAATATAAGGCTTTATTTTTTACACTTTGACTCAACTTATTACATCTTGGTCCAGAAATGCCCGACTCATTTCGACTTCAGAACCTCGTACCTGTGTTTGGTCTAGATATGCCAAATATAGATAATTAACAAGAATATAAATTGCTGAAAAAAAATCTGTAATAAATAGACAGAGAGATAGTCACAAAAGTGTTTTGTTTTTGTAATTTGGCGACGGAACACCAGAAAGATTTATGACAATTTTTAAAACAATGCATTTACAATAATCCTATAGCACAAATTTGATAAGCAAACATGACTATTTCCTATATAAGCAGACATAATTTTTGGGTCCGTGGGCTTTCGCTTTGTCTAAGTAGGCACACTGTCACGTCCATGGAAGTTGCATCGTAATGGTGATCTATATATATCTTAAATATCGTTCGCTTGTTAGAGCTTCAATTACAATGACAATATTCATTTATGTATGTACAATAAAGTTAATATAATGAATTTTCTTTCTTGTAATAATAATGTAATGAATCTGTTGTTTATAGTTATAAATGCGAAAGTTAGTTGCACTAAAATAAAGAACGCGTGTAATGAACATAGGCCGTAAGATTTGACAGGTAAATGTGTGGACGATTTGTCGAATCCTTAATACGAAACTCCAACATATACATCTCGAAACCACTTGACCAGCCTTGATCGGATTTGGTTCGTCACAGCAGTTTCATCAAACAAGCGAATTTCTATTCACTAGTTTAACATCTGTCGCAAAACGACCTACCAGCATCCTCGATTATTCATCTACACACTTCTAATTCTCATAATTTTGTCGCGGCCAAATGAACGGTTTCTGTAAACAATACTGACTGCTACTTTAAAAATTGTCGACACTTACAAAAGGTGGCGATTCTGACGACAACTCATCCACTGACCCACGTTCCCTTCTTCTAACGTTTGTGAGCAATAATGGATCACGATTTTCGCCCGTGTCTCGAGATGTGCGAGTTTTTCGCTCTGAAAATAAATATAAAGGTCAAAACGAAAAAATTGAAAAGTGTATTATTATTTGGATCCGGTAGTTATTAATTGAAAACACAATGCATCACTGGAATTGTTTATGTTCATTGTTTGTTATGTGAAGAAAATGAATTTTATAATATACCTACTAATATATATATATATACCTACTTGGGTTATTTATTATATTTATGTAATAGATTGCCAATATTTGGCCAGTTAATGGTTTAGGGGCAAAAAGATGTGGTAATAAGTGTACCAATTTTATATTATCATACTTACATTTAGATGACACAGTTTCCTCGCTGATAGAAAATCGACATTGTTCTAGAAGAAATGAAACAGTGGGATTACATTTAGAGTTTTAAGTATTTCTTTTTGTGAAAAAAATAATATTTACGATTACACAGTGTTACGAATAAACAAAGTAGTCGCATATTGCTGTCTATTTATCGCGAGGGGTTATCAAGGTGACATTGCAAGGAGACGAGCGTCGGGGTACATTTGTTATCAAACACACATTACGAGGTCACCGGGGACAAGCAACAAAGTCGGTTTGCGATCTGTAACTAACGACGTTATTGCAATATCGATTAGTCTGTTTACTGCTTGTTATTTTATATGGTAGTTTATTGTTGTTTAAAAAAATGTTGGTAATCGCTATGCCATTTTTACAAGGGGTTTTATTATCATACATGTAACACAATAAAAAATAAATTAACAGCGAATCATAAAAATATAAAAATGAGAAGAGAAAGATTAAATTTAGGTACCTAACCAAAAGAAGGAAATACGATGATGATAAAAGAAAATATAGCAAATAAAAAAATACACATGGATGTGTATCGTAACCGAAACTATTTTTACAAATACTTATCTAATAATATTGGAGGGTAATCGATGTTGAGTATTGTACACAAAAATGGACTATAAGAGAAAAGTTGAAATTAATAAAGGGGTTTTCGAATGTAAGAAAAAATCAAAGATCTTGTGCACTACACGGTCATCAAAGGATTTTTGATACTTTTAGAAGCGTTTTAGTAACAACTTTAACAAAAATTTTACTAGTATCAAAAGCCATTGAAGTATAGAGGTTGGAGCGACTCAGGATAGACTATCAAATTGTAATTGGTGGAGTTTGAAGCGAAATCGACAAACGGTTAGTAACGAATCCCCTACGAGGTGATAGCAAACTTCTGCTTACTTCCGCAACATATTTTGTATAACAATGAAGTTAATATTCCTAACTTGTTCGTACTGTGCGCAAGACAAAACTGTTTATGGGAAAGGTTTAATTGGCTGCTGACTAAGAAACTGATCATTTTAGCGTCACCCATTGGCATTATCTGTGCAAATACACGTTTCCATTATTTGTGTCAATTTACCAACCGCTCGATTGCTCGCTTGCTCATACGCATTTCGAAGTATTTGGTTAGATTTTTGAGTTTTCCCGTCTCATATAACTGATTTTATATCACTGGTCTTGTTTCTTACTAACACTGCAGTGTAGCTCTAGAAATTTAAACCTCTTCTACTGAAAGAGATCAGCGTAGAGTTCCGAGTCGCAAGAAATATCTTTATGAATATGATAATTTGTGAATGCTCCATTGGACTGAATGTAGTTTCGATGCTCTCAGACAGTAGGGGGAAAGATTGTGGGACGGAAGGCCCATTGTTTCATCAATCAAGTCTGCTAATTGACAATATAACTGCTGCTGCTTTCGGAATCGAATACAATTACATACACATGTAAATATTAAAAAAAAAAACAATAATATAGGAAGATCCACAAATAAAGGTGGCTATAGAAATAATGTTACATTGAAATTCATGAATGAAATATTAAAATCATATACGATTGTGCATAATTTGTAACAATAAATTAAAGTATAGGGAGAAAACAAATTACTTTTACAATTGAAAATGATATTGTTTTATTATGTAAGTCGTGAAATACGTAACCGCTTCTCTCTGCGTTAAGTGAAATTTCCTCAGCTTGTTGATGGGTATCCCAGCGAGTTTCACGCTCCTCACCACCGATTCCTCGTTAGTGTCGTTGATTGAAGAAAGGGAGACGTAGCATTTTCCATTAGCCCTTGGGTACGTGTTCTTATTGTCACTGCGCATTCGTCAAAGGTATATGTTACGGATTTACGCCGCGAATTCTTAATGAAAGTGTTTCGGATGCTGCAGGTATTTTTGATTGATGTCAATAATTTGTTAATCTGACGCTCTTTCCTACTTTTACTCTCTTTTCTACGATTTTCTATGGACCACAGATTCATTCTATTTTCATAGCATCTATTTACTGATTGTAATATCTATTGAAGAATCAATTAAAAAAATTCAGTCTTTCTTTTAAAACTATCCATCAAGTAGTATGGTTTTAGCGTTATCATTAACTACATTCTCGAAAAGCATCATAATATAATATATTAAAAGTGGATTAAATTTTATCTTGATCTAAAATAAAATAATATTAATTAGAATTAAAAATGTTGCAAACTTGCGCAACTGATTACTACTGTGAACTGATTTTCGTTCTAGCCGAGTATTACTCTTTTGTAATGGGCAATCTATTTGAATGATATTACACCCTTTAGAAAAGAAAAATTAAATTCTGAATTCAACTCGTACTTATCTATGGAATGTAATTCTATCGACTTTGTGGTATTTATTTCTGCAATTCCTAAAATATGTAAATGCACGGGAAATAATTGCAATACAAACACAACATTAAATGTTATGAAGCATGACTTTTTACTAGCGCCATTTATACTATTTAGAAGAAATTTCTTCATTTCAATAAAAGTTCTACATTATTGGTCGACTATGCAGAGCTTAGGAATTTGTTACCGAAATTTTTTTTTATCCAAAGTTTGAATATTTATATTTTTGCTTTTCACGTTAAGAATAAGCACAAAAATATTTATCAAAACTTTTTAATTTGTATTGAATAACGAAATAATTATTTCTTTATATTATTCCGTATTTAATATAATATTATAAATTCGTATTTAATAGCCTAATCATAAAATCCTGTAGTAAAAATCCAATAACAATTAGAAAAAAAAAAAGAGGTACAATATAACAATAAATCAAGAAGTTCTTCCGCTGGCAATATTTATACGTTAATTTATTACATTCATGTATTCTCAATTCTCTTATCACTAATTGTTATAATCTAACGTATTCCCCTCCAGAAGTGACGTAATATTTGACCGGATCATGAATGTGAGTGCCTATGACCTCAGTAATGCAATTTCGATCATCCGCATAGATACCAGCACGGCACCCTTTAGAGGAGCAATGCGTAGAGCAGTCCCAGCGCCATCCCTTACGAGTTTTTGAACGTTTGTAGTACGTGTAATCTTTCCACAGCATCAACATCTGACCGCGTCGTGATGTAACCATTACCGGTTCTGTAATATAATCTTATTTTATTTGTAACTAATAGGTTAAAGGCCTAGGCTATGCGATGAATCAATCACATAGACATGTGCCTTTGTCAGGGTTTTAACCGTAAGGGCCTATATAAGAAAATAAACATTTTCAAACAAAAGTAACTCCTTTATTTAAACTAGCCAAATCGATGTCATATCGTAAACAGGTTTCGATGTATAGATCGATGTATTTAGTGGATTCGGATTTCATTATAACATAAATATATAAACGTATTTTAGTTTGAACCATTACAACTAGTTAAAAAGGTGTTTGTAGAAATGAAGCTGTAATATAAACATTGCTATGATATCGCACGTTATTAAATTTCACGATTCTGTTGTACAAGCTATACTTTTAGCTGCTCAATAGACAAAGTAAATAAGTCAAATAAATAATCACACAGTTTATAAAATAATAAAAAACCGTCATAGACATAGCTTCGGGTTACACTTAAAAATAAATATGCAAGGGATATTAGCGTTCCAAATAGTTCGTGCATACTGTATTCAAATATATTACGTGATTATTGTCGTAATTTTACTTAACAATATTAGTGAAAGTATTGAATAAAATAAAAATGAGAATAATGTAATTCATAAGATATAATTTAACTTAAAAATATTTAGGTTTATTATTTTTGGAACTTCAAATGATATCTTAATACTCTTAACAACTGAGAAATGTTCTTAAGAACATACAAACTATTGTATATATTCAAGGTTATATTTTCTACAGTTGAAATAGCATGAATTTATTCAGATTGGCCTAAAAGGGATACACTAAAATTTGTCAGCAAGTTTTTGAAATAGAAATGTCCCGAGCCGGTTGCACACACAAGCACGACTCACGTTCCAGGTGTTGACACTTTCGTAATGTCTAATCGCAATCATACTACATTATTTGAAATTAAATGTACACGATGATTCATCTCACCAACAAATTAAAATGAGAATAATAAAAACTCTGACAAGTGCTGTGTGCATCGACAATTAAGACATATTAAAGGTATATGCCCCAGTGAGAATCAATAGGAACATTATTTTGAAGTTGAGGCTAGAGTTAGGGACATACCAGTCTAGAGCTTAGCAAGTCTCTATGCGTTAAAAATTCTAAACTACATTACAAAAAAAAAATATATATATATATATATATATATTCTCTACACAGTAAAACTAGTATATACATTTATCAATAAAAAAATTTAAGAAATCATAATATAAAGCACTAGAAAAAAATGCACGGGTCTCTAAATCTGCATCAGTTTAGTTATAAAATTCTGTAGGTAACCAATTCTGCTTTGTGCAATAAGAATTTTTTAAAATTTTGAAACCACTGATGAAAATTTGTGGCTCGGCTCTTTAAAGCGTTTTGAGTCATTATTTATAGTCTAATTTAATTTAACATATGTGCCGTCGTTGGTTATGTAGTACTTCGGCGGATCGTGGTTGTGAAAACCCTTTTCGGTGATATTATTATCAGAATTCGTATAGATGCCGGCCCTACAGCCCCTCGAATTATGTGTGGAGCAATCCCAACGCCAGCCGCTCTGAGTCTTGCCGTACTTATGCCTTGTGTATGTGTAGCTTTTATACAACAACATATTCGATCCGCGCTGCGAACGCACCACTGTGACACCTGATGAATTAGTTAATAAAAAAAAAATCATACTTTTAGATTTTTCATTTCAAGTGATACGCTTCTTTTGTTAAGGAATGTAAATATCCACACACAAAAAATACGCACTTCATTATAAACATCTGTGTATTACACCACTTTATAGCATATATTAATAGCAGGATATATAATAAAATAATTCCAACATAACTTTAGTTAAATAAAACTTTTGTTAAACAAAATTTACTAAATATGTAATAACGATTTTCTTAAAGCTACTAGGATAATTTTATGTATGTATTAAATCCCGTATTATTGAATTTCGGAGGTTGATGCTGATGTATGCCTCTGATGGCCGTAACCATGTTCCACTGGTTGGTGACGATGTGAGCTCGGCAACCCTTCGTCGTAGAACAATACCATCGCCAGCCCCGTTTCAGAGGGTGCGGATATTTTGCATATGTGTAACTGTTGTACATCAGCAAAGATTTACCGCGTCTCGATGTGATTTCTTTAACTACTGTAGTGCAGAAAAAAAAAACAAATGGAGATTACTAAACAAATATAACTTGGTTTTATAAATACATGGCGATGATTTCAGCAAACGTGTGAATTGAAAAACATATGAAAATTAAAAATATTATTTACTATATAACATAATTACACATTAAGTATACAATTAAATGTCTTAATTAATAACGTATATTATACACAATTAAGAACATAATAACAAAAAAGCAGTCCCTTTCACTATATGTTTTGTATTAAATAACAGGTACAATTAAATAAATTAATAACATTTGAGAATAATTACTTCCAATATTATTTTTAAATTTCTTTTAATTAAACGAAACTGTAAACAGCCATTAAAAGACATTGTTATTATTACACAAAATTTAAAATTGCAACAAAAGTGCACAATATTAAAAACAATGGTGCAATGATAATTGTTATGCACTACAAATGTTTTATTTGTAAGTGAGAAGGCAAAGGTCTGCTTTAGGGTGTATTAGCTAGGGCGAAGATGTAACTGCTAGTACTCGTAAAAGTTAACGTCCCGCTCGCTCGTGATATATACCAAGCATTGATTTTAACTAAGAAATAAATGGATACATTCACTAATTTTCAGTTCTCAGAAGTCATTACTGATACGCTGCACTTAATCAATAATCCGATAAGTAATAGTAAGACAACTGAAATGGTTACTCCATACTAGTTGCTAAATTAAGGTGAAATACATCGCCAAAATCTAGTCAGAAAATTCGCATTGAAAATAATTCGAATATATGATAATGAGTGTCGACGTTATTGTAATCTACATTTGGAGAGTCATACAGTTACTTTAGTTAGTGAATATGCACATTATGTGCAATCGATGCTTGTGAAATAGACGTGCCAAATCGAAATCTTTCATTTATATCACTATTTGTATCGTTAATTATTATTTTTATTGTTGTTCTTAACAACATCAGCTGTTTCGAAGTTGATACCTTCTTGCACTTGCTGTTTAATTACAGAAGTCTTGTATTAACATACAGATAACTAATAAATATTTGTTTTTATTTAAGATACAAGCAAAAGTTGAGGTTTTTTAAAAATTATACTCAAAGTTCAATCTAAAAAGAATCTGGTCCAATTAACTAATTTGGAGATACTTCGTTTTTATAATCTAATGTCTACTTTCCATAGAGGTAAGTTTCCAATGATCGCAGATTTCCACATGGTACAATTTTTGCATATCTCTCTCGCTTCAGTGATCTTCCGTAAATAGTTTCATGCAAACTTGTCGGTATCAAGTGCTTAAAATTTGGCCCCTTGAATGTCTATCTTTCAAAGAAACTTTATATATACCACGCAGGGTTTGCATTTCCGCTGCATTGATTCTACTATCATAAACGCAAGGACCAAAACTCTATTATGCATAGAGAAACGCGCTTGTCGTGAGACACTTTTACTTATTCATATTGGCAGGCAAGGCCCTATTCACTTTTTTCACGCATTTACATTATTTTAAATCTTTCTACTTTGTTTATCGTCATCTGTAAGTGTGACCCAACTATAACTACAAACAAACCCAAGTATACAAACCTTTTAATTTATCCACCTCGCCCACCTTCCATAAATATATCGCATTCAGTTAATCTTTCGCTTCTTAAAAATACGATGACCTTAGATTATGACATTTACTTTTATGCCTCTTTCTTTAACAAAATAATTCATTTTCTTTGTCATCCCCTGCAACTCGCATTGACGGCGCTAAGATTACTTGGCCTTCATCGTACAGGAAGCATTTGACAGACAGATCACCTATCGTCCTATTCACCTATTCATACTCATGCTCTTTCAAACCATCCATTAATTATTAAATAGTCACAGTAGAGCTACACATTCCTATCTGACACTTTTACGCATGTTAAACCAGTCTGTGCATGCCCCGTCTATCACAGTGCCGGCACAGGAGCCTCTGCATAAAAATTACAGTGTCCCCTATCAATCTGCTACTAACATTACTTGCATGAATAGTTTTCCATAGACCAATCATTTTCACTCTATCATGAGCTTTTTCTAGACTTACGAAAGTACAATAGACTTTTTGAAATTAGGTCAAAAACTTTTCCGTTAGTATTTCGCAAGGAAAAAACTTCGCCTGTACATCCCAAAGCTTTTCGAAATTCAGTTTGAACATACCATATCTCACTTTCAATACCGTTCAATAATGATTTTCGGATACAGTTGTTAAAACGCTGTGATTTATTCGGTGGTCATTGCATTGCAAATCTGTCGTGAGCTCTCTATGGAGGGGTAAAATCATGATTTTGCACAACTCATTAGATACACTATGCCTTTTCCAGCATTTATTAAAGGGCTGGTACAGCAGGCCTACCGTTATACCCCTGCACTCCCTCAGCATCTCTGGTGAAACTACATCATATCCAAGATATCTATAATTGAAATATAACATTATTCCAAATTTTATTATATAAAAAAGGTGAACAAATGTACGCATTTTTCAAATTCATTTTTATTTTCAACACTTTAAACAATTGATTAATAAGGTCAATGAATTGTTTAAAGACATACCGAAATTATAGGGTCAATCTTTATTTCGCTGTAGTTGTTGGATTGCCTTATTTTTGTATAACAATGTTTACGACCAAACAACTAAGGAGGAATTCATACACTACTCACTGACGTTTAAATTTTGACATATTCCCCGGTCGACATCTGTCTATATGTTGAGGGCGGATGACAATGTTTCCCTCTCACGTCAATTAAGGTGCCGTTAGAGTTGGTGGTGATACTGGCACAACATATACCGCTATTGGAACAGTACCATTTGTTACGTGAGCGTGCCTGTTTCCTATAAGTGTAACCGTTATACAACATCAAAGTGTTACCGAATTTCGACTTTATTTTGACGGCACCTAAAAAAATAAATTCATTTTAATGAAGTCGTCAAGCGCAACGTTTACCTTACACGTTTAATACAATAGGAATTGTTCAGTGGATACTCAACAATTCATATGGTAAAACCAGTTGGAGTGATACTTACTGTTTTTATTATCATTTCGTTATTTACTTTCTGTATTACCTGTTTGCCTGTTGGGCACAAATCGATATTAAACTACACCAAGTACTACACATCACAGGTCTGCTATTAATTGTGTCAATTGTATTAATTGATGTCACTATCAATCCTAATCTCGGTCTCTGTCGTTCATTGCATCAATTTCGAGCCTCGTGATTTCAACGTCGTCTCACCGGTTAAGAAGGTTATATTGTAAACGATTCAAAAGCAGCATACGTGAGAAAGATATCCACTCATTTATTCTATGTTAATATTTTTTTGTATCCTTAAATGTTGGTAGCCTGCCACTTAACACTGAAAACCAAAATTATAAAAACATAATCCAAATTAGTTTTGATTTGGCATAAGTATAACACCAATGCCTGTTTGTTCACCCTCGAAAGCTCCGGTGGTCCTAATAACACACATTAGGGTCTTTCCAGACAATAATTATGTTATAAATGTAAGCATAAATCGGCGATTTGAGACCATACCATAGGCCACGGGCGACATCTAAACGAAATCCTGTCTCTTAAGTTGAAAGACTAAGACAAAATCGCGCCAAGGGCATCTATATAGAAGATTATTGTATTCATTCCAGTTTTCTTTCATAAATTGACAAATAAAAAGAGAATTGTACATAAGGAACTTTATTTTCTGTCAAAATATGACATAAATGTAATACAGAATCTAAAAAAAAACATCAACGAGACATAAAAAGAAAATATTTTCACATTCAATAAAGTTTATCTAGATAGAAATATCTAGATATATATCAAAAAATGCAATTAAACATAAAAATTATATATATAATTCTTGTTAAATCTTATTTCCATTCTCATATAAAGTGAGATCTTAGTTTTATAAACTAATTATCCGTTATGTTAGCCGCATGCGGCCAACTTTATCCAGACCTCAGGCGACTAGCGCCTACTCTTATTCGTAAAAATTATAATTCATAGAAATATAATTACGTTTAATGCATTCAAACAAAAAAAAAACTTAATAGTTCAATAAAGTCCATAAAACCCGCTCAAAACCTTTTTTTGGATCCGCGATCCATAATATTTAGTTTTATATAAAAAAAACATATACATGACACATATGCAACTTCGATGTCGTGGTTATAGCGACACGTCACGCCGGCGATAGACGACCCAAGTTCGACGTGCGGCCGGAAACGCCTGCGATACCTCCGAACTGCCAGCAACAAACACGTCGTCACGCCGCGTTTGAACCTAGACCCTCCGCGGTCCTCGTAGGTCGCAAGTTATCTAATCTTTGGTGTGACATTGCTTTTTTTTTTTATAAAGGTACCTAAAATTATCCCTCGCAATCCGCTCACGTAAATTGGCATGTCACATCACTACATTTATGTACTTGCATTTGTGAAGTGAAACTTTTAGGTACGTAGGGAGTAAATTTAGTATGGTATTTAAAAAAAAAAAAACATCGCGTTATCCCGTCGCGTTCTCCCGTCACGAGGATCTTTATATTATATTGATTGCATGTATAACAATAATACTATCATTAAAAAACCAAGTTGATTAATAATAATAAAATTTATTACATTATTTGTATTTATGGCCCCGATAAATTAGCTTTTGCATAAAACGAAAAAAAAATCTTTTGGTAAACAAACATGAAATAGAATAAAAATGATATGGAGCCCAAATAAGTTTCACTTCTTACCTCATACATTTGCTAATGATACTAGCACAGTTTTTTTGTTTTCACTTTGACATTCATTCATAACTCCACTGCTGTTCATTCCTAACTATAATTCGAAAATTCATTCATTTTTATGGTCCGTCGGCGTATGCAACTGATACTTGTACTTGGGTGGTTCATGGTTGTGCTCACCGACCGTACTCAGAATGACGTTGTTGCTGTCGCTGAGGAGTTTGGCGCGGCAGCCGTCGCGTTGTGCCCAGCACACCCAATGATAGTTGTTCCTCACTTTGTAATTTTTGATATACGTGTACTTCTTATAAACGACTAGCGTGTTACCGTTCTCGGACTTGGCGAATACCGGCTCTGCAAATGAACATTTTTAATTAGATCCTATTGGATGTTTCATTGAGTAGCCCAAACAGTTCTCTGTTAAAGATATGTGTATATTTATAAATGACTTTCACATTGGGAAAAAAATGTATCATTAAGTTTTGGAAGAATAAAGAAAAAACTAATACGTTTAAATAAAGTATATTTACATAAACAGTATCGCACAAAATTGTCACTGATACAAATGAAAATTAATTCTATTCTGTTTTATTTTACTTACAACGAGTATTGTCGTTTCTAAAATAATTAGTTGCGAAAAATGAATATTTTTATTCAAACATAACACATTACTAGCGCAAATTCAATTGTTGTTATAATACATTTATTAATGTAACAAATATCTGCCAAGAAAACGAGTAAAAATAAAAATTTATTTAAATTTATTTTAATTACACAATCGTACACCACGAACAATACGCATAATTTACTTAAATAATGATATCGTATCTCTTGGAGATTTTATTGTTTTGGTCTAGCACATATATACGTAAATATTTCATCGAATAATTATTTAAAACGGTATATTTTCCATTTTTAAAAATAGAACGTGATAAAAGCACACATCATGCACAGTATATTTATGACAGCTATAGGTCGTTAACTCCTATAACATCCTATTCATGAACGTCTTACAAAATAAAGGCTCGTGCGTATGCGCATCGTCGCTTTTGATTATTTTAAATTCATTATTGACGCAAATGAAAGCAGTACACCGGTTCTCCACAGGTCCGTGGCATAGCCATACGTTTTCCTTGTTGAAGCCGTTATCCTTCAAAAATACGTATCCGTTCACAACCAACAATGTTTTTTGCCGATGTTTCAACACCACGACTAATGAACCCGAAACAAAGATACAATACCATTAATGAGTTATAGCTGTCTATGTTTCTGAAATTATTTCATCAATATGATGAAATAATTTCAGGTAATATGATGACCAGTTTCCAGTTATGTGTCGATATATCAAATATTATTAATCTACGAAATAAATAGAAATGTGTCTATTTAAACCAAGAATAAGAAAGTAAAATTTTTACACTAGTACTACAAGCAATATTAAACTAAACTAAATTAATCCTTTTTTGTATGTAGCTAACGCATAAAATTTTCTCTCATTACAACATTAATTTTATGCAATAAATAAAACATCTTTCACGGTTGGCAACCGGTAAAAGTAATTTGTACGGTTTTTTTTAAACAACTTATGAACGTGATACAATTGCATTTTTTTTATTATTAAATTACTATTAAATTTTATTTATTTAATAAATACTATTAAATCTCTCAATGCTTATAGAATATTTAAATTTGGCTCAGATGAGTATATTAGATTATACACTTTAATGGAATCTGATTTTATATTCACATCGTAATCATGCAACAGATCACTATTCATAATCTAATTATACAAAATCACAATCACCAAAAACATAATACGAAAGGAAAACGTAAGTTTGAAGAAAAAATTAACATCACATAATTTTCTAATAAATATAATTCATTCTAAGTTTTTACATACACCCCGGAATCCATTCTCACATAGCTGGGCGGCTCGTGGTTGTGGTCGTAGGCCGATATCTTCTGCAGTTCCATGTTGTCGTTGACATAAATGCTGACGCGGCACTTCTTGTACGAGTAGCTGGAGCAGCGCCAGTGCTGCTGCTGGGTCCTCGTCCTCTTGCAGTAGTTGAACGTGTAACCGTCGACCATGAGCAAAGTCGCGCCGTTCGTTAAATGCATGACCAGAGCTGAAAAAAAGAAGAGATACGTTTAGTACGACTTACCATGACTACAATGACCTGTAAATGGTGCTGCATTCATAGATAATTGCACTATTTATAACCCGTAAATGTGACCGACGACGTGCATTCGTGGTTATAAAAAAAGACGCAAAAAATATTGATAAAAATATTTTAATATACCTCTAGGTGATAAAAAAAGCTACATTATGTAAATCACATAAAATATAAGATTGTTTTTTCCTTCAACGAAATTATCACTTACATTTTTATTTTTAAGCGTTTTTTTTATATCACTGAATATACGATTTACGTATATCTGTGTAAAACAATAAATTTTCATCAAAAGTTCAAAAAATATTGAAATGATAAAATGAAACACCACATTTATTCCTGAATAATATATTCTCAAAAACTTAACTATTTCTCCCATAGCCGTCTGTATTTTAATCTGCCTTTTTATAATATCACTAATATAGTTTACTATCCGGAAGGTGCCAAAATTTGTTAATGTTGTTGTTATATTACTTTATGACGTCAACAATTCACAGGTTGATCACAGCCCCCTGACTGGTGTTTAGGCTTGCGAATCGAAGAGAACATTATTTTTTAATGCTTTGCCTGCCCCAAGAAAATCTTGGTTACGACCTTGGGCGTCAAAAACTGCCGAACTTTAAAAACTTGGATGTCGGCACAAATCAAACAAAAGCGAGGCCTCGTCGTTGGACGTATGCGATAAGAATGGGACTTCCACGCCTTATATTTTGACATAAAATCCGTTTTCGACTCTGATATACGTCGGTGGATCATGCGTGTGCTCTTTAGTGGATATTTTTAGGACTTTCTGCAGCTGGTCGTCGACGTGTACATAGACGCGGCACCTTTTCCTGCGGGCTCCGGAACAGTGCCATATTTGAAATTTTTTTTGCACGCTCGACAAAGAAAATGTATAGCCCTCGATGCCGAGCAGAGTCGTACCGTTGACCAACTTCATTATTTCAACTGTAAAATTAAATTGAACGATTTCAAACACTTGATTTTTTACAAATCGAACGATTCATATTTATGTTGTAGACGCAAGCTAAATCAAAAGATATGTTCATATTATGAATTTGGTTATCGCAAAATTTTAATTGAACATCAATTTTTGAAAGTTATTACAATCATAATTCGTTTAGCAAAGGAAGCGTGAATCTAGTGATTTACAAAATAAGCAATATTATTCGTAAAATTATTTATTCCTAGGTTTTTTTTAACCAGTGACTCATGTTACCTATTTATATCGAAATGCATGGGAAACGAATGTTTTCTAGAAATTTCATTTCGTTGTCTAATTTTGCGAAGATTTCAAACTTGTCTTAAACAGAGTATATTCAACTTTCATACTGTTAAAACGCCAGTTTCCAATTCTCGCTGAGGGCAATTCAAAGTAGTCGAAAGTAACAGTGAGCATCCTCTATACTCTCACTGTTGACTACTTTTAACTACTTTTCGACAAGTTTCGTTTTACTGGACCTGCTTACACTGTCTTGGTTCGTGAAAAATTCTGAGCAAGAGACATAAAGGCTTGCAACAAACAATGTTGCTTGGATTGTGTAATACATATCAGTTCTCTGGTTTTAATGTCCTATATGACATCATACATTGCATGACTTTAAAAAGAGACTATCTTTCAGTCTTTTTCCTTTATAATAATAAAAAAGAAAAAGTGAAATAGTTATAGTTAATGATCAAGCCACATCGTGCATCTAACTGTATAAGTTCTACCACAAGAGGTCTTACTTTAGGTGCGAAGCGATGTGAGACCATACCCCATATCATTTGAGTTTAATAATTAATTACATCATGTACATAAAACTGGAGAGATATATGAAAGCCAAGATACCAACATTAAAAGCTAACATAAAGTCTATAGTTCAATTTAATGACTGGCATTATGTTAACTGGCATCGACCTTAACCTGCTCAAAATGCCTTTACATAGGACAAAGGTGCATTAGATTTAATGACTAAAATTTCAATACACTTCGGGTATTTATATTTCATTGAGATATACCAATGTAACAAGATGAAAATATTGTTACTGTTCGACATTATTATTTTATTAAAATTTCTAACTCGCAATTTCATGTCTAACTCGCAATTTTTAGCTTAACTTATTCAATCGAAATCCAATTCAATCTGGATACCGCTATCATTTCACATCTCAATATATATTCCACAGCTAGTCTTTAGATACTTGGGCGGTACATGCGTATGGGGGTGCGGCGTTACTTTCATCGATCGCGTCTCGTTATCCACATTCACGAAGACGCGGCAATGCCATCTGTCCTTGCCGGAGCAAAACCACCGCCGGCGGTTTCTATTCGACCTCGTATACGAATACGTATAGCCGTCCACCATCAAAAGCTTTTTTCCATTAGCCAACAGCATCTCTTTGACTGAAAATTGATGTATTTCGCGTTATCGGTTACACGTGCTCAAAACTTTCAAGGAAATATATAGCACAACACAACACACGAATGAAAAACAATAATCTTGTCTTTATTGCATTGTTAACTAGAAATTTTCCGAGAAGTTGTCAATGTTCACGTGAGCCTGGCTGCTGCGTCATTAGACATTATTTTAAGAAATCATTGGACTAGTGGGAACGGTGCAAAATTAAATTAATAAATTTGTGGTATATATATATATATATATATATATATATATATATATATATATATATATAGGTATATACAGTCATTCGACTGAGTTTTAGTTTTAATCCAAATTTCTCTATTGCACGCCTCATAAGCGGAGCGCATGAGGTAGTGTTCTACTCTCGCCTTACAAAAAACGAGTGATTTTTTGAACTTTAAATGTCTTTATTTATTACATGTTGCACTTGTAAAATAATGTATGCACTCAAACGGCAAGAATAATCACTGATTTTAATATCTGTAATATCTTCAAAACACATTTTGTTATAGAACATATTTTAAAAACTGTTTTAAAAATTTTTTTCGTGGACGTCGTGTGTCTGTATGTGCGGATCCTGTATGTGGTCACGATAACGAATGAAATACTTCACTAATCGAGTGTTTTTTTCATTCGCTTTAGTATGCATCTGAATAGAAGCCTATTGAATTTCACTGTCTAATTCGGTGTAGTTTAATTGATATTTAATAAACAAAATTTTGACGAGTCTTTTAGTAATACCTATTTTTTTATTAAATCTTAATCTAGAGAACATAAGAAACCCGAAGCGTGACTGTCTTTTTATTCTCAATGTTTAAGTAAAATTTTGACACCACGGTATTTTTTTAATTTATTTCAATTTTAAAAAAATGACGATTACGGTATAAATTTTTGTTAATATATAGAATTTAGAGTATTGAACAATGCATACCAAGTAATTTGTAATCATTCATAAGGAGTGAGCTCCAGTCATTCGTCGGAGCTGACATACACACTTTTCTTTAGTAAAAATGGAGTAACCGCTATGAGGCGTGCACTTTTGGATTTTCCAAATTTTTAATTAATGCAAGTAACTCATCTGCTGTCTACATACAGCGTTGATGAAGCCCATAAATATATTACAAAATTTGTGATATATTTATGGGCTCCATCAACGCTGTATGTAGACAGCAGATGAGTTACTTGCATTAATTAAATAGAGAAATTTGGGTTAAAACTAAAACTCAGTCGAGTGACTGCATTATAGTATTCGGATATTGGTCTCGTTGTTATACGTAATTACTAAAACGGAAATCACCGAAGCTAGTTTTTTTCTACTAGTACATGCGTGTAGATAATTATTTTTTATATGCAACGTGCCAAAACCCACGACTTGATAAGTCGACGGTGGATAATATAAATGTACCGCAGGATAAATTTCATGAGTATATTACTTTTATCTGGATTATTCAAGTTACCAATTTTGGCGGCAAATGAATTTCATCCATTTCAGTTTTATTGCCTAAAAAAAATCAGTACGGTATGCAATAAGATACCTCTTTTAAAAGGTAATTCATATAGAATCAAACACGAACCAATTGGTATCATCAGCGCCTACTTCCGACTCAGTCGATTTCTTAAAACCATTTCAGTTTGCCATATAATAGGCCAAAAAATAGCCTTTCTTTATTTCTTATTTTTTTGGCAGAGTTCTTATTTATAGTCCTTTTGAATACGACGCCCGATGTTGATTACTACTCCCAGTTTCTTATGATATTCATTACGAGGATTCCAAACACAAATTTTGACCGTTAATAATTCTAAAAATTCGAAAACTCTATTATTTAATCAGTAGATTACTGAATCATCAATTAAAAACACGTGCACCTCCATCGCTTGGGTGTCGGGAATTGGGATACATGCGCCAGAGTAGACACTCACCGAACCGTCATCTGCATACCCTTTGATGCATGTTAGAAAACAGCCATCACACTGTAATCGATACATTGGAACCTATAGCCTACGACGATGTACTGAAAGGCAACTTGTTAATAATGGTTAGGGCGATAATTGGACGGTTCCACCAACGTGATAGCGTGTTGTTACACGTGATTAGCGTGCGGTAAACGCTAATGGAGCTCTTACAAATATACAGATATGAATAAAATAATTAACAGGGTGTAATCGATGCACAAAAATATCTATTTTATAGTAGTCCACAAATTTTAATATTACAACTATCGTTAATACAATTAATCTTATTAAAATACGGGACTAAACGGTGGGCTCAAGCTTAATCAACGTTTCCACATCGGTCAATGATCTTACGCCAAATACTTTCGGTGGTATTTGATGCATATTTCAAGGACATTCCTTATATATGTATATTCGTATATCGTATGAAGTTGATTATGGATTTTTCTGCAAATATTCATAATCTCCTTTAGCTAAAATTATGTACGATCAATATTGAAGTGTTTAATAACAATGCCTATTATTGCTATCGAATATGGAACATAATTTATTGTTGGGGTGTTTGCAGAGGTGACATTACTGCGGATTTAAGACTTTATAGTGAAACTTACCCTGACGTCAACAACTGGCGAGTCCGCAAGTAATAATGCGTGCTATATATCATCTATGCGATAATTTGACTTCTTTTAATTAATAATTTGAATTAATTCCGCCATCTGTACATCAGTGACAACATTAAGTGTCATTTGTAGGTATGTGACTAGTTAAATTCTTTAAAAATAATACATTACAGAGCCCGAGCGCGGGGCAGAATTCGAGTTCGTGACGTGTACCGCGAGCCAACGACCGCGCCCGCGCTTGCAGTCTGGTCGAGCATTCAATAGGATTGTGCCTCAATTTTTTGTAAGTATTTTTTAATGATGTATTTTTGTTACACTTACTTCTGAAAATATGTACTAAAAAGAAGGACATTATGGATAATTGCAAAAAAAAAATGCATAATCGATTCCATTCTTTATATATGTATACTGGGTGAAAAATAAGATCCGGCATTAATTCAAAATTCGAAATGTATATGTAGTTGGGAACACAATAAAAATTATTTTATACTAGAGAAAGGTAAAGAATTTTTTAAAATGTGTTTCCAAAAACTCGGTGCATCTTTAGTAAAGGAAGGGGACGTGCCCGCCTGGTAGGCACACGCGTCGGTGACGGGCGTGTGCGCCTCGGCAACTAACTGACAATGAAAACATCTTCTCTCCAGCAGGAGCATAACATGCAATTAAAAATTAATTGACACACACACTTCGCTTCTAAGTATTAATAAAATATTGCTTATCTACTTTTCACAAAATTTTGAGCACATACATACGATGCACATCGATGTCACTTTATGTAACCTCGCGTGTTTAATTTTGGCTCTCGCCTAGAGTTTAACACTACAACAATAGACACTTAGTATTGTATAGTTTCCTTGACTTGTAGCAGCAAAACAATACTCATCGCGCTTACCTTGTACAGTGTTGATTGTGGTTCGAGCATTGCTTGGCTAGTTTTCGACAACGTGCACGTACGTTGCAAGAGAACTTATTTGTATTACATCTTGACTTTCCGAATAAATTACATTTTGCATAGATACTTGTTTGTACTATAACTCCTAGTAGTCTAGTCTATAAGTTTAAAATGGTGTTAATTCTTCATACTATGATTAAAATTATGTGCTATAGCTCATTCGATCCGGAATGATGTCTAGATCATTGTGCTAAATAATTAAATCAGTCCATAAAAAATTCCAAAAGTTATAAACAATTAAAGACCTTCAGAAAATGGTGTTTGTTTGTAGGTTATTGTGCGAAAACTATATATATTTTCGAAATTTGAAAAAAAGATCCTTAAAGAGGAGGAAATTTACTAAAAAAAAGTTCCAACTCCCGGAACTGTACCTCCATTATTTATAATTTTAATTTAACGCTGAAAATAGCCCTCCGCGCATCATTGTTAGGTTGCGCGCACGGCCTCGAAAGCGAGTACGTTACTTAAAATTTTTTTGTAAGTACTTAAAGTTAATTGAAAAATCTAAAAAAAATATAGTATAATCTAAACACTCTAAAGAATTGATTCCCGTTGGAATTTTTTATAAAAACAAATTTTTCAATATGCTAGACTATTGTTAATTAACTAAATTGATTCAAACTACCCCCATCGTTCTAAACTAAAAAAAATGTTTAAATAATTGCCATAAGATTATTTTGCTTCGTGGAGCTCTACTTATATACATACAAAACAAGATTGCATCATTAAAGTTTTAAAAATGTTAATACTTTGTTTATAATATTTTTTTTAAGTTAACAAAAAAAGAAAAAAGACAATAATGTTGAAAAGAAATTTTTTTATTGTTTATTATTATATTTTCGTTTTTATGTCAATAAAAGACATTATTTATTGAAAAAAATATTTTTTTCCTCCATTTGTTTATAAAATCTTTATAAACAAATGCACTAATTTAATATTAAAAAAAATTTCTTAATAACTATTTTTAATTGTTTATAATCGTTTTTTTATATATTTGTTGCTTAAATTATTAATTAAGAATTATTTTTTTTATAAAATCATAATTGACCTTTCTCTACAAAACAGCAAAAAAAATTTTTTTTCTTTAACTATAGCATTGTTTATTAACTTTACAATTTGTTATAAACAAACTTTCAACTTTGTTTAATTTTTTTTCTGAAAGTAATAATAATTACAATAACGACCCCGTGCATTAAAATACCGAAAAAAAATTTATTCTATTTTTCATGTTATTTTGAAAATATATGTGCTACAAAAATTGCAGCAGCTGATCCATTTGTTTCCTTTAAAGCTAATAGAACTGGTTGCGCCGTAATTTGGTTGGTGTTTTGTGTTGCAATGATGACACATATTCCATCCTGGTTGTCATCATTGCCTATAACTTTTCCATATTGTGCCTTCCTACCCTCTCATCTGTTAGTACCGATCCGCCCGCAAATCGCAACGGACTACTCGAACCCCGCGCCCGCACCGCTACACATAATAAAACGCGTAGGAGACCAGTGGTGGCTACTCGAGGGAAATTGAAGTACTACAGGTGAGTCCTCTCTGTTTTCTATCCTTTGAGTGTGTCATTATTGTGAAACAAAATTTTCCAACCAGCGCAATTCGCCGCACCATTTCTTTCTGGTCCTTCGAGCCGGATATAAAATTTTGTTATTTTCATCTACGCGTAATTTACAATCGCATCGTTTATTTTCATTACTATTCAAATATAAATTTCTTACTCAAATTAAATTAAATTAAAATTAAATTATTTACTAATAATGACAACTACCCTCGAAACAAAATTATTCGATCGTAATGTACGACGAATACAAAGTAAAATTAATTCTTATTTTCAACATATCCAAAAAATACATGACTGCATTTCAAATTTACATTCCAACGAAAAGATTATGCAATATTTTATGGCAAACGCAAGCAATATTGATTCAATTCGCAAAAATTTCATATGCTCATTGGATGAATGTAATGAATTAATAGCATCCAATGTGGACGCCGACGAACCTAATTACGATTCATTGATTTCGTTCGAAGAATTATACTCTAACATAAAATTAAAATATAGTGAGTTATCTTCGAACCGAAACGATATGAACGCTAACGCTTCCGGTATGCAGGAATCGAAAAGTACATCTTATAAACAAACCCCTAAATTACCGCGTTTAGAATTATGTTCATTTAATGGCGAAATTGAAAATTGGCCTATTTTTTATGAAAATTTTCGGACTGTTATACATGAAAATAAAAACTTAACGGATGGTGAAAAGGTGCAATATTTAGTCGGCAAATTAACTCACAATGCTCGCACTATTTGCCAAGGATTCCTACCTACCGCCGAAAATTACTCAGTATTATGGAACGCATTAGTTAATAAATATAATGACAAAAAATTATTGGCGGCTTCTTATCTAGATCAGCTTCTAAATTTAAAACCGGTGAATGAAAGTACCCCCTATAATTTAGAAAGTTTTATTGATAAATTTTCATCTATAATTTCAGCTCTGAAACAATTAAATATAGATAACTTGACAGATTTTATTTTTATTCATATTGGTTCAAAAAAGATTGGTATAGAATTAATTAAATTATTCGAAATGTCTATGGATAATGAAAAGTATATGCCTACCTATTCAGAGTTCGTTGACTTCATACGCTCGCAAACGCGAATAATGCACCGTGCTCATAATATTGCAAGTAAAATGCAACCTTCAAGTCGCATAAATAAAAATCAGAATGCTATATCAAATAAATATAACGCGCCACGTTCAGATAATATTACTAAAACCTTTTTAAATACTCAGTATAATATTAATAAATGTGCTTCCTGTGGAAGGGTTGATCATTGTCATTTATATGAATGTCCAAAATTCATTTCGTTGACTTCCCGCGAACGCTATAATTACGTAAAAAACAACAAATTATGTGTAAATTGTTTAAGTAATAAACATGTTTTACGTAATTGTAAATCGAACACTAGGGGTCGTATTTGTAATCACAGTCATCATTCTCTGTTACATTTTGAATCTAATATGGTCGTCCCGCTTTCGCAATCAGTAAGTGACGCGGCCGCGCCAGCTAGCCATTCCGATCCCTCTTCATCTACAAAAACTTCTTCGATAAACGCAATATCGTTGTGTGCCTTCGGTAGGTCTGACCGCGCCGCCGCCGACACGGCGTCCGACGAGCGCCCCGACCGCCTACCGCTATATTGTTAGGTACGGCGTTAGTGGATGCTATTGATAATTATGGAAATATTCATACTCTGCGCGTACTAGTGGATAGTGCGTCGCAGAAAGATTTAATAACTGCCGCATGCTGTAAGACATTGAAATTGCAATTACATCCGCCATGTACTAGATTCGTGGCGGGTGTGGGTCACGTCACGAGCCCGGTAGAGGGCGTGACGTGTCTGACTCTTCGCTCTCGCTATGACGATTCGATACAGTTTACTATAAGACCTTTGGTAGTGGATCACATTACGAAAGAGTTGCCGACCGCTTACATCGATGTTTCGCGATTAAATTATTTAAATAACTTGCCGCTGTCTGATTGTCATTTTTACAAACCCGCAAAAATTGACTTAATAATAGGAAGTGATTTATTTGCGCGCATACTTCGTCCTAATATTATTTCTCGCTCTCCTGGAGAACCTGTCCAATTGTGCAATCGATACATTATTAGGATACGTAATCTTTGAGAAGCACCTACTATTGTTAAACCCGCGATATCTGAAATTCATACTTTTTGTACTTACGACTACGATTCTCTCAGTAATTGCTTGAATCGATTTTTTGAGTTGGAAGATGTACCCGACGCGTCTCCCCTTACATTCGATGAATCTGAGTGTGAAACGATTTATTGTAAACTACGCGCCGCGACGAGAGCGGCCGCTACCGGTGGCGCTGCCCTTCAAAGGTGACGTGTCGGCGCTGGAGACTCGACGCGCGCCGCGCAGCGCAGATATTATTCGTTAGAACGAAAATTATTAGTTAATCCTTCAATAAAAGGGGAATACGATAACGTTTTTTATGAATATTTAAATAAAGGATATTTAGTACCTGTCGCGAAAGAATCCAAGGACGATTCTAATTCCCAATACGTAATACCACACCACGCTGTCTATCGTTCTGATAAATCCACAAAGTTACGTGTAGTTTTAGACGCAAGTATGAAAACTACTTCCGGTTTGTCGTTGAATGATATATTACATACTGGCAAAAACCTACAAAACGATTTATTCAAAATTATATTAAATTTTCGATTATTTCCCTGTGGTATCAGTGCCGATATTCGCCAAATGTATTTACAAATATCAGTTCATGAAAATCACAGACGATTCCAAAGAATACTGTACCGATTTAATATTAATGAGCCTTTGCAATTATACGAAATGACTAGTCCCTACCTCGCCATCCGCACCGTCCGTCAACTCGCGGCGGACGAGCACTCGCGCTACCCCGACGCTGCCGCAGTCGCGGAAAGAGACTTATACATGGATGATTTAGTATCCAGTTGTCTCACTGAGCAGGATGCCGCTTTGCTGTCTAATGAGCTAATTGAGTTATTTCGTGCTGGGGGTTCGATTTAATTAAATTCTCTAGCAATTCCGCTCAAGTGATGTCCAGTATACCACATACACACCGCGTCTCTGATAATGTCGAATTTGACGCCAATGACAAATTAAAAATATTGGGGTTGCATTGGTTGCCAGCAAAAAGATGTATTTACGTTCTCTGTCGATTGGCAAACTCGCGAGTGCACTAAAAGAAATATATTATCGACCGTCGCTCGACTTTGGGATTTAATGTGTTACGTAGCTCCTGTAATTCTGTTAGCTAAATTATTTATTAAATGGCTATGGGAAAATAAAATTGATTGGGATGACACGCCTCCTGCTTCCTTCATTGTTCGCTGGCAACAGTTCGAAAATGAGTTACCGTTACTGCGCGATGTTCATCTGCCGCGGCACATAGGAGTAAAAGCACACTGCTTCACCTCCGTGCTCGGCTTTGCAGATACTTCCGAAAGAGCTTATGGCGGAGTCGTGTACCTTCACGTTTATTATCCAGACGATAACCGTTACGCACTTAATTTGTTAACTGCAAAATCTCGCGTCGCACCCTTACGTAATATATCATTGGCCCGATTAGAGCTTTGTGCTAATTTAATTCTAGCAAAATTAATGCGTATAATTATCGACACATACTCATCCCGGTGTGTTATTAAAGTTTGTGCGTTCACCGATAGTACAGTCGCTCTGGCCTGGATACATTCAACGCCCTCACGATGGCAGACGTTCGTAGCTAATCGAGTGACTAAAATACAGGATTACATAGCACCCGATAACTTTTATCACATCAGTGGCAAGGAGAACCCCGCGGATTGCTTATCCCGCGGCCTAACACCGTCGCAGTTGTTGAGTCACCCGCTGTGGTTCCCCGGCCCACGCTTCGCCCGCTCGTCGCCCGCCGAGTGGTCAATTTCGCAGTTCGATTCGAGTACTATAACCGATCTACCCGAATCTAAAACGACTACTTTTATTAATACCGCCGTTAAGCCGGACCCTCCGCTACTGTACACACTCGCTTTACGCATCTCGTCTTGGTCTAAACTTATTAGGATTGTAATTTATGTATTTAGATTTATTAAAATTCTGCCGCGAAAATTTGAAATTTCACATTTAGATGTTGCAGAATTAGCCGTGATCAGGGCTCTTCAAATAGTGTATTTCTCTGATGAGATTCGTAAAATTGAAAATAATAAACTTTTAGCACCCGCCTTCCGCAAGTTAAACCCTTTCTTACATAATGGAATATTACGCGTGGGCGGTCGACTTGAAAACACAGAATTGTGTTTCGACAGTCGACATCCCATTCTGCTCCCGCGCCGCGACCACGTTGTAAATATTATAATTGATTATTATCACCGAAAGTATTTACACACTGGTCCACAATTACTGCTATCTCTCATCAGACAAAGATACTGGATTTTAGCCGCACGCAACATTGTACGTCAACGCACTCGACAGTGTGTAATTTGTTTTAAATGTCGACCAAAGCCTGAATTCCCGCTTATGGGTGAAATTCCTTCTTGTCGTCTAGAAATGGGAAAGAAACCTTTCCATTTTTGTGGAATAGATTACGCAGGACCGCTACATATTTTGCCTTACCGTCGCCGGGGTGTACGCTCTATTAAATCTTATATATGTTTATTTATCTGTTTAGTAACTAAAGCCGTTCACATAGAGTTAGCTAGTGATCTCAGTACTGAATCTTTTCTAAGCGCCTTTAAACGGTTTCTCTCCCGCCGCGGCCCCGTCGGAGTACTATACTCTGACTGTGGTACTAATTTCGTGGGTGCGAAATCTTACCTCGATAATCTATATAAATTACTATCGTCGGAAGAATATAACAATCGATTCGCTAATGAATTACGAGACAAACGTATCGAGTGGAAATTAAATCCACCCTCTGCACCACATTTCGGTGGGATCTGGGAGAGTAACGTCCGCTGTGTTAAAATGCATTTACTCAGAGTAGTTGGAAGCCAACTGCTCACATACGAAGAAATGCTAACGGTACTCGTACAAATAGAAGCGATATTGAACTCGCGACCACTATCGGCTATGAGTTGTGATCCTTCTGAACCGCTTGCTCTCACTCCCGCTCACTTCTTAACGCTTACGCCGCTCACGTCTCTTCCCGTACGGGACCTTTCACATGAAAATGTCAACCTTCTCCAACGGAAGCGCATTATTGACCATTTAGTGCAATCATTCTGGAAGCGTTGGCAGATTGAATATCTTCATACACTGCAAACTCGACATAAATGGACTAAATCCACTCGACCGATAGAGAAGGGTACTGTAGTTATTGTTAAGTCTGACAACATCGCTCCTTTGAATTGGCCGATAGGTATTATCGAAGATACTTTTCCCGGGAAAGACGGAGTCGTCCGAGTAGTAAGTGTTAGAACTAAATCGGGCATATATCGCAGACCGATCGTCAAATTATGTCCGTTACCTAATCAATAGCAATCGCTCATACAGTCCACTCTAAGTAATATTTTGTAAATATATATAGTTAGTTGTAAGGTCTTTAAATAAGCTATACTTAAATAAACTTAAAAATAATAGTAAAAATAATTACTTCGCATGGTACACCGCTATATAATTATTCGATTATTTAATAATTCTACCTGAATTAATAATATAGGTTATTTTGAAAGGATTTTATCCTGTCGTCATGGTTGGATTTGTTGTGTTGTCATATTCATTGCCTATAACTTTTCCATATTGTGCCTTCCTACCCTCTCATCTGTTAGTACCGATCCGCCCGCAAATCGCAACGGACTACTCGAACCCCGCGCCCGCACCGCTACACATAATAAAACGCGTAGGAGACCAGTGGTGGCCACTCGAGGGAAATTGAAGTACTACAGGTGAGTCCTCTCTCTGTTTTCTATCCTTTGAGTGTGTCATTATTGTGAAACAAAATTTTCCAACCAGCGCAATTCGCCGCACCAATAACTTTTAAACTATTAAAGATACGACAATTAACATTCAGGTCATTTTTGTAGGCAATGAAATTATCTTTCAGATAATGTCAGTCATATATTTTTTACCTATTATTAATTTGTTGTTTTGCGCATTTGTTTATAAAAATTTAAGATTTTTTTGAATTTTTCGAACTTCTGCGGCTTCTAGCTCTGTGAATAATGCGAATTTGGTTATTAAACTTCAAGACAATTTTGTTAAACTATAAATAATGTTACAGTTGCAGTTGTTTTTTTATTTTTTACTTGATTTTTTCATCAGTTATTATTATTTTTCGCTAAATTTCGGAAATTATGTTATTTGTAGATGATTTACTTACTACTCTTCAGCTGTATTTCAATTTGTAATATAAACAATAATTTATTATTTGAAAAACATGCAAGAAATGTATTTAGCAATGGAAGATTAAGAGGTTTTAATAATATTTTTAGGTTGTTCTGATATTTAAATGACTGAAAACAGTTTATTTGTTCAAATACAAAAGTTTTTTATCGTAATATTAAAATTAGTGTTAATAATAATTGTATTTATTATATGATGAATACTAATATTTGTTAATTTTTTAAATTAAGATCGTCTTTTCCTTCGCTTCTTAGGAGGGGAAGTTTTAGAAGTACTGGGCTGATTTAGATCTGGAAGTGAATGAGCCATCCTTTTTCCTTTTTTACACGGCCGATTTTTAGTTTTTTGATCATAATCATCTTCTTCTTCTCTCTGTTCTGATTTTTCTTCTTTTTCTTGGTCCCTGGACTCATCCATTTCTTTATCTCCTACTCCTGCCTCGTCTGTCTCAGTGTTTTTATCAGATTCGGAATCTGAATTTGACCCGAAAATTCCTTGAATAATTTTTCGATATGCAGGCTCCTTAGCATTTTGTTGATCAATAGATATGCCGTACTCGACATTATCATCTTCATCATCATCACAGCCGTTATTTTCATCGTCATCGTGATTATTATCAACAATATCTAATGCATTTATGCCCTTTTCGCCTTTGCATCTTTTGCATGCTCGCGTGCATTTCATCCCATTTTCTGCAGCTGCAACTTTTGGTGCAGCCAGACATTGTGCAGCTGCAGTGAACAAGTTTTAGTAATTCTGATGGTGCCAATGGTTCTGTTGTCTTGATGGGCAGAAACAAAGTCTCGGTTTTTTGCCATCTCCAATCTTCGGCTCTTAAAGGATTTTTTAGCCATGTCTGCACTTGATAATACGTCCCCAATGAATGTTGGTGAGTTGCTGAAGAGGTCAGTGGTAGTGTTGCCAAATTAACAGTCTTTGCACCGTTAACACTGATCGAAAAACGGTCAATTCTACATTCATTTATAGAATTTTGATGACCTCCAAATAATTGTAACATTACTCTTTTTCCAGCTTCTTTTATCTCATTCTTTGTTAACTGAGTTTTGTAAAATTTATCAACTTCTTCTCTTAGCGTCGGATCTTTTAGAATTAAATTTAACAAGCTGTGTTTCCCTTTGTTGAAGATGGAGCTTACAGTATCACAGCCACTGAAAGCATGAGCAAACAGTAATATACTTTTAAATTTGATATTTTTATTAGCTTGATAGGGAACATCAGGTGTTTTAAGAATTTTCGGTTTCCATAAAGCTATATATTTATCACTTGGAGTTAAATCTATAATTAACGCCGTTAAATCAACGTCTGTTCCAACAACAATGACTTTCTTCCCAGATTGTTCAACTATATTTAATGCTGTGTGGAATATTAATGTATCTGCATCTTCTATAGCTTGACAAATCCTCAGACTTGTGAATTTTTTCGAGTAAGTTATCAAATACATTACAAATCTTGCTTTATTTTCAATATTAGATAAGAAAAGCTCTTTATTTCTCGAAACTATCATACTTTCAGTAAATTTTAACTTTTGGGAAGTTTTTTCACGTACTCGTCTACAGCGCTCATATAATTTAACTCCAAAATTTTCAGGGTTAATCCATCAAAAACTACCGTTGCATTAGTTGAATAATGGTTATGGATAAATGATGCATAATCTTCCAAAATTTGCTGAAATGAGACATTTTTACGTCAGGTTACTTTATGTAAAAAATGTCCGCCATCAATGACGAACTATGTTCAGCTAGATCAGGTTTTACAAAGGTTGTAAACTGTAAAGATTTATACAACTAGGACTTATTGCTCTTTTTCATTAGCCCTTTATCATTAAATAAACTCATAGGGAAGGAAGCTAGTTCGTGAAGTAAAGCAGTTTTAACAAGATTTTTGTTGTTTATCATAGCTGCAACGATTCGTTGGAACAAAAGTGAAGTATTGACAGTTGTCGGTTCGTTATCAATAATACACACTAGCTTGATACTTGCAAGAGTTTTCACACAGTTCTTTTTGCTGCACTTGTAGGACACGGCATCAACACCGACCATTTTTGATATGCTTTCTAAGCCCTTCTCTACCGCTTTATGGCAATCTACCGTTGAGTCAGCTACTAAGCCAGTAGAGAGAGACATAAGTTTACCAGGTCTGTCGTCAAAAATTCCATGCACTTGAAACAAACTTTTGAATGATTCAACATCCTCTTTATCCTTTTTTTGACGAGCTGAGGTAACATCTGTGTGTTGGTCGGAAGAAGCACATATAGATTTAGCGAAGGATTGTAGCTGGTCCATTACATCATAAGCATACGACATGCCTACATCAATTACGAACCGTGATAAAACGCTGTCCGATACTGAGCGCCCATGTGTTGCCGATTGGGCTCCAGTTTTTAAAACACGCATTAAGGTCTGTTCGATGGTCATATCAGACCAAATCCCAGACCAGGCTTTATCCGTACGCCTTACAGTAAAAAGACCTTTTTCAGTGAAGGTCACATACTCCGAGTGGGCCATTACTTCTTTAAGATTAATCATATCTTGTAGGTAAAACTGAATTCCTTTGCAATAATTAGAATATTCAATAGCGTGGAATATTGGAAGCATTTGTTGAACACATGATAAATGTAAATCCCAGTTGCCCAAACGTTCTGCTTCGAAAAATTGCAAAGCTACAGTAACACAGTTAAAATAATGTAACCACAACTCGGCAGTCTGACTGTGCAATTGAAAGTTTACGTTGTAAACTTTCAATTGCACACTTACCAAGAGCTTAAATAAGGCCTCACCATCATTACAACCATATACATCATTTATCGACGGTGGAAAGTCTTTTAAGTATGCGAATAAATTGGAAATAGTACGTTTTTTATCTTCAATATCATCAATTATACTCATCAGTGGAGGAGGAGCTTATAATGGTTCATATTCCTTGATTTTCTCAATGTATCTGTGGCTACTAATATTTTCAGGACTTTCGGCAAACTCCACAATTAATTGTCCTATAGCATTCATTGCTAGCATGTGAGCACGAATAGCTCTAGAACATACAGTGCATGACAACATCTTGTCTATTGAATTTCGAGCGAATGCAGTACAGAATAATTCAAAAATACCTGAACCTTGCATTATGGTTTCGATAGTCTTCAAGAAGGACATTAACAAGTGAAAACCTCCTAAACGAGGTATTACATTTTGTAACTTCTCCTCTTTATTGTTACTATTATTAGTATTTGTTTAGCTTTTATATACAGAGGATAATCAAATGTTACAAAACAAGTTTGACGTTCGGTATTTCTGCAATGCTCTGCAGCAAAGTGCAAAGCTATATATATTGTTCTCAAACCTGAAGGATTTTCATCAATGAACGGTAAACAATATACTCTAGACACTTGGTACAATGGCAGTTTTGCGATCCGGTCAAGACCGCGAATACTTGGCAATTTCTTAACTTTTATATATGAGGCCCAAATATGTGCTGAATAAACTGTCGTAATTCCCGGAATAACATCCCCAAATTTAAATTCTGATACGTCTAAAAAAGTAACTGATTTCAGTGACGTTTCTTGGTCAGGAAAATCTTTCAACTCACTCGCACCAACAGAAGCAATTGCGGATGCTTTAGGCAGTTTTGTTAATTTATGTATTTCACCATCAGTGCATACAGCTTCTTTTGGAACTACACAACACATACATCCCATTATGTGCATTGTATTATTCCCATCTATCGTACATGGATTATGATCCGCGTTGTCAAACACGTATTGAGCAAAACATGGCTTTTTAATTCTTGTTATTTCGGCTTTAATCGCAGATAGTTCATGTATAGCAACATTGTGATAAGAAGCACACACTCCCAGCTTAGACAATAAATTAACTATTAACTTGGAACCCGATTTCCGATTTATATATAACCCAGTTGCTAACTGGAGCGTTGAATTGAATGACCTTGGACGCATTGCCGAAATAATGGAGTGAGATATGTAATATTTCTTCACACCAAGACTGTAACATTTGTGGTATCATCCTCATTAGTCGTGTCATCTTCATCGCACTGTTGTAATTCTGGATCTTCAACTAAATGTGTTGGTCCCTTTTCATTCAAAGACGTTTTCTTTCTACCGACATCGTACATAATTAACTCTTCCAAAAACGTATTTAAATACTTTGGAATATCTTCCTGAACATTCTCCAAAAAGACCAGGGACGACGGATATGTTTTGACTTTGTATTGTCTGCTTTTCACTTGTTTTCTTATTAATACAACAGCAGTTTTAATAATACGAATATGTTCATCCTCCTTTCGTTGTTCGTGGTGCAAATACCACATATAATCGATAGGTAAATCACCTGTTCCAGAGTAGGTTACAATACTTTTAAGGCCCACTCCTGTTATAGTAATATCTTGACTAAAATGCTTCTCCAAATTTGTAACCAATGTCCTGGGTGCTGGCTTATACTTCATCATCTTCATTAAATCTGATAACACGAATTGACACTCTAAATTATCTTCTATGAAATCACAAACTATTTGCAAAGATTCTTCAAGTAATGAAACCGTTTCATTACTTTTCTCTGTTGGAATAGCGTTAAAATTATTGAAGCATACCCGATGATAACGTGCTTTGACTTCAACTAAGGACTTTACACGCGATACTAAATCTGCAACTTTCTCACCCAATGAGTCATTACGTTGGCTTAAAACTGATAATAATTTCTCTCTCATATCATTCGAACTTATCAGACACTTTTTACGAATACTTTGGTGATAATCTTTTTGACAAAATGAACATAGTTTGTTGTATTCAAAAGAACTGGACACACTGCGAGTTGAAATATCCGAAGAATTAGAAGACTGTACTGTAACTTTTTTCGACACTAAATAAGCTACCCGACACTTCTCATGAATTTTTATTAATTCCGCTTGACCCTCTAACAGTTTATATTTACCGTCACCCAACTTTTTACTGTACTCACACAAAGTTTCTATACCACGTTCTTTAACAAACGTACATCCATAACCAGTACTCAAAATTTTCTTGCCACAAATTATACAATTCATTGAAAAGTACATTTTTATTAATTAAGAATTCTCACCGAAAAACACTAGTACACGTGACACTTGGTAGTATCACGAATAAAACTGGCTATTTACAAATATATTTCTATTTCAACGTCTTTTTGATGTCTACTCAATGAAATAAAAGATAATTTGCAAATAAAGTTTATGCTATTATTATAACACAGAAAGAATTTTAAGAACATCACGAGGTTTCGACACTGAACTGTGCTTGGTAACTGTTTACTAGACTATGATGACGTTTCCAGATAAAACGAGTATAAACTGAGACCCATGTTTTTGATAAAGGTAGTATAGGATGGTAGTAGGATGGATCAGGTTAAAGGGATTGGACAAAAGAATTGACCTGTAAAGAGCTGCAAATTGTAACGTACAAAACTCAAAACAAAAAACAAGAGCGTACGAATACTAAAAGTCTCGCAACATTTAAATTTTTGTAAGAAAATATCAGTGTAAGATTATGTAGAAAATGAAATAAAACTCAATGCATAAACGTTTCAAGGATGTAATTTCCGAAATTTAGCGAAAAATAATAATAACTGATGAAAAAATCAAGTAAAAAATAAATAAACAACTGCAACTGTAACATTATTTATAGCTTAACAAAATTGTCTTGAAGTTCAATGACCAAATTCGCATTATTCACAGAACTAGAAGCCGCAGAAGTTCGAAAAATTCAAAAAAATCTTAAATTTTTATAAACAAATGCGCAAAACAATAAATTAATAATAGGTAAAAAATATATGACTGACATTATCTGAAAGATAATTTCATTGCCTACAAAAATGACCTGAATGTTAATTGTCGTATCTTTAATAGTTTAAAAGTTATATTAGCTTTAAAGTAAACAAATGGATCAGCTGCAGCAATTTTTGTAGCACAATATATTTTCAAAATAACAAAAAATTGAATAAAATTATTTTCGGTATTTTAATGCACGGGGTCGTTATTGTAATTATTATTACTTTCAGAAAAAAAATTAAACAAAGATGAAAATTTGTTTAGAACAAACTGTAAAGTTAATAAACAATGCTATTGTTAATGAAAAAAAATTTTTTTTTGCTATTTTGTAGAGAAAGGTCAATTATGATTTTTAGAAAAAAAATTCTCAATTAATAATTTAAACAACAAATATATATAAAAAAACGATTATAAACAATTAAAAATAATTATTAAGAAAATTTTTTTTTAAATCATAATTGACAGTTTTCTATAAAATTGCATAAAAAAATTTTAAAAAGATTAAATTAGTCCATTTGTTTATAAAGCTTTTATAAACAAATGGAGAAAAAAAAAACCATTTTTTTTTTTAACAAATAAATGTCGTTTATTGACGTAAAAACGAAAATATAATAATAAATAATTATGAAAAAATCTTTTCAACATTATTGTCTTTTTTTTTTTGTGAACTTAAAAAAAATATTATAAACAAGTATTAACATTTTTAAAACTTTAATGATGCAATCTTGTTTTGTATGTATATAAGTAGAGCTCCACGAAGCGAAATAATTTTACGGCAATTATTTAAACATTTTTTTAGTTTAGAACGATGAGGGAAGTTTGAAAAAATTTAGTTAATTAACAATAGTCTAGCATATTGAAAAAATTGTTTTTATGAAAAATTCCAACGGGAATCAATTCTTTAGAGTGTTTAGATTATAATATAATTTTTTTAGATTTTTCAATTTTAAATACTTAAAAAAAAATTTTTTAAGTAACGTACTCGCTTTTGAGGCCGTGCGCGCAACCTAACAATGGAGCGCAGAGGGCTATTTTCAGCGTTAAATTAAAATTATAAATAATGGAGGTACAGTTCCGGGAGTTGGAATTTTTTTTTAGTAAATTTCCTCCTCTTTAAGGATCTTTTTTTCAAATTTCGAAAATATTTTTAGTTTTCGCACAATAACCTACAAACCAAACACCATTTTCTGAAGGTCTTTAAATGTTTATAACTTTTGGAATTTTTTATGGACTAAATTAATTATTTAGCACAATGAACTAGACATCATTCCGGATCGAATGAGCTATAGCACATAATTTTAATCATAGTATGAAGAACTAACACCATTTTAAACTTATAGACTAGACTATAGTATTTTGCAAATGATATTTGACCAACTAAACTCTATTTTGTTTGTGTAAACAGCACAAATAAATAAAAACATTAATTCTTAATAAAATGTAATTAATGTAAATTAAACATACTAATTGGAGTGGCAAATATTGTCACGCAAGGGCGAGAGGGCGCGGGAGGAATTAAAATATTCATCACTCCCTTTTTTGCGGATATATTATATATTTATGTTAACTGTATATGCGGCCAAGTACACCGGTGAATTTAAGGTACAATTCAGATTAGACAATTCGGAACGATCACAATAGTGCACAATGCAGGAGATCGTCCCGAGGAATACAATTGCACGTACCTGCAGGCCGCGAAGTAGAGCAACGTCTCGACTCCTGGCTCCTTCCAGATCCTCACCTGCGACTCAGGATATTTATTTGCGTGTAGGTTTAAATTACACGGAGCAGACGCGTGTGTCCGGTGCGGTTGACCGTTATGGCTCAAGTCGCGAGCGGTATCAAAGTTATGTGCGGAGGGTAGTATGGAAATAAATGGGCACCGGAAATCTAAACTGTATGCAAAAAATAAACACAGTGACTTGGCACATACACTAATAACATTCATATTCATAAATAGGGCAATGAACTTTGTCACAGTAACAAAAAAAAAGTAGGTTAGGAGGTCACGGTCACTAAGCTACTAGAGTGAAAGTAAAAATAGGTAAATATGTTTAGTGTCATTGCCATTCCCCTCTCCCGTTTGACTCACCTTCTCGCTCGAACCGGAGAATTACCAAATCTCTAGCCATGCGGCCGCTACATTTGAGAACCAAGCGAGAGCGGGCGGTGTTGTTATACCCGCCGACGCACGATGTTTTTCTTTATCATAAAGTTACACTACATCGATATATTTCTAAACAGGAAAAAATATATCTCAGCCATTGAACAATCAATTCGAATAGGGTTTCCACAATTGTTTTCATCATCTTTTACTGCATTTTTATAAAAAAAAAGAAATGCCCGATCTTATTTTACACCCAGTACGTACACATACATGCACACAAAAAATAACATATGATATCTTAAACATTTATGACTGTTCTAATTTAGTGGTGTAATCAGACGTTATCTTCACATAAAATCCCTGGCTGGTTTTAACGTAGGTCGGCCGTCCGTGATTGTGTGGGTATGAAGACATTTTCAGTAGTCTGCCGTCGTTATCGAAGTTTATGGAAACGCGGCACAGTTTCGTCCTTTTCGAGGAGCACAGCCAACGCTCGCCGTTACGGAGTCTGTTGGAAAACGAAAACGTGTAGCCGTTGACCATCCGAAGGGTTTTCCCGTTCCCTAAGCGTATGTCCGTTGCTGAAAATAACGACATAACGAAAAATCAATAAGTTGTAGATCATTCTACTTATTAATCCTTGAGGTGATTTTTTAATCAAAATTCTCGTTTATATAAACTTTACCCTCTTGTTTCTAAATGAACACCGTCACACAAATATTTTTACTAAACATCATGGTGAAACATTTAACAATGCTTTCTTAAAAAAAGCGGCCAAGTGCGTGTCGAATTCGGACACGAAGAGTCCGTACCACCGTACAACTAAACACCGTATACTTTTTAAAAATAGTTGATGAAAAATAAGAAGAAATATTAATACTGAACAAAAAATATTGATAAAAACACGTTTATGGTATGAAGACCTCTTTTAATGTTTAATTTTATATATTATTGGTTTTTATAGCGACTATAGTAATACGCACTATGTAAACATTTCAAGCGTTTACTTATTGCCATTATTAAAATCGAAAAAAAAAACGGCCAAAAAACACGTTTCTTGTACGGAGGCTCCCTTTAATTCAATTTAATTTCTATTACATACTTATTGTTATAGCGGGAATAGTGACAAAGACACAAAATTTCAATTGTCTATCTAGAATGCTTCATGAGATACAACTCGCTGATAGACAGACAGACGGAGAAACATAGAAGTAGCGGAGGCTTAGTAATAGAGTCCCATTGACGCCCTTTAAATAAGAAACCCTAAAAATCATATAATAGTGAACATACTAGTCGAAAAATTCGACATAAGGAACACCAAATTCGATTTAGCGTACTTGCTGGTGTTCGTATTCGTGTTGATGTAATACGCACGAGTACGAATAATATTTCATATACACATATTTTCTTTTATATATTTTTTTTATTAATCAATTTGACAATATTATAATTCTTTGTTTCTGATTTGTACATTTGAAGTTCCTTATTTTCTTTTTTTTCGTTGTTGTATGATAATTATATTCAATGTAGACTTTTATTGATGTTATGTATATAAAACATGAAAGGTAAATAGGAGGTAAACAGTGCATAAGCAATTAGTTCATTTATAAGTTTATCAAACTTAATAGCTGATTTTATTAAGACAATGTGTAGAGTTTGAACGAAATAAATGATTTCAAAACTATTCAATGTTTTATTTCATAAATTTCAAGTGTGCGAAAATATCTTTGAAAATACATATTAGCAACACAATGCACTACTACACAAGAGCACTACTATTACTATTCTTATATCTAATAACATATACGACAGAAAAAAATCCATTGTATTAATACAAGCGTATGCCCTTTTAAATGACAACATTTTAGGTTCAAAATATAATCTTTTATCGATATCGTACATCGGCTAAAAAAATCCATAACCGTTTATTGCATTTGTGTTGTCATGTAAAAAGACGGTTTTATTTTTAGGGAATTCGAGGGTACACCATTCACTTTCGTGTTTGCTTACAAAGAATCTTAAAATTTATATCTTATAAGCGAACATGTTTGCCATTTTAAAACGAAGTTCCTTAATGCGGTTTGGGCAAGGTAAGAACTGGTAGAAATTATTACGTAACAAAAAAGCGTTATGACCCCTTCAGTAAGCTTTCAGATACTCTTTCTCTTTCCATCACATGTTAGTTAATTCAGCAAAATGAGATGGGACTCGCACGACGCCCAAGTCCGTTAGATCTATACATAGATTCATATAATCTTTCGGTCCACGCTTTTTTTTTTAATTATCTTATTAGTCAATTATTTATTTAGATTTTCATTAAATGAATAATTTTCGTAAAATATTACATCGATTTGATTCCTTAACCTACATTATGTGTATTGAAAAGATAAAAGAAAGAATAAAATATGCAGATTTTATTACGAATTACATTCAGAGTTGTGGGAAAAACGCAAAGAACTTTGGCCCCATTTTAACTTCATTCCTTCATTACTTCAGAACTTTGGCCCCATTTTACTTCATAAGAATACGTAATAAAAAGTACCATAATATAATGTTTGAAATAGGCTTAGCTATTAAGAAAATAAACAAAAAAATTATTAAGAATCAATTTTATAATACAATTACACCTTATTGTACTCTTCAAATTTCATCGACATCAAGGAATATCGAAGTGGCACCTTTACACTTTCACATAGTCCCCATTGGTTATCCTCACATATTTCGGTGGCTTGTGCGAATGATCACGGGAAGCCATCTTCACCACTTCCATTCGCTCATTAACGTATATGAAGACGCGGCACCGACTCGCGTCTTTCCCGGAACACAGCCAGCGCTGACCACCCTTGTAGTGATTGGAATAAGAGAACGTGTAGCCGTTGACCATCAGAAGTGTCTTGCCGTTCGCCAGACGCATCACTTTCACTATAAAAGAAAAATATCGAATTAAATCAACAGTTGCTTTGTATTAAAAATGAGTATTTCGTAAAGTAGTGTACTACATAATACACAAAAATACAGGCATGTAACAGCTTTTATAATTTATGCTATTATGTAATTCATTATAAGAGAAACAATAATTTTCTTACAAATAGTGAAATTTGCGATGCACTACCACGTATGGAGTTTAGGTTGCACTTGAGTCATTTATTATGTATTGCGAAAAAAAGACATACACACAAATATGATTATTCTTTAATTAAACATTGATCTTCCTTTGAAAACAAAAATCTAAATCATACTTTAACATAGAAACCGTTTTTTAACTTTACATATTTGGGCGGCCGATGAGTATGATCGTAAGACGCGATTTTTAATATTTGCATTCGGTCATCGACACATACAAAGACACGGCATCGGTTCGAGATTCTTCTCGAACAATACCAACGTTGAGAAACCTTGTATTGATTCGAGAACGAGAACGTGTAGCCGTCGACCATCAGAAGAGTTTTTCCATTTGTCAGACGCATCACTTCAACTGTGAACAGAAAATATCGAACTTACGATAACACTTCGTTTCTAGTAAAAACGAGAACTCATATTGGTAACGTGTCACAAATTTTAGAACAAAAAAACGGTTTTTATGACTTCTAATATGTAATTGTTGCGACAGTAACTATTATTTCAATTAATTTTCATAATAATGAAGTTTATATCGCAATACATCACTACAACTATATAATTTAGGGTGGCATAATGTATTTTTTAGGTACTAGACAAAAAAAACAGACAAATGTGATGTTTCTTCCACTATACATTTGTCTTTCTGTGCAGAAAAACAAAAAAAATAAAATAAAAAGGACAACGTCAAACTTTAACATATTTTCCATTGTTTATCCTTATGTATTTGGGCGGCTCGTGAGTATGGGCGTGAGAGGCAATTGACAAAAGTTCCATTTGATCGTTCACGTACATAAACACACGGCATTGATTCCTTTTTCTTCCTGAACAAAACCAACGCTGAGCGCCCTTGTAATTATTAGAAAAAGAGAACGTGTAGCCGTCTACCAACAGAAGCGTCTTTCCATTAGTCAAACGCATCACTTCCACTGCAAACGAAAATTACAGTACACACTTTAACATTTTATTTATTAGTAAATAATTTTATTTCACCCAGCACAGATAAAATAAAATAACGTATATATATGGGACTAATTAACTCTTTATTTATTTGCGTAACCGCATTACATTACATGAACGACATGGTAACGACAAAGTCACACTTTAACATAATCTCCATTGTTTATCTTCACGTACTTGGGCGGCTGGTGAGTATGAGCGCGAGATGCTATT
The DNA here is from genome assembly GCA_005406025.1 of Eumeta japonica. Taxonomy (NCBI): domain Eukaryota; kingdom Metazoa; phylum Arthropoda; class Insecta; order Lepidoptera; family Psychidae; genus Eumeta; species Eumeta japonica. Next base: position 34,361 of record BGZK01000599.1, on the reverse strand, counting down.
TTCACCATTTGCATTCGATCATTGACACATATGAAGACGCGGCATCGGTTCGCGTTTTTTCCAGAACAATACCAACGCTGAGAATCCTTGCAATAGTTGGAGAAAGAGAACGTGTAGCCGTCGACCATCAGAAGGATTTTTCCGTTGGCCAAGCGTATTACTTTAACTGTGAAGGGAACATTATGGAACTATTATTTTATATAAAATTGCTAGACAAAATAAACAATTTATAAGGTAGCAAATTAACATTGTATGTCATTGCAAAAATAGCTCAAAAACGTTATGCTATTGCAGGGCACGTGTGAGGCATATCCACCACACGGTTATTTTGAACCCGCGTGGCAGAAAAACATGTGGCTATAAAAGTTAAACCAATCGTATGTTCTGTTTTTTTTTTATAATTTAAGTGTTAATCGTCAACCAAATAATATTATGACATTAAAATTATCTTTGCTGTTATTAAATTATCTGTAATGTATATTGTATATACAGTACAGATAGAGCTAATATAATAAGCATCTAATATAGTTATAAACTTTAGTCACTTTGTGAATTCCCCTTATTTCCATTTCTGCCATTAATAACACATTTCATTACAGAATGCTGATGATTTTTCTTATTTTTCTCCTCCTTTCAGCCTTTGAAAGTCCAATGTTAGATATAGTCCTCCCTATTAGATTTCTACGATATCTATATACGACACCTTATAAATATGCTCCTGGGCCATTTGTAACTTGTCCCGCGATGTTGACCAAGTCGTAAATCCACCTAGCGGAAGACTTTCCCACGATGCGAGATTCAATTCATGTCACTCGAGAAACTCTTTTCCCCAGTGATTACCAATATGTCTACCACATAACCATGAGCGATGTGGCCTGCCCTTTACAACTTCAACTTACTGCTTCTGTGAGCTATGACAATCACTCTGGTTATTCTGTGGATTTCCTCGTTTAGTTGCAAAACCCCAAGCATAGTTAGTTCAATTGCACATTGTGTGACTCTGAGTTTGTTTATAAGACCAAGATTAAGGGACCAAGTCTGGCATCAGTACATCATCAACGGCAACGTGCATTAATGAAATATCTTTGTTATTAGACATTGTATAAAGAAATAGTATATATATATATATATATATATATATATATATATATATATATATATATATATATATATTTACGTGGCATATCTTCGGCATTACTGACTTTACCTAGTAAGATAGATGGCTCGATAAGTGGGTCCTATTTTCCAGCATTCAGTTCAGTTTTGTTAAGGTCATATCTCGACAATAACTTCAACACCTTCATCATTACCTGGCTGCTCGAAAAAATTATGTGTCTGATGGAAGAAAAATGTAAATCAAAAGATATTATTAAAGATCAGTGCGCATGAAGTAGCTAAAGAATTAAAGGTATGTACACTTTATAGTACACTTTTTCATATTTTTCTTAAAAAACTTGGGAACTTGCCAACTTAATCTTTTCATCATTTTTTTCTCCCTCGTTTCTCTTATCTTCCAAATTTCTTTCATATTTTGAAAATATTTGAAACGGAAAAAGTTTAAAAAATCATGTACAATTATCAAAAGCTCGATTATGACACATCAAGTTGCTGCGTGCGGTAATACTGAAAAATATTGTTATTTTTTGCGTGTAATTCATTCATATGACATCGATGACTAAGTACTCAAACATATCCCGCTGTAGAGACGCGATGATTCACACTCTGATGTTTAGAAAAAAAAAAAAACAATAACGGACATCCACATTTTGTAACATCGACAGTGAGTTCTATGTAAATAAGCAACGAAAATCATTGATAAATTTTTAATTTTACAAGTGATTTTGCGGGTAGAAAATGTAATCGATCACCACCTTGTACGAACACCGAGCGTAATGAGTTACTTATAATTTACGTATTAACCGAGCATTACCTCTAAAACAATCTTTGTTTCATAAATAAATAATCAACAAAACCTTTTAACACTTTTATTATTATTTCAATAACAAATTCCCGTAATAAGGGTAATTCTTCGTCCCTTCGCAGAGGAATACACCCAGCCGTCCTAACGCGAACGTATTTTAATATACTCCCCTCCTCGTGTCTTTAAATACTTCGGCGGTCCGTGCGTGTGAGCATAAGGCGATAGGTTGATCAGCTCCTTGTCCTGGCTGACGTTTATGTAAGCGCGGCAACGGTTCGCAATTTTTCCCGAGCACAGCCAGCGTTCGTAGTTCTTGTTGCGGTTGGAGAACGAGAACGTGTAGCCGTCGACCATCAGTAGGGTTTTCCCATTGGTGAGGCGTATTATTTTCGCTGCAAATGAAAAGTGAAAAAAGGTACTTCCCGCAAAATGTTCCAAGTTTCCTTTTAAAATAATGACTTTATTTTCATGCGCATCATTGCTGATTATGTATTATTGTTTGCTTTTTTAAATGCTAACAGTTACCTGTAAAATAATGAAAAAAAAAATCTTCCAAATATCGATGATTATTAAATCTTATTTTATCCGTCAAAAGTAATGAAGTGATAGATGTTTCGTAAGACATTAGCAACTCCATCTGTATACTAACATAAATAATAACATCTTTTTATGTTAGTTGTCTGAGAATTCTAATTTTAATTCTTGTATGCATATGCAAATTAGACTAATTAATCGAGCTTAGCATATACAAAATATTTGATTAATAACAAAAGCTCTATGTATAAAAGAAGGAACATAAGTTGAAAATAAATAAATAATCACAGGCTCGGACATACAAGTAAATATATTTCTTTGGCCGCAATTTATTATATTTTTCAGTGGTTGAATGACTGACTGCACAGAATAGGCAAAGATTTTTATGATAAAACTAAATATTTATTGTTTGAATAGACTGGCAATTCTGGTTCTTCAAAGCAGAATACTCCTATCGATAATACACACTTCTATAAAGAAAAAAATAATCACTGAAGCCATGTATGATTACAAAATACGTGAAAGGAATGAAATTCTTTTTAAATGTTAAAATCAAATTATATTGTGACATTTTTGAAAATACTTCTCTGCAAAATTGAGTTACATCATAAACGTAGTCGGTTACTTCGATAAATTAAAAAAATATATATTAATAATTTATTGAAGTAAATATTAAAATACTGAAATATTTTTTGCATCCGGGGTTAAGAAAAATAATTCACACATAGCCACTTCAAGCTTTCACATACTCTCCTTTTTGGGTCATCACGTACGTGGGCGGCCCGTGCGTGTGATGGCGGGGCGCCACTCTCAGCAACTCCATTTCGTCGTTCACATACACATACATGCGGCAATTCCACGTGTTTTTCCCCGAGCACAGCCAGCGCTGACGGCCGCCCAGTGCTCGCGAATACGAGAACGTGTACCCGTTCAACATTATGAGAGTCTTCCCGTTTGTCAATCGTATTAGTCGTGCTAAAAATTTTAATAAAAACCTTTTATTTATATATTCCACATACATGTATTAACAAAGTACAATGTAATATTTCCGTTCAATAGCAAATGCAACATACTTCATATGTGAGAGTATATATGTTTGACTGATTAGAGAACATATCATAATAAGTACAATATGTTACATGCTAACTGATTTGCGTAAACATATCAGTATAAGGCCAGGGAAATAGTTTTTCATATTTTATATACAAATTCAAGATACTCTCCATCACATTTTACTTGCTTTAGTTATAAAAAATATATACGCCATTTTGTTCAACAACTTGTAGCCATTTTGTAGGTAGTGACATAATCCCATTGATGTAGAAATTTTGGGGCTTCTGATCAAAAAACTGCAATAAGTAGTTTTGATAGTCCTCTCTTGATGTTAACCTAATACTACCTAAAAAGTTCTCAAGAGACCGCAACAGTCCAAAATCTGAGGGTGCAAAGTCAGGGCTATACGGTGGATGCATTAAAACCAAACAGTTTTAATATTAGCTAAGTGACTAAAGAATTATGTGGTTTAGTGTTATCGTGATGAAAAACCACACCCTTTCTGTTGATCAATTACGGCTGTTTTTTCTCTACTTCTTGCTTGAATCTCATCAGCTGTTGGCAGTAGAGATCCAAATTGATGGTTTTGCCAGCGGTAAAAGCTCATAATGTATAATGCCCTTCAAATCCCACCATACACATGGAATCAACTTATTGAGAGTTAGTCCAGGTTTCGCTATAGTCTGTGGAGCTTGCTTGTCTTTTGACCATGATTTTTTGGTACGTTTTTCTTGTAGGTAATCCATTTTTTATCACCAGTGATCAGCCTTTTCAAAAGTGATTTACTTCATTGCGTTTCAATAGAGAATTGCAAATGAGTACATAATTCATTAGATCTCTTTTAGTAAGCTCGTGTGGGTCCCAAGTATCGAGCTCTTTTGTATATACAACTTTCTTTATATGAGTAAAACTGTTTCGTGGTCAATCCCCACTCCTCAGCTATGTTTTAAGAACTTATTCGTCGATCTTGTTCTACTTTTTACAAAATGACATCGACTTTATTCGTAACAGGTCGACTAGAGCGAGGTTTATCTTTGACATCAAAATTACGGGACTAAAAACGCTTAAACCAGTTTTGTGCTACTCTTACCGAAACTGCATTAGGTCCATAAAGTTCACATTTTTTTTACGCGGCTTGTGCAGCATTTTTCCTTTTTTCATAATAAAACTTCAAAATGTATCGAATTTCTATATTAGATTTACTCATTTTGGTGGACAGAAAACAATAGAAAAATGGCGGGGTACCATTATTACTTTATATTTTTCATTTTTTAAAATGTCATCTATTCAATGGTATTAAAACTAGTCAGATACAAATAGCATAACCAAAGGGATTTTACAAAACCTTTTTACTTATAAAATACAAAAAAAATCCCCTACCTAATATATAGCGTTTTAAAACATTTTGTTACGAAATGACCCTCCCGGAGATTCGAGGATATAGACACGATGAAAATAAACATGCAGAAAAAGCAGAAGGTATATATTCAACAAACACTAATAGAATTTAACTTTTGGAACTCCAAAAAAAATAATACTTCCGATAAACAATATACAAATCGATATATTTTTTTTTAAAGCATTTATCTAACTTTTTTTTGTTGTATATACTCTAGAAGTTCTAATATTTTTATTTTCTTATTATATTACATGGTAATATATTAATACTAAATGTACGTACTACATATATGGGGATAGAGTCGATTTGAATCTAATTATATACGTATCACGTATAGATATGACAACAATGGCATATAATTTTAGCCGTGACCTAATGCTGCAGTAGGAATCTTGTTCAAACGTTAAGCGATATTTGTACGATAATGTTAGTAGTTAAACAAAAAAACATGAAACGCAATACTGTAAATTGACAAAGAAATACACAAAGGTCATATTTGCAATATACTTAAGCTTAAAAATTTTGTCGGACATTAGATTTTATATGTTGATATATTCTATAAAATAATTTTCAGAATATGCTTACAAAAGCCTATTGGTACAATGAACTTTATGCTTTAAATACGAAAGCTTAAAAATTAATAAAAGATTTGCATTTCATTTAAACAAACGTTAATCAAAGGACAACAAAACCAGCAAATACTTATATACCACAAAATAAATGTAGGAATGTCATTATTATATCGGGCTTTGATTTATCAATGACAAAGGAAATCCACAATTAACTATGTGATTAATAAGTATATTTTGTACCAAGGAAAAAGTATAAAATTTTAATTTATATTTTTATCTCAATCTCTTGAACTTGCCCCAGTAATTGAAATAATTAGTGATAAAAATGTTGAGAGCTGTAATATACTACAATCGTATACATTTTTACATATTATAAAATTAGATTCATGGCAATGTAAAAATTAGATTGATAACAAAATTTTCATTTAATTTTCCACTATACTACATAAAGAATAAGAGCCAGTATTCAGTCATTGTGATGGATAACGTTCAGTAAATACATTATAAACAAAATGTAAACAATATTGTTTATAACTTATTTACTAAATTCTAATTTCGCCCTAACTTCACGGTCTTCATTCTCAAAAATAATTAGAGTTGTAGTAAATTTTTGTTTCTATAACAGCATCTTTAAAAAATATTTCAATCCTTAATTTAATAACATAAAATAAAAGAAAGAATATAAAATGACAAATAAATTAACTAAATTTATAAAATGCCGTAATATTCTTCGAAAGCATAATGATATTGTTTATCCTTATGCACCACATTAATCATATGTACAAAATTAGTCATTGACAATAAAACTACCAAAAATTTGTTGTCAACTTCGACTAGTCACAATAACGATGGTTTACTCCAAAAGTAAAAAAGTAATTTGTAAAAGTAAACAGTAAGATTTGAAAGATAATGTATGAACAATCTCAAATTTTACGGATTATACTTTTACTATGTTTACGAATAATGTTGTGTTACTTTTGGTGCAACCCGCCGTAAGTATGCCGTGGCCATATTTTCTTACATATTTATTTCTTTTAGAATATACCAATTAAGTTACCAACTTTTTATAGTATAACATGAAAGAATTCCTGACAATATAAGTGCAAACTTTTTTATTGTAAAACAATCTAAATGAAGAACCGAAACACACTTTTGAAATCACGTGCAAACTCGAGGCACTCAGGTCAAAAGTAATAGTTATTATAGCCATCGATCTATAAAAAAGATCAAATGCACAGTCTCGAGCTCAAAAACAAATTTTGAATTGAATAAAAAGTTGTTGTATTTATATTTTATGTATAAATAGAAAAATTGTTCTATCTCGAGTAGAACTTAATTTGTTTGTTAAGTAAATAATGAAAAATAAATGCTTGATGCTCATCTTGAAACTTTTTTTGAATTAAACATATATGCGTGAAATATTAAAAAAAATCAAAACGATTACTACTATAAGCAGCGCGATCAATAAGATCAGAATTTGAAATAGATATAATTAAAGGTACAAGAAACATATACCACGTGGTAGACAGATCGTTTGTTTCTGTATTTATTGTTTCTCACTTCGTAAATAAGAAGTAAGAATTGATTTTCCCTATCCAACATTTTTTTTAAATTTGCGAAAACCAAATGTTTAAGCGAAATGGCGGACCAAAACTTGAATAACTGCCAGTTAAAAAATTCAATCACAGCTAATCGGTACTATATCAAACTGTCATTTTCAATACAGTTGTTTCCAATCGATTTGTGATGACATTGAAAAAGAAATTAAGTTTTTTAAAGTTAAATAGTTTTTTAGTTATTGTGATTACACGGGATTTTCAGGCGACAGTAGAAGCATACCTACGCTCGCGCTTAAGGCATGCAAAAGTATGTTCTAAGTCTATTTAAGTAATAAAAGGAATTCGTTTCTGGGCCAGGGGTGAATGAAACATTCTGGAAACTAAAAGTCTCACGAAACATCTGCTTCATTTTGTGAATTACTTTTATATCGCGCTTTTGAAAACTGAATTAAATTATATGTGTACATACAGTCAATACAAGACTAATATAAAAGTTAATCAATAGTCGTATTTGTTTGTGAATCCATAAACGCTAATCTTTTTTAAGCCTGTAAAAGAACAGATTTATGTTTTTATTAGCAATATTTTTATATTGTCTTATAGTTTGGCACTTGTCATGGTATTTACTACAATCAAATCATTTTCCATATCATTCATCACACAAGGAAAATTTAAAGAACTGTCGAAGCACAACTGATCCGTTTAGTTTGTGCTATATTGAAATTCTACGAATTCGATAGAGCAGATATCGTTATAAACGCTCTTTATCATGCCCTAAGTAATGACGGTCTTATGATTGTCATGCCGTCCCTGAAGTTAACATGAGCTGCGCTCGCGTTGTGTTTCGATAGAGCTGTTTTTATCATCTGAGAACCGCAAACTCAACCTTTGTACAATCGTTGAGTTGCGGTTATACAAACTTAGTTTTACAAAACTTTGACGTTGTTTCCGTGGGGGTACGATAAAGTTGGTAGATGGTATATAAAAGCAAAAGATCATCGAGTCGCCGTCCATAGTCCTTCGTTTTTTATCGATTCTCGTTACATTGCTCGTTATGAAACGTCACTGGTCGCCGATGCACCAAAATCTTGAAAACATCGCCAATCTCGTGTCGTAGTTGAATTTTTTGAAACATTTAAGAGGGCATTTTAAATCACAAGGAGGACCGATAACTTTTCCGCTCATCGCGCGTCCTTTGCGTGTTAGATATTCTTTCCCGCTGTTTTTTAATCTCTCTCTTTTTGAATCAAAATTTTCTTCTTTAAATGAACGTCACGAAACTTTCTTTTCGGGTACTTTATTTGTAGCAAATTTTCATCTGATGAACAAGATGAATTATTTTCATCGGATGACGGTAATGGTGTTATATCGACGTCGTTGAACGTTGATTTTTTACTTTTACTGGAAGAAGTTGTATTTGACAAACCCCTGTAGTCTGGTATGGTAACATTATTAAAGTATTTAAATAACATGGTTTCCGTGAATTTATTTTCTATGAAATTACTTTCTTTGAGAATGTCTATAGCATCTGACTGTAGAGAAAATACTGAAAATAAATGTAAACAAATTGTAATATAACGTTCATAACTATATTCTAAATAGTCTTTAGATATAAAAAAATTCTTTAAATATAAGATTTTCTTTAATAGGATTTTATTGATATGACTTATACGTAATTGTATGATATAATGTTCTAACGACTTTATACAACAGACTCTAATACGTTCATCATAAGATTATGATCGAAATATTAGAATCTTCTAATTCACTTTTCAATCACATCTAAACACCTTAATAATCTAAAACTTTAATTAGGTTTTAATAATTGATGATATTTATGATGAAATATATTCAATATATATTTATGACTAAATTTTGAAAAATATATTAAAGGAATCATCTAATTGTATTTTTTAAATATTTTGTCAGAGACCTTAACGTAGTCAGAGAATTCTCATGCTTCCTTGATTATATTAACTTTCTGTTAGCAAAAAACATGATTTAAAATCATAATTATAAATTACTACGTGAAAACTAACGGGGTTGGGGGTCTTAGCAGATACTACGGTTGGTCAAAATTGTAAAATATGGGTCACGTAGTATGGGTATGTTCCCTTACGGCATTCAAATGTTGATGATTTTTGATCTAAAAAAAAATTTATAAACGCGACTGCGCAAAAGTGAACTGATTAGACGAAAACAAGATGATATAGAAAATTATCCAATGAAATGTGACAAATATTAGCAATCAGAAGCAACACATTCACGTTTCTTTACTTGCTGCAACTCCTGGGTGAATGGCTAGGTACACTAGGCGCGTTCATTTCATAAAGACCCGTAAACACCGCCTACCCTGACACCCCATACAAAATCGAAATATTACGTTAACATTTCAGAAATAACCCAAAAAATACTTTACATTAAACAAAAATTAAACTTACATAATAAATTAATTAATAATAAGCCCTCTATGGTTATGCTTACTAGATATACCTACACATATGCCTCTATGTAAAAAAGGAAGTGTAAAAAATATAATATTATATAATTAGTACCTGAACCGTATACAGGATTTAGCTGTTGATTGCTTACCTTGGCTCGAAATCCTAAGATCGCCAATGATAGTCATCAATTGTTCCTACTATTTTATTCTGTATGAGCAAAGAGAAAGGTAGTCACCAATTACATCTACTATTGTATTCTGTTCCAGCGATGGGGTGGATAATCATCAATTGCATTTTGCATTTTGTAAGGGCGAAAGGGTAAGTGGTCATTAATTGCACCTATTATTGCATTCTCGTGAACGTCATAAATAATATAAAAAATGTTTTAAAGATTAATACAATCTATTCTGGATATACTGAAATGGATTAAAAGCCGTAATATTTTCCGGAAAGATCATTTTCTACTCAAGAGTCACATAAAAAAGATTTATTTTTATCATAAAGTCTTGTGCTCTAATTATTGAAAATTAAAATACACTTACTGAAATTTAATTTGTCACCACCGGTTTGGAAGAACAAAGAGAACAAGAACCGGCAATAAAAACTCTCGCTCGTTTATTTTTATATCATATGTATTTATTACATCGCCGCTCAAGCCTTATCACCATTTAAATATTCCTGAGCGCCAAGATCGACTTTTTTATGAACTGGGGTTTTATATTATAAATTTTTTTTAAATGATCATTATTTAATTCTATTTTTTCTTTAGGAACGTGTTTTATGCGAATTCACCTAGAAAAAGATTATTAATCCTAGAACCCTTAAATCTGGGTATTGTGAGCAAACGCTCATGTTAAACATATCTGTAATATGTCTTTTTGCTTACATACACACATTACTTTTCGTTAACATATTGGCAATATACAACAAAGGAACTGCTTTCTTCAAAGTTACTTTCACTGTCTCTGAATTTCATTTTAATAATAGATCGACTCGCTTTTTTTTAATGAAACATGTAGTCTAAATGTCAGCAACTTTCTTCTAACCAGAGTATCGTATGAAGTTTTATCGTGAAATCATTTTCACTATGCCGCATCTTTTAATCTCCTTATTTGTCTAATTACAAGCATTACAATGGTAAATCTACCATTCACCCTTATAACAAATAAATTTCATTGCAAGTTATACAGCTACAAAAGTTACAATATTAAACACTTATTCATTATTTAATCATATGATGTTCTAATCAGAGGCACAAAAGAATTAACTTCTTCCTGCAATTCAAAATATTCACTGGAGTTATCATACCAAATTTGTATTTTATTGATCTGTTTACACTTTTAAGACTGTGGTCATTTTAGGTTTATAAAAGCGAAATTTTTTTTAATAAACCTTCAGAAAACAAAAACTTTTATTACATTAAAGCAAAAAGCCATCGGGACAGAAATGAACAAATAAATGAACATCAGCAACTATTTTCATTAACTTTATTTCACGTTCGTATATAAAATCCCTTAGCGGTCTGCATGTATCTAGGCGGAGGGTGCGTGTGGGTGTGAGGAGCCAACTTCACCAACTGCATTCGGTTATTCACATACATAAAAAACGCGACAGCCCTTCGAACTGTAACCCGAGCATAGCCAACGTTGATGATTTTTGTAGTTCGTCGACGAATAGGAGAAAGTGTAACCGTCTAACATTAATAGTGTTTTACCGTTTACCAAGCGCATTACTCTTACTGAAAAATAAAATATAATTAACAAAATCAAAATTTTAGAAAAACCAAAAAATTTTACTTAGTGCGTAAAAAAAAAGCTGATAAGACTTAAAGCTGTTATCAAATGGGGACAAAATACAGTATAATATTATATATACGATTTGGCTGTTGCTTTGAACTATTTGACAACTTTATCATTTTACCTCACGTCGAGTAACATTTTCACAAAGTCGTTATTAAGAATAATAAATGCACATCTTTTGTAGGAACATACAAACATCGATGTGACTCATATTTTATTTTGACAATTGACCTTTTGTTTAGAAAACTTACCAAACTCTTTATTGAAACACCTTTGAAAAAGAAATTTGTTAACTAATTATACTTCGTGTTAATATATGTTTGCTAGTTGTTTACGTATAACAACGTGAAAAAAGATAACATTATTGTAAGTACAATTAAAAAGAAGAGGTACATTTCGAGTTACCAATAACAAATTGTTGTTTTCGAACATGCTATTAAAATCAGTTTGCGATGCCAATGCTGGCCCATTTCAGCTGTTTAAATAGAATTGTTAATTTCTCTATGATCAAATATGGAAAATGAATAAATATTCATTTTCTTTATTATTATGCAGGCAATGTGCCCGATTTTTAACCACAATTTGTTAAACAACGCCTTTAATTTTTGACCATTTAAAATGCAGGTCCATTTAGTTCGATGACGAGGAAAACTCTAAAATTGGAAATAAATCAAGCTAAATCTACAATATAATATACGTAATCAACACAAGTATATAAATTTGTTCATTTAAAATGCATTGATTATGGAGTAAAAGAGCAGAGAGGAGATGAAAAAGAGACAAAGAGATTTTCAGCTTCTAATTTATGTTTCCGATGCAAAATATTCGCGGAATGCAGTATCTGCATTTTAAAGTATGTATCAGACTTTTGCAATATAACACTTTATAAACAATAATATTGATGAACATTTTCTTAAAACTGTCAAGATCAGGTTGCGATGGTCCAGTCTAGTTCGTTACAATGTCTTCACCGGTCGCATACATAACACTCGGTGCGATTTTTCGTACAGATCTCAAATTACCTCAGAATATCCATTTATTAGGTTTTAAGATTTTTTTTTATTGTATAAATTTCATTATTTGATAAAGTCTATGCTGTCTACTATTTGCATAAATTAAATAGTTTACATTAATATATATACATGATAGTTCTTATGTAACAATTTATTTGACACATTTTCTATGTTCAACGTTCCTTTTATTATGTATCAACGCTGTTTGTAATATAAACCGTTGCTAGTGATTCCATAACTGGGCCTGTCATGTGAATGCTGATAAGATGTTATTTTTACGAGTTGCATCCGATCGTTGATCTGAATGTACACTCGACAGTTCTTCTTGTAGCTGGAACAAATCCATCGTTGGTGGTTCTTACTGGCGCCGGCGTACCAGAACGTATAGCCGTTCAGCATCAGCAACGTGGTGCCGTTGACCAATCTTATGGGTGTCACTAAAAAGAATTTTTTGGAATAACAAGTCGTTAACAAACGTTGTACTGATGTTGTCATCAAAACGCCAAAGAAAATATGTGTTTCGTTTACTAAGGTCATGAGCAGTGTTAGATATATTATATACTTTACAATCGAGTAGTTTAAACAAAAATATAATTGGGTTTAAAATTTAGGTAAAATAAATAAACTGTACTTAACATTCTTTATTTCATATTAAAAAATCATACCTGCTTTATTAGTTATTAGTGCAGTAATTTCCACTTTCATCCCTATCTCACAGTATTTGTCACAGAACTACTTCAAATTAATTCATTTGTACATAGTACATCGGTACAACGAACTCAAGAGTACAACGAAGCATGCTTTCATGATAAGTAAATCAAACTTTTTCAACTGCAATGGCATCAGTCAAAGGGAATTTTAGGAGTAAACAACAACATATATGACAATAGCGACATCAAATCCCCGGAGAAGGATCTCTTGTCGCACAGACTACAGCCAGCACGAACGAAGAGAGTTATTCGTCAAGTTAGTGTGAAAGGGTTCATCTCACTTTGAAACCGGTGAGGCAGGCGCAAGTTAGCGCGCAAACTAGCCGGCAACGTCTAAGTTGCAGCTTCAAATACGTACAGACCTCTATTTTGGGAATACGTTTACAAATTCCACACTCAAAGCAACAACGCACGAAACTCTGCCACTGTAAAGTTAGTTAATAAAACATTGCAATGGCGTAAAAAAAAAGGAACGCGGGGGCGAAGAAGGTAGTGTCGGAGAATGTTAAACCTGCGCATTGTATCATTCGCAGGCAATTCAGAGAGACAAAGTTTTGTACATTGTACTGTACGCGATATGTTGTCGCTCTCGTGGCGTCGCACAACCGCGGGCTAGTGACACGACGCCCGCCATTTTACCTGCACAGCGCGGTCTGTCTGGCTGTTTACCTATACGATAGGTATTACCTATACGATACTGAAGGATAAGTTCTTTTAAGTCTTGCTTATTATACGCAGTTGTATAAGCAATTCGGAGCTGTGAATTCCGTTTGTCCTCATTAAAAAATAATTAGTCATCGATGCAGCGAAATAGTGAAGGTGTAAGAAATGCAATGTACTTACAAAATACAAATTTTGAAGCATCGATGACAAGTTCCTTTTTAACGTGTGTTATTACTGTTTTTTTTATTTGTTCCATTTTGTTCTTTCATTGTTTTATGACTATAAAATTTTCAAATACAACACGCACAGACTTGCTGTTTCAGAAAAAAAATTTATCAAACAGAGTGCTTACAAATTTTTATTTACGGATGGATTAAGAAGCGGTTATCAATTTTAAATGTACGTAAAACAAACATCTACTTGTATCAAACTTACACACGTAATAGATTTTGTATTCAAGAATTACGGTTACCTGCTTGATTAATATATTGATAACAATCTATTTTTGGGCATATTTTTTTTAACACGAACAAACATTGCATAACATGAAAGTGCCTCTGTGATATGCAAAGCGTAAAATTAAAAAACACAAATGTGTATTCATCGAAAAATAAATAACTCCATCAACTTTTTATTATTTATGAATATTGTACTGCTTAAGTTGAAATGTATATCTTTTTTTTAACACTGCTTCTAATCCCTCTTGAAAGTGCTAACACACCTATGAATTCATTAAATCAAAAAATTGTTACATATTTTTTGATTGCAATGGCGTCTCTTTAATGTCTGACATTTGAAATGAATATCAAGTGTAAATGTAAACTAATGAGAACAAAAAGGAGGACGTTTTGTTTAGTTAATACTTAATCATTATATTTGACGAACGTCTGATAAAGAAAATTTAATTCTAAAACCTTTTTATTTTGTTAATAAGAAGCATACTTATCTTCTATACATATATAATGAAAATAGGTTGTCTTTGTTCGCCAATCACGTAAAAAGTACTAAACGTATAGACATGGGACTGGGACCATTCGATGCGGAATGATTTGTAGATGGTTCTAGGGTTACTCATTTTTAGAATTCCGTAAATCCTTCGCCATTTTATTTATAAATAAAAATTACCTCGCGAAGCGGACGGGACAGCTAGTATCATAATATATATGATACTAAGCAGCAAGGATTTAGTTATATACTTGTACGAGGAAAACCACACATAACATTATCGCGCTAAAGTGAAAATAAGCAATACCACTGGTCTGAAAACACAACAGTACAACGTGCGAAACTGCCTCTATGAAGTTAGACACGAAAGAGGCGCAATGACATAAAATAGGAACGCGAGGAGAAAAGGGTCGGGGCGCAGTGAACATGGCGTCATTGGCAGGCAATTCAGAGCTGCTGAGTTTTGTGCGTTGTACTTTATACATCTAAAAATCTAACGCACATTTGAAGCGAAATAATAAAATCGTAAGGAGATATTCTATCTCTAAACTGTAACTTTCTAAAAGTTGTTTAGCGGTTAGAAGACTCAGAGTGAGAGTTCTCAAAATACAGAGTCCCTTATACTTGAACTCGAATATTCCTTGTAAGCCAGTTTATTGAGCAAGTGATATCAATTGTCAAAACAAATCGTAAAATTTTCATTTTTCTGCGATGTAATGTTGTTTGTTCACCATGTAAGATGGTACTGTTCAATAATAGACAGCAATCTTTTTTGTTGGACGGAAGTAACGTTCAGTAAAATGCATAGTCCATTTATGCAATTTCCGTATTTATGATTTGAATTTCTACATCACCAAAATAGAAATATGCATATTCTAATTAGCCAATGTTCTAAAACGGCAACTTCAATGCAAACCTCTAATATGTTTATTAATAATATTTTATTAAGAATTAACTCTTTCCGCAGCTCCATCCAATTAGGCGTAGAATTATTAATTCCTTCGCCTCTTCACCCAACCGCGGCAATTCTCTCAAGGATTATGTGTTTAAATTATATGTATATCTTTACGTTCGTTTCTATACTCCCTTGTAACTACTAAATTCATAAACTGATTTAAACAAGTTATACCTAATTAAATTTGTTCTGGTGGCACGCGTGGTGTCACTGGATGTCATTGGGTACATTAAAAATGAAAAAATCGAAATGTCGGATTATAGGTGCCATATTGTAGCCTTTGACTTTTTTTTCCATCAATCTTATCTAGTGGGCCTTATAATAAATGATTTTGAAAGATAATCATAAGAACATCTTTAACTTGTATGTTTAGAAGTGGTTTAAAATGACAAATGGTAATAAACTGAAATTATTATACCTTCTAACGACCACTTCTGCGACTCACCCTAGCCTAATTGATTTAATAACGTCTTTTTTGGCCGCTTTAGCTATTTTTTTTACCCGACAGAAACTAGTTATGTTTTTTACACGCATCTGGGTATGTATACAGGATTCATTATACATACTTTCAAAACACCTGGACTTATTTTGATCACTGAAGTGTCTATCAATTCGTACAAACCGTGCGATGGTTACAATTAAGGTTTTGACTTATTAATTATTTAATTAGTATAGTAGTTTCATTTTTAGTATTATTTCGTTCGCACTCATTGAAATACAATTCTTTGTTTCGGTCGTTGATTATTACGTCTAACATCTACCGGCGGGTTGCGGCCAAAGACAAAACTCAAATCGTAAACCCTCATCGTGTTTGACAGATAGTTCATGGACAGTCTTTCAAATCTTTTTTCGGAACAATTCTATACGTCTCTTGATATATACTGGGGTTTTCGAATATGTATTGTGATGCTAAAGTTAAGATATTGATTTCCTTAAATTTTTCTCTGGGAGATGTCCATTGGTCTCAAATCATAAGCAGCACGAATAGCTCGCTTTTGCAGCACGAAAATTGTGTAAATGTCGACTGCGTGACCCCATAACCAAATTCCATAGGTCATTTTTATGACCTATGGAATTAGGTTATGTAGTTTTTTTCATACTCTTGTATGAAAAAAACTGAAATAAACTAGACGCTTGCCTGCAACATGCATTAACATGCAGCAGACAATGCATGTTGCAGGCAAGCGTCTACTATGGATTTCCGCGAATTAATACCTCACACAATACAATATTTGAAATAAACTAGTCTTGTGGTGCTTTCGTCTGTAAGTTGCTGAATTCTTTTGACTGCATATGTTGCAGAACCAAGTCTTTTCGCTAATCTCATAATATGAGAATTCCAACGTAACGGACCATCTTAAAATGAGACTAAAAAAGTCAACCAACCAACCTAAGGCCGTGTCCACAATATCTAGTACTTCGTTTAGTTTAGCGTCAGATAATAAAAAAAATTGTTTAGTTTTCGTCATGAAGAAAATTTTAATATTAAATCACTGGACTATTTCAGAATAGTGCTGTTTACGTCGTCAAAAGCTGGTTAAGGCCTATTAATCCTCAAAAATATGGAAGTATTAACAGCAAACAGTAAAATCTCATCCCCATCCTTAACAGGATGTGGTAGATATTAATACACACTAGAAATAGAAATGGTCCAGAAACTGACCCTTATGGCACAACCACATTGACTGCAGATCCCGACGACCTCTCACCATAAATATTAACGTTTTAAACTCTCTCACTTAAATAAGACTCCAGAAGTCCAAGGCATCGATCCGTGACACCACATTGATGTAGTTTGGAAATGTATTATGATGAACGCAATCAAATGCCTTGGATAAATCACAGAAAACACCAATTGCGTCCCGCGTTTTTCCAAGCATCCTCGCAATCATCAAAAATCGACTAAATAAGGTCAACACCGACTTCAGTTGTTGAGCTACTCTTCGTGAATCCAAACTGTTTTTTGTTATAAAAATAGTGCAATAGTTGATTTAAAATAAGCTTTTCAAAAATTTTACTGAGTGTTGATAGTATTAATGGTCTAAATTTCGTTGGGTCAGATATACTACTGGATTTAAATAATGAAATTGGTTTACTTTGCTTCATTAGACCACAATCAACGCAATTGCTAACAATCGCTACTACACATGGAGCAATGCAGTCTATTATTGAGTCAATTATTATTTACGGAAAAGTTATTAAAATCGACAGTTTTTTTGTTCATTTTTATAAGTTTGAATGTTTTAAGAACGTCAATATAATGGACATGAGTAAACTCAAACGCATCAAACATCGACCTTACGCTTCAACAAATATTCAATGAGAGTGGGCTAGGACTTCAGAGACTGTGTAGTTAAACTGGAATACTAGCAAAGAATTTTTAAAATTAAATGGCAACTTCTATGTGTTTGTTTGAAATTTTATCATTAATTTTTAATGGAAATTCTAAATAACGGGATGTGGATTTTCCACTTTCGCTATTGAATACATTCCAAGTAGTTTTTATCATATATTATATATGCTCGTTTCTATGTCATTACAGATAAACATTAATTTTGCGGCTGTACATACATACTTCAATACCTTGGAATAATTTCTTACTTAATTGATAAATATATATGAATTATTATAAATCATTCACTCATAAAGTGCGGAAAAATTACGTCTGCTAGTATGACATCTCAATATAGTTCAATCACAAAGTGATGTTATTATATTTATTTTTTTGTTTTTTTAATCTAAAAACATTATTGCAATCAGATTTGATAATAGTTAACAGTGTACCATACAATTCAATAGGGTCATTATAATTGACAGATTAGACAACTTTTTTAATACATTATTTATATTATATTTATAAATGGTTCAAGACGACCAGTGTTCACAAGCACAATTTTTGATATCACGAGTCACATTTTTTTTGCGTTAATTGCAACCGTAGCTGGGCTGTTCACAATGATCAGATTATAATTTATTTATAACCGTCTCATAGTTTAGATTTGAGAATATATCAACACGACAGGATGACGACGTACCTGTGAACCTGTACGGTTGCAAATATAAATTCTCTAAATTATACCATTGGAATAAAGATATTATTCTAGTACAAAGATAAGAATTTTCCTATGGATTTACATTAAAATCTCCGCAAACAGCAATATATTTACTATTATTACTGATTGTATAGAAAATATTATCCATTATTTTTTTTCGAATAAATCATACCATCATACGATGAACTTGAAGATCTGTATGCGCCTAATACAATAAGCTGCTCTAGTTCTATGCAGACTACTCCGATAGTTCGCCCAAAAAGAATATTAAATTGAATCCGAGAAGCAAAATAGTAATTATTCATTTAACTCTGGAGTACACTCCTGTTCTGCACTTCCGGAATTTAGGCCGATCGTGGGTGTGCTCGTGAGGGGACATTCTCAGCAATTCCCCTCTCTCGTTCACGTAAATGTAGACGCGGCACCGGATACCGGTGTGCCTTGAGCAGTACCAACGCTGGTGTCCCGACTCTCTCGTCGACGAGTACGAGAACGTGTAACCGTTGAGCATGAGTAGAGTCTTGCCGGTATCTAAACGAAGTTTCTTGACTGAAATGGAAAAATCACCCTTATTTTACACCGTATAAAGTTTTCTATGTCTATGGTATAACATATACATGTAAGACATATGTAATACCTTTGGTAATGCGAAATAAAATCAGGTTCGATATATTTTCAGCTTAACTTTTATTATTCTAATATTCCTTCAAATATACATAATACGTCATAACCTAATTTACATGATATGAAATAATAAATTCGTTATACACGTGCTATTATATTTTTTAAATTGAATATTTACATGTTTCATTTGCTGTCTTCATTATCGATTGCGATGGCTTACTCGCTATCTATGTCTAAATTGTACATTACGTAATTTAATACAAAAATATCGAATTAGTCTGAGCTTAAGTCATATAAAATAAACTAAATATTTGACAGATGAGATCAATTATCGTTTAATTTGTACTATTCTTCAATCTAATATTATATTTTCAACATCATTCAAGTCTGCTTACGACATTTTCAGAAGAATTAAAGTCATCAATCGTCGTCTTCGAGATTCTAGTGGCCTCCGACATAGTGAGGTGCGACGCCAGATCACTAGCACTGCGAGTGCTAGTGAACTGGCGCGAACATGTGCAAAATAGTATTTATTCCCAAAAATCTCGAATTTAATTTACATCTTACAACTCCTCATTTCTGCTTGTACTGGACTGGTTTCACTCGGTTAGGAAAGTTGGACACTGGGCATTAATAAAATAATGACTCGTGGTGAAGTAAAATGAGAAGCAGTGTTTTGTGACGGATACTACTATCAGATATACTGAACGAGTACCCAAGGCATTGCCTCTTCCACCGATTCCTTTTAAACTCACTTTTGACTAAAAGTCACATTTAAAATTAATTTTGCGTTCCATGTCTTCTTTTTAACGGGATTTAGCTCGAACATTCATTAAAAGGTCGACGTGGAACGTAAAATTAATGTTAAAAGGGACTTTTTGTTAAATGTTCGTTTAAAAGAAGATAGTGAAAGAAGCTCTAAATATTGTTTTTTTGCGTAATCATGATTCAACTTGCATATACCTAACTTCCTTATTTTCTTTAGTATATTTGTAAACGTAGTTTACGTAACAAAATATCTTAGAGGTGGTTTTTCGCGTATTTCTTAAAATATTTAATATTCGTAAGAGCAGCTAATGGCTGACTACATGTCCAGTCTAAACATTCCATTCAGGTTAATACTGTCCTATACTTACTTTTATTAATTATAAAACAATACATACATTAACATCAACGCTTAAAATGAGTTCACTGCTAACTCAGATGGCAGCGAATCGGAACACCCACAACCCCTGGATGTCTACATCTACCTCATGTCTAATACCGTCTCACTGTCGCTCCCTCTCCAAGTACAACCCGGCGGCGGTCTTTTCGTACACCGGCGGCGGATGGTTATGTTCAAACGATATGCAGACGAGCTCGTAGTCGTCGTTCACGTGCAGGCACACCTTGCAGTCCCAACGCAACGTGCCCGAGCAGTACCAGCGCTCGCCGCCGTTCATGGGAGACGGATTGCTAAAGGAATATCCGTTCAGCATTAGCAGTGTCGCTCCGTTCACCGTCGTTACCACTGACACTGTGGACGCATACCGTGTATTGTTAATTACCTTGCACATTATCTATGGGCCAAATTTGCCAACTGTTCAATTTGACATACTTGTGTGTTTGTGATGAAGACGTGGACTCATAAATTGTGAGCATATGCACGAATATGGATTATCCGCGCCACAATGAAACGGTTTCTACTGGGCCCTGAGCTATTCTGACTGATGTAATTGTCATTCGTTTGCTATATTACAAAAAAAAAATCATGTTTCGCTGTGCTGTTGTGTATTGTATTGCGTACAATATTATGTATTTTATTTCGTATTTTCCATTCTCACTGACTAATAATTAAAATGATTTGGCTATAATTGCTCTAAAAAAGGAGGTGTTATCCCTTTGGAAAATGCTCATGATCATATCCATACTGTATGCCTGTGAAAATTTAAACACAAATTATAAATGTCACGTTTTTTTGAGGAAATTATATATAAAGAACATGTATTTCGTCTCTGAAAAACTTGACTTTTTGACATCAATGGGAAACACCTTCATATACATACACAAATATATCCATTTACCTATGGATACGTCGTTAATCCATAACTATTCTTTTTATTTTAGGATGTCAACTTCAATGATAACCAGCCAGTTACCATCAATACATCCAAAGAGATTGAACTACAATTTCATGCATACAATAAAACAAGAAAACTTTCCCCAATCCATACATAAATAAGCTCACAAATATAAATAATATAAACTAACGTTTATTTACAAGAAGGGTAGGCAGAGATTATAATTTTTCACATGGTTGTTTCTTGGCATATCTTTTTACTTAATTGACATCCATCAATCTTATTATGCAAAATTTGGCCCTTTCTTATTATGATAATTAATGTGTATATGCCAAACAGAAATAAGTTTATGATTATAATCAACTTAATTTAAATACACACATCATATAGGATTTCAGGAATAATAAATAACGCAAAATTGTATATTTAAATATATATAGTGATGAATAAAAAAATATGTTTCGTAAAAACCAATTTAATTTAGTAATGAGGTAAACATATATTTTAGTATTATTGTCTAAATAAAAATTAATTAAGTATAGCGCAAATATCTTATACTCACAAAATATACCGTAAAACTTAATATGATTTATGTCACCAGTATACTATGTCACAAAAATATATTTGTAAACTTTTAATGCAGAATTTTAATTGCTTAAAAAAATAAAATCACAATAAAATAAAAATTACAATTTAGGAGCTTTACCTAAAATATTCTCATTTTACTACTTTACGAAAAATCTATTTATTTATAGGTATATAAATGGTAGTTAGATGTATAATAATAATTAATACAGTTTCTTCTTTACGTCACAACATTTTTTTAGTCGTCGATTAATATAGGTAGGTGCAACATTTAACACAATACTGGGTTATTAGTTATATTAGATAAACTTAAAATATAACAACCATATCAATTAAGACTCCAACAATAAATTACTACAATTACTCCTAAGATAATCAAATCCCGAAAAAGTTGTAAAAAAGCAAATTTGGGTTAAAAATTTATACTGTAAAGTTTTTAAAACAATAATAGGTAATATTAGATTGCAAAACTGTATTAGTATAATAAAAACATTTTATATTTCGATTAATTAACATGATTGTGGGGTGTGGGGTCACAAAAACTGACAAACTCATTTAAAAACACGACTTAACTAATATGGAAACTTATCCTTTTAAATAATTATAAGCTAACACAGACACCTTTTATAGTAGTGAATACAACTAGATACTACATTATACGAGTATTCGAATCATTTAGGCGAAACTTTGCCATCCTTTATACATTATTCAGTTAATACCATGCGAATTTGCGTTGCAATGATTACAATATCAGTATATCATATGAATTGTGTTACATTGTTTTATACATTGTACTTACTCAAAATTTTAAAATACAAATAATTTCCGATGATGAGATACGGCATACGGGCACGAATTACGATTGTAGTGTCTGACTCCGTCCCTTATTAAGCTTTAAGCATACCGGCCGCATAGAATAGAAAACATCATATAATAATCCTCATATAATTTTGATATAGTGATCTTCACTTTCTTATTGCCGATGTGTCGTATTAATTTCCGAGAGTAGGGAAATTTATTTTTAAAAAAAACGTTATCGTTTTCATATCTCAAAGAACTTGGTATATAATGAAAAACATATTGTACACATTAATGCACTAGTGTATTCAATATAATGAAAACAGAACTAAAAAAAAAACAAAAATCATTCCATACAAAATATACAGTGTAACGCTAATTATACAATAAATTCATAAGTATCGCTAAAATTATACGAATGGAGGTAGTATCGCAGGAAAGTATGATTTTGTATGTATAATAATTTTATTAAGTAGTTAAATAATATGTGGTAGTTTTACCTACAGTTCAGAGGATTAGAAAAAAATTCCATGGTGAAAAGAAATGGAATATTTCAATTTTTCTACATTCACAATAAATTCACAATGACCGAACCGTACTTCATCACAGTACCACATCATGTACTACGCTTTCATAGGTTTTGAGTTGATGGTCAAAAGATTACACCGTGAAGTACACGTGTTTAGAATTCACGTCCGATTTGCCGTGGTTGTGTGAACCTTTGCTCGAAACTATGCGCAAGTTCTCATCAGTAACTATTTTGGCGTCACAGTTTTCTTTTTTGCTCAAAGAGCATTTCCAGACTATGCCCTTTTTGGACTTCGTGCACTTGTTGAAGGTATGCCTTTTATATAACAGCTTGTATTTGCTTCCCTTTTCCGGCTTTATCAATACCGCTCCTGAAAATACAAACAAGGTCGTTAGTAAAGATTACTTTATGTCCGCAAAAAAAAATATTTGTTGCCAGTTTAAAAACAGGGTTGAAAAAAAAACGCTCTGCTCTAAATTTAATTTATATATATAACACTGAAGTATTAAACCTGTAACTTAACGGTGTTTTTGTTTTTAATATAACGTTAAACTTTATCGGACCAGAAGTGAAAACCAATTAGTGTAGTCATTTCTTTAAGGAACCATTCTTTAACTACGTTACACGAATTCCATGGTTTGTCCTAGTCAAAGTTGGTCACGTTTGAGTGACTCCCCTTATTCCTGGAGTGACATCACATATTTTGCGAATTCATCCTTAAAAATTATCAAATTAAACCAGTACTTCGAAAATTATTTAGATATTGCTATTTAAAATACATTTCTAGAAGTCAACAATAACAACAACAACAAGAACGAAGGAGAAACGTGAGGGTAGATCTTTTCAAATTTAAATATATTATAAAACCAAATATATAAAGGTCCATGACATAAAGAAACAAACCGCTCGAAGTCGAGTTGGTTATGCCCATAAATATTTGTTCTTTAAATATTCGCAAATTCTATAATATAGGTATGCCTTTTTTTAAGAAGCACTTGCATAATAATGATTTTAAATTTCTTTAAAGGTAGATTTTGTATATTTACATGCGTAGGAAAAGCCCCCTAAATTAATTCGTAGCTTATGAAGTCGACCAACGTATAAATGTGTAAACGTCAATCGGCTGTTTCAATAACGATACAGTTTATTTTTATTTTTTGTTTTGAATATATGTCAATTACTATTTTTCTTCAACATTTTTATGGTCTTTTTTTAGATGTATTAAATGTTCGTATATAAATTGAGATGCCGGAGCTACAATTTTCTCAAACTTAGTTCTGAGAGATACTCTAGGTCCCAGACTGTAAACGGCCCGAATGGCCCGCTTTTGTAGCACAAAAATTCTATCAATAACTGCGGCATGTCTCCAGAGCAAGATTCCTTATGACATCAAGTTATAAAAACAGGCAAAATCGACCAATCTGGCGGTTTGCATATCTGATTTTCTATCTTTTTAACTGCGAATGCAGCAGAACTGCCTTTTGGCCAACGTACTAATGTGTGGACCCTATTGGAGCTTATTATCCAGAGTAACTCACAAGAATACAGTAATTCTGTTCACACTTAGTTCTTTTCGTATTGAAAAGGAGGTTATTTAGAGTGAACCATTTCTCGACTTCGGAGATAATAATATTCACATCGTCTTAGGCCATGCATTTGTAAATCAAAAACACTTATTTTATGAAAATAACTTTAATATTTGGCTTAGTAACACACATCAATAACATTTTTTTTTTCATATTTTACCTACATAGGAATAACAAACATTATAAAAGGCTTAACTTCGATATCACAACTACAAAAAATACACAATTTCAACCATAAGACAAACATTAAAAGTACTTTTAAGAAAATTATATAATGAAATTAAAATAATAAACTTGAAATATTTCCATTATTTCCTGTCCATCGGAACACTTTTGGATTCATTCTTATGAAACTAGTTTGACATACAAAGTTAAAAGTATAAATATCAGGATTGGTCCCATATCACAGCCGCGTAATGTAATTAATTTTAAGAATGAAAACATAACTAAAAACTGTACAATATTAAAATACTTCTTGGCTGTTTGTATATATTTAATAAATTTTAAAAACATATTGCATATAACGATGTACAGTGTGTAAATGAACAGCACCGCGTTATTTTTCTCCGTAATGAAACAGTGTTAAAACATCATTGTGTTTAATGCATCGTTCTCAAATTCAATCTATAATTAAATGTAATAGTGCGACTACGATTCACCAGATTTATTACGTTGATTTAAATATAGAAAAAAGTAACTTTATTTTTCGTACCTAGAATGCGTTTTTATGTGCGGTTGTCTATGAAAGATCTTTACTTACTAAAAATAAGGATATTAATTCTTTTTGTGTGTATGTATCAAGTGTTTTGTAGCGAATATGCAATAAGTAATCTGTTTTTTTTTTCAGAGTTGAATGTATCAGCTAAAGCAGATAGCATTAATGCTACATTCGGCGCATATCCAGATCTAGATAAAAGTATCCTCCAATTGCTGGGTAGATCTACAGTCCCGTGACTAATATAGGTCTGATGTTCATTCAAAAGTACAAGTCGGTTCGAAACGTTAGAAAGAGCTTGGACAGAAGAAAACGATTTGTGAAAAAATACTTATGACCCAATAACGTTCAACTATTGAAAACTCTGAGATTATGAGATTAAGGCAGCTGCTACTAAAAGTTGTCACAAAAGTATTAATATATTGAAAAAATTGCAAGTGAAATTAAATTGTGCTGTTAGCTGTACGCAGGGCTTTGTCTCGCGTAATTACCAGACCACCAAACCTAAATACCAAATCTGCAAAAACAAACATTTAGTTGATGCTGGACAACTGCATAAACAAAATACAGACACGAGAAGACATTTACTGCTTTCATCACGTAAAAAATCAACCAGAGAGGAACTTCTAGAATGTCTAGAGATGATCTTGAATTTGGAAATAATTTACAAGAAAAATTAGAAGCAGCAAAAACTGCTCACAAATATATAAGTGACACAAGAGCCTCTACTGCAAACATACGAAAGATTATATTAAAAGACACGGGAAATTTAATTTCACCCTATGAGCAAAGACAAAACCTTTAAACTGAAAACGCCCACCCCACCTTTACCAACCACGAGAGCACAATGTAGGCGGGCGTTGTTCAGCTCACCAGACATCGAACTAACGACCATGACGTCAATAGACGTCGCTATCGCTAAACCCAGGCGCTAAGTAATGACGTACTATTAGGTCGTCTTAAAAAAATATAAATACATAGAAAATTATAACAGCCGACCCTGTTATGCTTTCTGGAATCAATGGCTATAAAATACCCTTTTTACATCCAGTTATTAAATCATATAGCCCGGTTAATGGACCAGACTAGAAGTTATTTTTATTTCATGAAAGAGATAGAAACTTGATTCTAAAAGGTGCAATAGATTGTTTGCTTTCCCCGGATCATTTCGTTTCAAAAGTTTTTTTGATTAACAAACCAACTGGCGACAAAACAATAATTCTCAATTTAAAAAAAATAAATGAATTAATAAATAAAATCACTTCAAATTAGAGGACTTATGCACTGCAATAAATTTAGTGACACCGTATTGTTTTATGTGTAGTACTGATTTAAAATATGCTTATTTTTTAATGTATATACATGAAAGTCTTAAAAAATATCCCAGATTTATATTTTGTTCACAACTATACTAATACAATGTTTTATCGTTTGGTCTTCAGATGGCGTCATTTGTATACAAAAACTTAATGAATCTAATAAATAAACATCTCAGAACCAAAAATATGCTGTCAATAATATATCTATATGGCTGGTTTTGCTCGGAGAAACTCATAAAACATGTTTATAAAATTGAAAGAACATTGTATTGCTCAATTCATTAGGTTTTATCATAAATGTAGGAAAAAGTTGTTTGATCCCAAGCATGCCATGTAAATTTATAAACTTTAAAATATAGTCTATAAATTTACGACATACTGACATATCACGCAATGCATGGCACTCAATTAAAATCGAACTTCACGTACAGGTACATTCCTTTGATTATTAATAATATTCCTATTTAATTTTTCTTATTAATTATAGTCCTATTTAATCTTTATTAACAATATTTTTAAAACGGTAATCCGATTCATAAGATACAACATAAATAATATGGTACCGAAAGTAAATCAAGCACCCTGTTATGAATGCCACTCGACTGCACCCACGCTTTGGCGACAATGAGAAACTAGGTCAAATGCATTCATATAGAATTAATGACCTTTGCCGTCAAATTACAACAAAAATGAAAACTTAGGTACTAATATTCATGTTAAACTACCGGTATCATATCCGAACTGAGTTTACACCAAGACTGTATCCAAATACTCACTGGCACTAAATAAACTCATCAGTCACGTTACGTTGCGGGTTTTTTTAAACGAAATGCGAGTGCGGTTTCACGTCGCGTCTAAATCGGAAATCGTAAGAAAATTAGCAGTGGGGAGAGCAGCGGCAACATTACAGAAGCACATGTGTGCGAATTATATAGAACGGTTAATTAATAATTACTTGTTATTTTATTTTTAATTTATTGTTATTTTTATTACGCTTATTGTGATTAGATTATGATACACGATAACAGGAACAAATGACGCGGTGCTGTTCATTTATATACTGTATAGATATCATCACCTGAATAAGCAAAAACTAAAACAAACAACAGAAGTTAAGCTTCTCATGGGTTGTACTGTAAATTTAATTATTAATTAATATAAGTAATTTGATTTCGATATAGTGTTAAATATCTTTCCAGGTGGTTTTAAATAATCATATATATAAATTGTCTAAAAACATGTATAGCAATATATGTAATGGAAGTTTCGGTGAAGGTTACCCTAAAAAATCTCAATCAGACCAAATTGTCGGCAAATTAAAGAAGGGCCAACTTTAAGCAAACCAAACCGACAAGTCTGCATGAAACGATTGATAGATGTCAGTGACTGAATCAAAGAAGGTTGCAAAGATCGTAACATGTGAAGATCTATGGTGGCGACCTACCGTTGCGGAAAATATACATGAGTTAAAAAATGTATATAGACAAATTATACAAAAAAAAATTAAGGGCTGTAATTTATTTTTTATACTCTATGTCGCTGATTCACAGCGACATTACGCGCTGAAAAGCCAACGTGGTGTGTTGGATCTTTGCGTTCGTCCATATCATTTCACTGTTCGTAAGTTAGGTCCCCATCTCAAACGTGCGCTAAGAAGCTTCGCTTCAAAATACGATCTATGAAAAATGTTTTCATAAAACGAAAATACATGTACATTGGAAAGTCGTTGCGGGCATCGACGTAATGAGACATTTATTGGATACAATCAGAACCCAAATATTGCCGAATTAAAGATGGTACATCATTTTATGCAATATTTTAACAACTTTTGCTAAAATTATTAACTAAAAACTGTAATTTCGCAATATAATAACTAATTCAACATCATATTTACATACCTGATGACATGGTGCATACAATTAAGACAGCTTTTACGTAGTAGAAACACGATCTTATATATAATTACGGTATTTGTATTTATTATTATTACTAAGACTGTGTATCATCATAAAAGAAAAAGACTTGTTTTAGTAAGAAATTAAATTTTCCGCTATTAAAACTGGAAAGTTTCTGTTTCCACCCTGATTTTCAAAAATTGAGTTTTCATTAGATCTTGAGGTTTTAAAGTCCTAAGAATCTATTTTGACCATTTCCCGAGTGCGTCTGTTACTCTCGTGCGCGCGCGCGCGCGTGTGTGTGTGTGTGGGGGAGTGTGTGTGTGCATGCGTGTGCTTATCGTGTGCATGTGGACCTCTTATTACTTTTGAACGTATGAACTGATAGAAACGCAATTTGCGACATTCAAAAGGAGTTCACTCAACTTAGACTTCCTGAAACTTCGAAATTTGTAATGTTTTTTTTTAAATAACTTTTAGATTACTTTACCGATCGATACCATAATCTAATCAGCTCTTTTCCTCAAAGAGTTGCATCGACAGCTGCAAGCTGTACAAAAGTTGATTTGTTCAAGAGAAATCGTAGGAGAATAATAGTTTAAAAATATTCTTTTATAATATTTTGGAAACTACTCTATGAATAAACTTCAAAACTCGTCGTATTCTCGTCGTACTCGCCATAGAAAACAACGTTGATTCTTGCTTCAGGGATCCAATTAGTTAATTTGTTTAAAAGATATTGTTGGAGAAAAATTTTTAAAAAGTGATTTTTTAGATTATTTCTGAAACTATTATACCGATAAACTCTAAAATCTAACCAGTTGTTGTCTTTAAAGTATAGCGTCGATCTTCATAAATGGCATCAAAATCGATGAGTTCGTTCGAGAGATATGGATTACGAAGGATAAGAAAAATAAGTTTTTTTTTTTAAACGCATATAGTAAGAAATTTTAGTAATGGCCTATAGGATGAACCGTCTTTCAAATTGTTAAGCTCAAAAACTCATAAAAAATATTTATAGATCAAGAACATTAAAGACACATCTATAAATATCATAGCGGAAATTTTAGGGATGGCCTGCGGGGTCAACCGTTTTACAGAGTTTGTTTTGTAGAGTCCTATACTATCTATCTATATATCGATGATTATATCGCAGAATAAAAGTCATATATCTACCGGATGGAATCGATCATGCATCATTCCGAAAATATTCATAATATCCTTCTTTTTCAGAACAACATTGCCAAAAAACTACAGTCATTGAAGTAGCCATTTTTGAGAAAAATAGCTTAGAACATGTACTAAAAATTCACGAACTCACAACCTTAGCAACTGAGGTTGTGAGTTCGTGTATTTTCAATAGCCTTTGCTGCCGCGCCCCCCAGCTCTACGTTACACTAAAGCTATAGGTATTTTTCTTATTTGCTGTTTTTTCATTTTTTCCAATAGAGATGTTTTTTGTAATGATAATTTAGTATTAGTGTTAGATTACAGTTATAGTATAAGTGTTACGTTCACGATATTGACGTTTTTGAAACTAAGATTGTGTGTTATTAATATATAAGTCTAATAATAGTGCCTTTTACTATTAGCGAATATGCAAACATTATTTATTGATAAGGAGTTTACAGAAGTGACATTGCTGCAGTTCTAAGACTGGTATATCAAGTCTGAGAAATAACAGAAAAATTGAATGACGCCCATTAAGATTCTTAACTTGGAAAACAAAAAGAATTAATGCACTCTTTTGTAACTGCAGAGATGCACAGTAGTCGTTAGTATATGCGTCTGCATAAATACTTCATTCTGATAAGGTATTTATGCATTTCTTCCTTAGAACGCGACATACAAACGATGTTTGAATCCATGGAATTAATTTAAATGCCAACAATTACCAATTTTTGCGACGCATTTACCTTATGGTAACTTTCGTCTTACAGGAATTTTCACCTAGTTACTTCATCTCACCGTCAACATACATGACTTTTTGGTCGATTTTGGTAGATAGTATATTCTGGACAAAGTTTTGTATAATATTATTGTAATTAGTATTTTGGGTATTTTTATTTTTTCAGTTTGGCTTTAGATCTCTGTTTTTCTAGTTCTGATTGTAATTTCAAATATTGTCTATTCTCCGTATAATGTTTTGATAGATGATGCTTCAAATTACACGTCGTTTGCCTTTTTGGTGTCGAACTACCTAATGAATATGATTTTTTACAAATTTTACAGACAGCTCTCGATAAGTCTTTTGTACACTTACTGTAATATAGCCAAAGAGGATTCCTTTGTGACATTCTTTTTAATATCCTTTTTAAATCTGAAAAAGGAAAATAATTAGATTCATTTAAATCAGTTACTATCGTATAAACACTAAACTAGCGATTTGTTGATAATGAACAGTCTTTAGTAACACTTCACAAATATTACGCACCGTATATTTGAAACTTCGTGGATGGCTTCATTCTTCTAAGAGAATTCATGGTAATCTTGCATTTTCATACCGAAAGTTTTGAAACGTGTTAATTTCTTAATGTCATATAATTTAATGGTCACATACGTCTTTTCAATTCAAAGGATAATTTGATGACTAATATTAAACAAAATTTAAGCTACACAATAATTCAATATAGCTGTAAAATAAAATACCTTTTTTTAAATATGGTAAGCCGTAATTATTAGACAAATAATTGAAAGGCCTATAATTGATATGAAATTTCTCAGAAAATCGATATTTATTAAAGATTTAATTAAAATTCCCTCGGAATAACTACAAAATTGATTAAATGTTTTAAGGATATGAATGTAATTCAAAGAATATATTATCATCAAAACAACTCTCAGGCAGATACACATTGTTGTATTTATGATTGCGATAAAGCTTTCAAGCCTTTGAAAAGACTCATGCAAAAACAGATTTCCGGAGGATAATTATTAATTACCTCGTTTTCTGAGGTAAATGCAGGATTATCTATACATAATATAATAAAATCATAAACGAGCGGTATCTGTATCTTAAATATTTTTTTCAACAATCAAATCATACACATAATATTTATGTTATCGAGGCCAAAAAAAAACAGTATTTTTTAAAATTTTTGTCCGTTTGTTTGTGCGCGCTAATTTCAGAAAGGTCTTAACTGATTTGAATTAAAACAAATATATGAAAATTTAATTAGTTTGTATACATCATTATTATGTTATCTGGCTAAATTATAGGATATATTTTGTTACTTAAAATAATGTACCAAATAAACAGTGACGGAAGTGATGAATCAAGTTGGAAAAAGGACGCTTTTGGGGCGTTTAAATGCTATTTAGGCTAACGCTGGTAAACCATAAGAGATATATCAAATTAATTACAATTCTAGACCTTAAAGGACCTACAAAAAAATCCGAAATAGCATATGTCTATTTTCGAAAATGATCCATAACAAGCATTTCAGTCTTTGAAATAATATTCAGCTGTCGAACCGATTTGTGCATATTAAAAAATCTGGCCAAGAGCATGTCGGACCATGCTCATTATAGGATTCCAAAGCCATTATTAGAAAGAAATGCAGTAAAGATGAAAAAGGTACGTTTTTATACTTTAACCATTTTTCTCGCACAGAATAGTTATAAACACTAGTCACTAATAACTACAAAAACAAGTAGGTATTTCGACTATCATTATTAAGCTAGTATAAACTAAAGTGCATCAATAAAAGAGCGTATCTTCATGGGACTTACGTCCTTTTGTTGAGAAGCGCAGTTTTTCGGCAATAACTCAAAAATAGTATATTCTCTCATGTTCAAAATAATTTTCATTGAAAATATTTATTAAGTGCTACCTTCGTTATTTTTTTGACATACGGTTTATAGAATAGAGGGGAGATACAATTTTTGCTACTTTCGGAGCAATTGTTTCCGAAATTATTCACGTAATAAGAAAAATTACTACGAAAACTTAAATTAAAAAAAAAACTGTCAAAATATGTGCCGCACGTTAACGTTCGCTGAAAAAGATTTTTTCAACTTCCTTTATAAACTATATGAAGTGCCCTCCTTGATATTTTTTTTATTTAACTACCAAACTAATAGTAACCAAAGTAGCGGCTTATATAAGACACCTACACTATTAATTTCATCAATATGCGTCTCATAGTTTTTTAATAAAATACCTGTGACATACGGACGGATGGATGGACATGACGAAACTATAAGGGTTCCATCTCCGTCATTTAGGCTCGGAACCCTAAAAACGTGGAATGTTGTATAAAGAGGCCTTGACATAAATAAAATTTATTTTGTCAGTTGAACAGATATAGGTCACAAAAGAGACCTGTGGTTAAAAGCTAACTCACTATTCTTTTCTAAATCTGAAACGGTCAGAAACGATATTTCCAGATTGTTAAAACAAAAAAAAAACGGTGAATAAGATTTGTTGCTTAATATGACTGAAATATCAATGAGTATCTAAATTCAGTACCTGAATATAATTATAATATTAAATAATTTTACAAAATAATCTTATTAAAGTCAACCTTAATGTACAACAGAACAACCACGATATTTCGACATTTTCATTGTAAGCTCTAAGTTTATTCCGTATTTTTATCAAATTATCGATCGATCCACCGACCGACAGACAGACATGTTACACGCTATGCTTCGTAACAGGTAATGATGAAATTGACATGATTGGAAATGCAGGTACGAAACACAAGATTAGAGATAATTTCAATGAAAGAAGTAGACTCGTCACAACGAAACTATTTGCGAAGCTTCAGATACGTGGTAATATATATATATATATGAAATATTAATTACTGTGGACTATTTACTTGTATATACAGACTAGAAATCGTTGGTTTTCGAATTTTACAAATAATAAGAGTAGCAATTATTAATAATCATAAGTAATTATTAATACAAGCAATTATGTCAACAATTGTTTTTTGGAATAAAAGTTAATTGGTTGCGTTAATTTTATAGTAATCAACTGAAAACCCAAAAACATCAATCTGATATCACCAAACTCTGTTTATATGTCACAAAATATAACTATTATCTTTAAAAACAATGTATAGATAGGCGCTTCAAGTATACCTAGTCATCAATGACTAGATATTTTTGAAGTACTTATTTACTTATTGCATGTGTACTTTGTTTTTTTTTTTATTAAAATATCAATATTTTATCACAATTTTTAACATGAAAGGAAAGGTCTATTAACGCCTTAAGGTTCACTTGAACTCAACAATGATAGCACAATTTTGATTAAAATTCTATACTTATTATGTTTCTCTACAATGTAATGTTTTATATAACATTTTGGAGGGGGTAAACGAGCACACAAGCCAGGAAAGAGTAGATGATCATCACTGTCCATGGACACTCGTAACTCCAAAGGAGTTACGAGTGTGTTGCCAGCCTCTTGGGTAGAAATAGGATATCTGATAGAGTTGGGAATGAGATGATAGAAAGGGAAGTAGGGTGATAGTAGGACTGAACCACTGGGAATTGCACTCACTGAATGCAAAGAATTAATGTATTCGAACTATAGTTATAAATGTACACAGACATGTAACTCTTCAGGATTCGTACTCACGTTCTTTACGCCGTAGTCGGAAAGTGAATAACATGAA